>JAVJIF010030002.1:0-600000 GCA_038442645.1 Agave tequilana
AACTTGTTTAGTTTTTAATAATGGAACTTAGTTATAATCTAGTATCGTATTTTCTTACTTGAATCACTCTTAATAACCTAGGGTAAATCACATTTATCTCAAGATGAAATTCAACATCCAAGACTTGCATAGTGGGTTGTGGTAGTAGATCAGTAAAATCATGCTTCTTAATCCATATTCTCTTCAAATCTAATCTCTTCTGTGTTTACTCAAAGCATACCGAGGAATCTGCCGCAAAAGCTTGCATCGCATCCTTCCCTGAGGATCACGACCCGCTCGAGCCCTTGCTACAGCGGATTCGCATTGAGACTAACAATCTGAACTCTATTTTAATCTCAATCAAATTTTGGCGCCGTTGCCGGGGAAGGAACGGCACGATTTCCTCGTTCTAATCATTCTTTCTTTTCTGTTGCAGGTACAGAGAACAGGAAACAAAAACAGAGCAGCAGAAAGCACATATAGCTATCCAGTGCCTCTGCCCTCGAAGGCAGAGCACTTGGACCTACAAGTTTGCCGCAGAAACGCGGCAAAAGCCGCGAATCCGCGGCACTTGTAGTGCACTACTGACGGATTTTTCTGCAGGTTGCTCTGCAGTGCAAAAGTATATTTTCTGCTGTGTTATTATCTCTCTGTGATCACACTGCAACTGCTAATAATTAACATTAACTATTTGTTGAAAAAAATAAAAAATATTTTTTTTAGACTCTTGCATTTTAGGGCACGTGTCTATTTTTATTCTTTAATTCTGTTGAAGAGTGCTGGCGACAAGGTACGTTTGCATAGCATATAGATTAGGAGCACTCTTGGTTGTTTACCGCTTCTTGAGTGATTACTTTTCTACCGCTTTACACGTACACTAATCCATTTTAAGGGCATAACCCATAACAAAGATAAGGTGGGGATTTCATCACCCTTCCTTGGCCCACAAATCATACCAGTCACACTCACAACCCTAACCCTAATTAAAACTTGACTAGACGTTGGCCCTAAGGTAACTCGGACTCAATAGGAGATTGACCGAAGAAGGAAAGTTGTTCGAAATTAACCCTTGCCAAATCGGTGTCTAGCGAAAGGATTGAGGGCCGAAAGCCCGAAGACGGTGGTTATTTAATTAAGGAACGTCTCTGACGGAAAACCTCCCACCGGTCTTGCCCTGAACTGCCGATTAGCTCGTGGTTAACGTCGACAATAGACCTCCTAAGGACAGTCTAAAGTTAGGAGTCGTTTAGGTCAAGGATAACCCTAGAATAGGATTTTGTTTGTTTTTCTTTTTCTTTTTGATTGATTGGGTGAACTTGTTTGCTGATTGTGCATGACCGCTTGGTCGAGAGACCCACTCACATCCAGGCTAACTAGAACTAGTTCACCACCCGAGCTCAAGCCCGACTCACACATGGCACAACCACAGTCACTCCAAGATAGGTTCTATCCTATTAGAACCTCTCTTCCTTCTTGCATCCAGCTCACTATCGAAAGTATTGACCCATATGAACTCAAGCCACAATACATCAACACTCTTCCCAAATTTCATGGACTTGAATCTGAGGATGCATACTTCTTCATAAGGGAATTTGAAGAAGTATGTCAAATGATGAATATGCCTAAGTTAGGAGACGATGCTATCAAACTTAGGTTTATCCCCTTTGCTTTGAAGGATTTAGCAAAGAAATGGCTCTACAGTCTAGAGGCCGGTTCTATATCTTCTTGGGATAATTTCATTAAGGCCTTCTTAAAGAAATTTTATCCCGTTCACAAGACTGCACTGATTAGGAAGAATATCCTCCAGTTTAAGCAAACAGCCAATGAACCTTTTTGGAAATACTTCGAGCGCTTTAAGGATCTCCTTGCCCAATGTCCTCACCATGGGATAGAGAAATGACGACTTTGCCAAGTTCTCTATGATGGATTAGATTATTCTACTAAAACACTGTTAGAATCCATGTGTCAAGGAGGATTTCTGCAAAAAATGAAGATGAAGGATGGACATTGTTTGAGGAATTAGCTGAAAATTCCATCCAATGGGACCCTACTCCTGAAAAATCTAGGACTAATGACCCTACTTCTTCTAAAGGAGGTATCCATTCCATTGAGGCCAACGTAGCAACCGATGCTAAGTTAGCTGCTGTTATGCGTAGACTAGAGGCTCTTGAAACGAAAGAGCCAGTCTCTGTGAACCAAGTCAGCCAACATCTTCGGCGGGCTGTACTTATTGTCAAGATATGAACCATGTGTTCGAGGAATGTCCTGTTTTCATCGCGCATCAAAGCTTGCCCGAACATACGAGTGCGGCCTTCACAAGGCCCGCCAACAATCCTTATGCACCCACCTACAATCCCGGTTGGAGAAACCATCCCAATTTTTCATGGGGCCCAAGCAACAATGATCAAGTGAGGCCCAAATTCTCCAAACTTCCAAAATCCGCCCTATCAACAAAATTTTCCTAGTCAAAATCCTCCACCGTCTTTCCAAAATTCACAAATGGAGACAAGACTTTCAAATTTGGAAAGAAGGTGGATACCCTAGTCAAAGCCAAGACACGCTAGCTCAAGTCCTAAGTAGGATAGAGCTCCAATTGAACTAGCAAGAGAGACAGAGGGGTACCCTACCGAGTCAACCATTGCCAAATCCTAGGAATCCTAGGCCAGCCAATGAGGCTCAAGACCCAAATCAGTGTCACATGGTTCATACACTCAGATCGGGGAAACAAGTTGATAATCAAGTATCTATGCCATCGGATCCATCTCAGCCATCCATTCCATCTAGCTCCACTTCCATTCCATCTAGCTCCACTCCTTCTCCATCCAGTCCCAAGGAAACTGAAGCTGAAAAGTCAGCAGATCAGTTGCACCAGCCTATAGCTCCATTTCCAAATAGGCTTAGAAGCAACAACAATGCACACATGGAGAAATTATTAGAGGTGTTCAATCAAGTTAGGCTCAACATTCCACTTCTTGATGCAATCCAACAGGTCCCTAGTTATGCCAATTCATTAAGGACATGTGCACCAAGAAAAGAAAGAATAATGTGCCTAAGAAGGTTTTTCTAGCCACTAACATTAGTGAGCTACTGTCCAACCAGATCCCTATCAAGTATAAGGACCCAGGTTGCCCCACCATTTCTTGCACCATAGGTCGAGCCGAAATCAATCGAGCACTCCTCGATTTAGGAGCCAGCATCAATTTGCTCCCTTTCTCCGTGTATCAACAACTTGGATTAGGTGAACTCAACCCGACCCAAGTTACTATTCAGTTGGCTGACCGCTCTATCAAAGTTCCAAAGGGAGAGATCAATGACGTTCTCATACGGGTTGGAGAATTCATTTACCCGGTCGATTTCATTATCTTAGAGACACAACCTGTGTCTAATCCTAGGTCCCAAACTCCCGTTATCTTAGGAAGACCGTTCCTAGTAACCGCTAATGCAATTATAAATTGTAGAAACGGTTCCATGAGACTGACTTTTGGGGATATGACCAAGGAAGTCAATGTTTTCAACCTAGGTAAGCATCCCTACGATGTGACCGACCAACCCTTTGAGGTTAACTCCATTGAGAACATGATGAGTGAGCATAATGATGAGATCATATTTGAGTCAGAGAAAGAGGAAGAGTTAGAAACAAGTGATCTTAGCCTTGATGAGATCGAATGGGAATTAAATCTGAGTTCTATAGAAATGGGAGATTCTAGCATCACACCGCCACCCATTGAGCCAACTCCTTCTTTGGAGTTAAAAGCCTTGCCCAAACATCTTAAGTACGCCTACCTAGGTGAACAAGAGACGCTACCGGTCATAGTTGCATCTAATTTGACCAATAGGCAAGAGGAGGACCTGCTGGCAACCCTTAGGAGACATAGGGAAGCCATTAGTTGGACTATGGCAGATATTAATGGACTGAGCCCTACGATAGTCCAGCATCGTATTCATCTTGAGGAAGGGACTAGACTGAAAAGGGATCCACAGCGTAGACTAAACCCACTTATGCAGGAGGCTGTACAAGCCGAGATAGTAAAACTGTTAGATAATGGGATAATTTATTCCATTTCCGATAGCGAATGGGTTAGCCCAATGCACGTGGTCCCTAAGAAGTCTAGCTTTACAGTGGTAGAGAATGACAAACATGAGTTAGTGCAAACACGATTGCCTACCAAGGTGAGAGTATGCATAGACTACCGTAAGTTGAATGCAGCCACTAGGAAAGATCATTTTCCCCTCCCTTTCATCGATCAAATGTTGGAAAGATTAGCAGGTCATGAGTATTACTGCTTTTTGGATGGGTATTCAGGGTATAACCAAATCCCTATAGCCCCGGAGGATCAAGAGAAAACAACGTTCACGTGTCCATTTGGGACATTTGCTTACCGTCGAATGCCTTTCGGCCTATGCAATGCCCCCGCCACATTCCAACGTTGTATGTTAAGCTTGTTTTCTGATATGGTCGAGCGTTTCCTAGAGATTTTCATGGACGACTTCTCAGTCTATGGAAATTCATTTGACCAGTATCTCCATCATTTGGAGCTAGTGCTGAGTAGGTGCACCGAGAAGAACTTGACCCTCAATTGGGAAAAGTGTCACTTCATGGTGCAACAAGGGATTGTCCTAGGTCATGAGATATCTAGGGAAGGGATTAAGGTAGACAAGGCCAAAGTGGAAATCATTGCGAAACTTCCACTTCCTCGATGCGTGAAGGACATTCGATCCTTTTTAGGACACGCCGGATTTTATCGTAGGTTCATTAAGGACTTTAGCAAAATTGCTAGACCCCTTACAAACCTTCTAGCTAAGGACGTGTCCTTCATCTTTGATGATAGGTGCCATAGTGCTTGGGAGAAATTGAAAGTGGAACTTATATCTGCCCCTATCATCTCACCTCCGGACTGGTTCAAGCCTTTTGAGATCATGTGTGACGCTTCTGATTTTGCGATAGGTGCTGTCTTAGGACAGCGTAAGGACAATAAGCAGCACGTGATCTACTATTCGAGTAGGACGCTTAATGAGGCCCAAATGAACTATACTACCACCGAGAAGGAATTCTTGGCAGTAGTGTTCGCTTTGGAGAAATTCCGTCCATACCTACTTGGGACTAAGACCACGATCTTCACTGACCATTCTGCTCTGCGATACCTTATGCTTAAGAAAGATGCGAAGGCCCGACTCATTCGTTGGATCCTTCTACTTCAAGAATTTGATCTCGAAATTCGAGATAAAAAAGGTGTCGAAAATGTCGTAGCTGACCATCTCTCTCGTGTGCCCAACGCACCTTCTGTCGAGCTGCCCATCAATGACAATTTTCCCGATGAGCAACTTCTAGCCATCTCTAAGGAACCTTGTTTGCTGACATAGTAAATTACTTAGTCACAAATCAAACACCACCTAGTTGGTCCAAACAGGATAGATACCGATTCTTGTCTCAAGTTCGGTATTACATGTGGGAAGATCCTTATCTTTTCAAATACTGTAGCGACCAAATCATTAGGAGATGTGTCCCCGACGAGGAGACTAGAAGTGTCCTAGATTTTTGTCATGAGTTCTCTTGCGGTGGACATTTTGGTCCCCGCAAAACTGCCGAGAAAATTCTGCAAAGTGGCTTTTATTGGCCAACTGTGTTTAGAGATGCATTTGAGTATTGCAAGACTTGCACAAGATGTCAAATGATAGGAAGAATTTCCAAACGGAATATGATGCCCCTAAATCCCATTCTAGAAGTAGAACTTTTCGATGTTTGGGGCATCGATTTTATGGGACCCTTCCCTAATTCGTTTGGGCACTTATACATCTTGTTGGCCGTAGACTATGTGTCAAAATGGGTAGAAGCTATCCCTTGTAAGACAAATGACAACAAAGTTGTTGTCAAATTCTTGAAGGATAATATCATCTCACGCTTCGGAATCCCTAGAGCTATCATTAGTGACAATGGCACACATTTTTGCAATAGAACTTTTGAAGCTCTTATGCGAAGATATGCCATAACACATAAGTTGTCTACGCCCTACCATCCTCAAACTAGCGGACAGGTAGAAGTTTCCAATAGACAGGTCAAGCTCATCTTGGAGAAGACTGTGAATCAGAATAGGAAGGACTGGTCCATCAAACTGGTGGATGCCCTATGGGCATATAGGACTGCCTACAAGACGATTCTAGGAATGTCTCCCTATAGACTAGTCTTTGGAAAGGCTTGCCACCTTCCTGTCGAGCTAGAGCACCGGGCCCTATGGGCAATTAAGCAGCTAAATTTCGATTTAGATAGAGCCGGTGAGTTTCGGAAATTACAAATTTCTGAACTAGAGGAGTTGAGGAATGATGCATACGAGAATGCAAAGATTGCGAAGGATAGAGTTAAGGTTTTTCACGATAAATTCATCATGAGAAAAACTTTTGTCCAAGGACAAAAAGTCTTACTCTACAGCTCTAGACTTCATCTCTTTCCCGGCAAATTGAAGTCAAGATGGACAGGACCATTCATTGTTAAGACGGTGTTTCCACACGGAGCCATAGAGATCTACGATCCCAAAATGGCAATGCATTCAAGGTAAATGGTCAACGTCTTAAGATATTTTTGGAGTCGGTACCGGAAGTTAATGTGGCCATGGGTCTTTCCGACCCACTGTATCGGTAATTGTATCGTTCTGTCAGTTCATGCATGCATACATTTCATTCATACATTAGGGACAATGCATGAAATAAGTGTGGAGGAAGGGTAAGGGTATATAAAATAAAAAAAAATAAATAAATAAATAAAAAAAAATTAAATAAAAAAAAATATAAAATTTTTTTTATAAAAAAGGACAGTATTTTGACTTATTTTTTGAAAGAAATCTAAGTTAGTTTTAAGGATTAGGAAAATCATGATTAGGATTTCTAAAAACTTGGTCAAAATAAATAAATTGTTTAAATTTTAGGTATAGGAGAGAAATTGAATAAATAATTAGTCTTGATTTTTACCTTAATGAAATGTGCATACCAAATGCATATCTAGGATTCTAAGATAAAGACCTTGTGCCTCATATAAAAAAAAAAAAAAAAAAAAAAAAATCACCAATTAAGCTGATACATGTGCCTCAAGAAGCATAAGTATTCATGCCTAAAGGTGAGTAAATAAAATAAAGTCCTTAGTTTTGGGGCCTAGTTCACTCGAATTTGAGTCCGCGGGGTGTTTTCTCACCTGGTGCCCTAAAGCCAACCGGTTTGGGAGTCATCGACTTTAAGTTCGTTACATGGGTGGATTAGAAAGCCTAAGAAAACTAAGAAATATAATATATGTATTAACACATCTAATAATCAATTAGTTAGGTATGAGGGCCTCAAGAAGCCTTGATACTTATACGAAAGAAAATTAGATGAGTTATACATGCCAAAAAAAAAAAATAAATAAATAAAATATATATATTAACACATCTAATAGTCAATTAGTTAGGTATGAGGGCCTCAAGAAGCCTTGATACTTACACGAAAGAAAATTAGATGATGTTATAAAAATAATAAAGAGGCATGAGAGTCCAAGTTAAGGAATTCCTAGATTCACAAGGGTGCGTATGACTTTTGGTAACGAAAAAGACTATATTAGAAATTCAATTTTAATCCTTACCTAAAATGAATAACAATTGACTTTATAAAGACTAGGTTTGAAGAATGAATAAAATTGAGGATCCTAAAACTTATAGACTACTTAGTCTCTTCAAATATAATTCAAATATTTTCCTTTTTATGGATTTTGTGGGTGCAATCCGCTGAAAACCCTCACGAGACAACACTCGTCCTCTAGGGTAACCTAGGGGTTTAACGGCTTGTTGCACGTGCTAAGTGCAATCGTGATTCCTACGAAAGTGAGTTAGGTTAGATTAACTTTTCATTTCTTTTTCTTTTTCTTTCTTTTTACTCGAGGACGAGCAAAAAGATAAGTGTGGGGGTGTGATTGGTAGTCAAAAGTGCATTTTTATCATCATATTTACCATCACATTTTCATATTTATTCATTTAATTCTGCACATTTATTAATAATTTGTAATTTATTGTGTGCAGGCCTCGAATTGTTATTTTAGCAATAAATAAAGCCTAAAGAGCCCAAAAGCCCAGATCCAAGCCCATGTTTGAAGCCCAGGTGAAAAAGCGCAAATACAAAGAGTCAAAATGCAAATACAAGGGCTAAAAGTTGCAAATATCAGAAATTAGGGAAGGATAGACTTCTATCCAACCCTAAACACCTGCAAGATAAGGATAAAAGGCCAAGATTAAGAGGAATTTCGTAGAGAGAAGATTTGAAGAAATCTGGATTAAGGGTAACTTGATTACCAAGTTATCTCGAAAATCCAGATTTAAAGGCCAGGATCTCACTTCTGGAAGCAGGCACCCATTTGGACGGACCAGGAGAGGCCACGCGCCGAAGCGCGTGGACAGAAGACACCAAAGTGCCGCGGAAACGCGGCAAAAGCCGCGCGTCCGCGGCAGTTTGGATAGAGATGGGTACCAGATTTCGTTGGCACTTCTATCCGGGACTCCTCTACATTCTGCACTATAAATATCCGTGCAGTCGCAACAGGGAGGGGCATGCAGAGACGATTAGGGTTTTTCTTTAGCCACTTTTATTTCAAAGTTGTAATTTTTATTTTCATGCTCGTTGTGGAAGAAGAAGGAGCTTTGTAATTGGAGATCTCATCTGCAATAAAGGTTACTTTCTTTTGCACATTTAATTCTTGCTATTTTGTTTTATTTTCTCTGTGTTTATTCGCTTCGGTTTTCATCTGTGATCTCGTGTTTTCTTTATTCTTCTTTTCTTCTAATTAAAAATAAAAAAAAAGAATAAAAAAAATAAATAATTTGAAAAAGAAAAAAAATGATGTCCAACTAATTCTTTGTATGGTTTGCTGATCACTTAAGCAACCCTAGGGCAAGTAGGATTTGAATCGATTGATGACCATCCATCAGAAACCCTAGGTTTAATAATTGTTTTTCTTGAAGATAAAACTGATAACTAGATCTATTAATCTAGGTTGCACAATTAAAGGACTCATCATGACTTCATGCTTAAGAACTAGGACGGCCTAAAGTTAAAATTAATCTTTTCTTAAGCTGTACTTAGATGTTAGGATGAAACTTGTTTAGTTTTTAATAATAGAACTTAGTTATAATCTAGTATCGTATTTTCTTACTTGAATCACTCTTAATAACCTAGGGTAAATCACATTTATCTCAAGATGAAATTCAACATCCAAGACTTGCATAGTGGGTTGTGGTAGTAGATCAGTAAAACCATGCTTCTTAATCCATATTCTCTTCAAATCTAATCTCTTCTGTGTTTACTCAAAGCATACCGAGGAATCTGCCGCAAAAGCTTGCATCGCATCCTTCCCTGAGGATCACGACCCGCTCGAGCCCTTGCTACAGCGGATTCGCATTGAGACTAAGACAATCTGAACTCTATTTTAATCTCAATCATTTACATTTCTAGTCTTGTATCTAACAAGTCTCTTAATTCTCAATAAAGATGAGTATTGTGTCTCATCTTAGTAAAGGTTTTGATATTACCTCCATATGATTCATGTATGCCTCATTTAGAGCCTTGTTTCTTTAGCAAGAGCCTTGATGGAACATGAAGATGGATCACTTTAGTATGCTAACACTTATTGCAGTAGCTTCTTATTTTGTGCTAGCTAACTATGGCTTTGATGATTTAATGAACTTACATTCTTGTTAAGCATATCTAAAGTGTGAAGTTTTAAGTTTCATTCTTGTGAACCTATTGGGAGCCGATGATCCAAGAAGGCTACCTAACCAAGCTAAGATGAGAACATCTCCACAATTTGGGATAACTCATTGACTTGCCAAAGCAAGATGGACAATTGCCAATGAATCTACATGAGGTACAAGTCACCCAACGAGATTAGTATGTTAGTAGCGTAGAGTGTTAGTTAGTCATGGTTTTCTTTCCATTGAATTAAAACTCTTTTCTATAACTTTCTTTTTCTTACAAGATTCATTCTTCTCTTTTTCCAACTTCGCCATTTTCATTTCATTTTCTTCGCTTCCATTTTTCTTATCTTAAACACTACAAAGATTCTTCATTTTCTTTTTTACTTTGTTTTGTTTTCTAATTTTTGAATAAAGAAGAACCTTCATTTTCTTCCCAAATCTAAAACATAAAGAACTATGAACGCTTCCATCGCAAGCCCTCCCCTGTATATACGACCCGTTATAGCTTTTGTTAAAAATGATAATTCGAAGGAGTAAAGTAATTTTACACACATATTCAGAGTTTGAACATCAGCACAAGGACTTGCACGGTTTACTCTGAACTCTAGTTCAATCCATTTCCTCTTCTCGAACAATCACGACTCACATAGCTACTTGCTATAGCGATAGTATTGAGTACCTTACAACTCTATTATTCATTTCTAAAATTCTGTATTTTCTGTGCAGGTTTTGACTCAGTCAACATATTTTTCTAGCCTCAATAGTAAATTGTTGCTTGTAAATGCTAAAAATATTTAGACTTGCATTTAGACACGTGTCTATTTCGTTACATTTTTTATTTACTGTTGAAGAGTGCAGGAGCCAAGGTACGTGTGCATTGCATATAGTTTAGAAAAAGTATTTTGAGTGATGTTTATTGCTTAAAGTGTTGCTTTTTCTATTCAATTGTACACTGCATTAAACTGATTTAAGGCACATCCTTAAACAAGATAAGTTGAGAATATCATTACCATCTCTTAGCCCACAGATAATCTCCTCACTCACTAAGCCAACCCTAACTTAAAACTGAGTAGACGTTGGCCCTAAAGACATCTCGGACTCAATAGGAGATAGACCCAAGGGGGAAGTTGATTAGAATTTGACCCTCGCAAAATTGGTGTCAAAATTGGGGATTAATGAGGCGAAACCTTGAAGAACAGTGATTTGTAATTGCTAATCAAAAGTGCATATTTTTAGACACATTTTCATGTTTTTTTTTATAAAGCACTACTATTTAATTATTTTATTGTTTAGTAATGTGCATGCCTCAATAATTAAAAAGAGAAAAAAAGAGTTCAAAAGAAACCCACAAGTTAAAGAGAAATCCAAAAGCCCATTAAGCGCAACTTAATTCAGAAATTATCCTATCCTAAATCAGAGATAAAGAAGAAAGTCACTTTAAATTAGGTTGCTTGATCCCCAAGTCAAAGATAAATGAGAGAATTCAAGTTTAAAATTCGGATTTATAGATAAATTATTTTCTAAGTTATTTAGGAAACAAGGTTAATTTAAATTTCAGAAATCAAATGAGAATTCTAACGATAGATCTCTAGATGGATAGACAGGATAAAGTCATGTGCCATAGTGTTTACTCAGACTCCACAAAAAGGCCACGACCACTCCTTTTTTGCCACGGAAATGGGGCATTCCTATTGCCGCGTGTGTGGAGGACTGAGGAGTATTCTACTGGAACTCTACTACTGTAATCTCTTATAAATACTCCTAAAGAGCAATAGAAGAGAGGCATCTCTGAGAATCAAGTTTAGAATTTTCTTTAGATCATCTTTTCTTTCCGAATTTCAGTTGTTTTCTCTAGTTTTTCTACTTTAAAGAAGATTTGTAAAGAAGAGGAGGCTTTTGTACTAGATTGGTAACAAATTCAATAAAGGTTCTTATTTTCTTCCATATTTCTTTTTGGTAGTTTTATTTATATTCTTCAATTCTACTTTAGTTTATTTTATGCAACTTTCAAATACCATGCTTAATTCCACCATCAATATGAGTAACTAATTCTCTCGTTGCTTGCTAATCTCTCTACCAACTAAAACCTTGTTCTATGAGGTAAATTGATTGAATTTTATGCCTATTTGAAACCCTAGGATAAGTTAATAATTCTTGAAGATTAGTGATGAATTAAGTTAAACTAGCTTTAGGTTATATATTTAATAGTTATTATTAGTTTATACTTAGATACTTTGATAGCTTATTGTTAAGTCTAAAATAATTTTTCATATGCTATACTTTAAGATTTTGATAAACTATTGTTTAGTTTTATTTAGTGTACTTTAATTAGAGATTACTTTCTATCTTACTTTTCTTACTTGAGTTTGAAGCAAAACTATAGGGTTAATCTTTTAGGTTCAATATGATATTTATTTCTAATAGACTCATGCTTGATTATGGTTGATGATTAGTGGGCTATGATCCCTCTTTTTATTTAAATCAACTCTTTTATAACTATCATTTTTTCTTTCCAAGTTTTACTCAGAGAGAACGTATCGAAAAGCTTGCATCGCATCTCTTCCTATAGGTTGACCCATTTAGTTCTTACTACAACAGATTAATTGCGAGAAAACAAAGAAATCTCTTAACCTTAAGTTTTACTTTTTACTCTCCTTTTCTCTACCAATTAAAATTTTGGCGCCATTTCCGGAGGACTATTCTAGTGGGACTCTACTAATGTAATCCCCTATAAATATCCTTGAAGTGCAACAGAGGAGAGGCATCTCAGAGTATCAAGTTTAGGATTTTCTTTGGATCATCTTTTCTTTCCGAATTTCTGTTGCATTCTCTAGTTTTTCTACTTGAAGAAGATTTGTAAAGAAGAGAAGGCTTTTGTACTGGATTGATGACAAATTCAATAAAGTTTCTTATTTTCTTCCATATCTCTTTTTACTATTTTTATTTTCGCTCTTCAATTCTAATTTAGTTTCTTTTATACAACTTTTAAATACAATGCTTAATTCCACCATGAATATGAGTAACTAACTCTCTCGTAGCTTGTTAATCTCTCCACCAACTAAAGCCTAGTTCTATAAGATAAATTGATTGAACTATATGCCTATTTGAAACCCAAGGATAAGTTAATAATTCTTGAAGATTAGTGATGAATTAAGTTAAACTAGCTTTAGGGTATACTATTTAATGGTTATTCTTAATTTATACTTAGATACTTTGATAGCTTAATATTAAGTTTTAAACAACTTTTCTTATGTTATACTTTGAGATTTTGATAAACTAATGTTTAATTTTATTTAGTTTACTTTAATTAGGGTTTACTTTCTATCTTACTTTTCTTACTTGAGTTTGAAGCAACACTTTAGGGTTAATCTTTATAGTTTCTAAATGATATTTATTCTCAATAGACTAGTGCTTGGTTGTGGTAGATGATTACTGGGTTATGATCCCTCTTTTTATTTAAATCAACTCTTTTATAACTATCATTTTTTCTTCCCAAGTTTCACATAGAGCAAAACGTATCAAAAAGCTTGTATCACATCTCTCCCTACGGATCGACCCATTTAGTTCTTATCACAACAGATTAATTGCGAGAAAACAGAGAAATTTCTTAACCTTAACATTTATTTTTACTCTCTTTTTCACTATTAATCAAAATTTTGGCTCCGTTGCCGTGGAGGGAACAGTATTGTTCTCTATGTTTACTAAACCCTAATTTCTCTATTTTTGTGTGTAGGTTAGGAGAACAAGGAAATAAATTGCATTTAAGGACATATATGTGGTTGTGGGACTTTGCATTTTTAGCAAAACCCCTAAACCCTCAACAAGGCCACGCAAACGCGGCAAAAGCTACGCAAACATGGCCAGTTGAGTTGACTATTGAGTTGACTACTGACCTGTTTTTGTGCAGGGCTGCTTGAAATTGCTTAAATTATTTACTGTAGTTGATAGTTTCTCTGGTTGATAACACTATATATTTCTAATAAATTAACAGTAACCTATTAGTTGATTAACTTAAAAAAAAATTTGGACTCTTGTATCGTAGGCACGCGTCTATTTAAATTCTTTAATTTTTATTGAAGAGTGCTGGAGATCAGGTACGTTCACATTGCATTTAGACTAGAAAGCACCCTTGGCTGATTTACTGATTTTAAGTGAATTCTTTCCTATTTGTTTATACACGTGCACTAATACATCTTAAGAGCAAAACCCATAAACAACATAAGGTGGAGATATCATTACCCTTTCTTAACCCGCAAACCATCTTCCTTGCACTCACAACCTAAACCTAATTTAAAATTAATTAGATATTCGCGCTAGGATTAATCAGACTCACTAAGAGATTGACTAAAAGAGGAAGTTGTTAGAAATTAACTCTTGCCAAATCGGTGACTAGACAGGGGATTGAGAGGAGAAACCTTGAAGGTTGGTGTTTTGGCATAATTAGGCCCGTCTTGACGGATACCTCCCACGGATCTTACCACCTATCTGGCTGATTAACTTATGGTTAAGGTCTGCAGTATATCTCCCGCAGATAGTTTAAAGTTAGGAGTCGTCTAGGTCTAAGCTTACCCAAGAACAGGATTGATTGATTTTTATTTTTTGATTGGTGAATTGGTTTGAATTGATTGTGCATGCAAGTGTGGTCGAGAGACCCAATTATATCTAGATTAATTAGGACTGAGTCATCATCTCAACCTAACCAAATCATGACAAAACCGATATCGCTAGAGGTTAGGTTCTATCCTATTAGGACATCACTTTTGTCATGCATTCAACTTCCCGAAGATGAAAGCAAAAGCTTTGAGATAAGACCATAATTCATTAATACTCTCTCTAAATACCATGATCTAGAGTCTGAGGATGCATACTTCTTCATAAGAGAATTTGAAGAGGTATTCTATATGATGAGGAAACCACAGTTAGGAGATGATGCAAGAAGGTTACATTTAACTTTCGCCTTCAAGAACCTAGCCAAGAAATGGCTATACAATTTAGTAGAAAATTCTATCACAACTTGGGATGATTTCACAAAGTTCTTCTTAAAAAAGTTCTACCCCATCAATAAGACCGCACTTATGAAAAAAAAAATAATACAGTGTAAGCAAGAACCTAATGAACCATTTTGGAAATATTTTGAATGTTTCAAAGACTTTCTTGTCCAATGCCCTCATCATGGCATAGACAAATGGCGGCTATGTCAAATCCTCTATGATGGTCTAGATTATCAAAACAAGACTCTCTTAGAAACTATGAGTCAAGGGAGATTCTTGAAAGCAGATAAACACAAAGAGTGAAAAATATAGGAAGACCTAGTGAAAAAAACCTCCAATGGGAACCTTCCAATGATGAGTCTAAAAATCCTAACTCTATCTCTTCTAAAAGAGATCTCCATCCGATAGAGGACTCCATAGCAACTGAGAATAAACTATATAACGTTATACGAAGGCTAGAAGCCATAGAGCTTAGAAATCCTATTTTTGTGAACCAAGTCAGCCTAACATCATCCATGGGCTGTACTTACTTTCAAGCTATGAACCATGTGCTCGAAGAGTGTCCCGTATTCATGGCTCATCAAATGTTGCCTAAATCCATGAACGCAGCCCTCGTAAGGCCCACCAATAGTCCATATTCACAGACGTACAATCCCGATTGGAGAAATCACCCAAATTTCTCATGAACCCAAAACACCAATGATTATCCTAGGCCCAATTTCTATAAAAATTTCAAACCATCTTATTATTAGCCCAATCTTCTTAATCAAGCTCCAAAACCACCCTTCCAAAATCCCACTGCTGATATGACCAATTTTGAGAAAATTTTGACATCTTTCATGCATAATACGGGACAAGTCATATCTAAATTAGAGGGTCAAATGAGTCAGTTAACCAGTTCCAAAAGTGAAAGTCCCCAAAAAAGGACTTTGTCTAGTCAACTTGTAACAAATCCTAAAAACTCTAATCAAGCTCATGTGGCTTAAGAGAATACAATGAACCAATGTAATACAGTTCATACATCGCGGCCGGGAAAATAAGACGATAATCAAGTGTCAATTCCACCGGACCCAACTCAAACATTCACTCCTAGTTCCACTCCATCCACTTTCGAAGATAAGTTAGCTAAACAAGTGCATAAGCCTACAACCTTCGAATAGGCTTAGAAGTAATAATAATGCATAAATGAAAAAATACTTAGATCTTCAATCAAGTGAAGATTAATGTACTGATTGCACACATTTATTGCATTATTCTTTATATCATTCCACATTTATCATGTAATAAATCTGCTAAATTTCTTGTCTTAAATGTCTATTTTGTAGAAGATAATCATGAGGAGAAAGAGGATAAAACCAAATAAATATCAGTTAAATTCGAATTTAACTAGATCTATTTGGTTAGAGGAAGATGATCCCAAATCCAGTTGGTTAAATTCAGTTTTTGGTGAATCAGGTGGTTAAAGCTAAAGATCAACCGAGGATAACATCAAATACAGAGTCCAAATTTAAAGGGATAAATGGATAAAGAGAAGATCAACGGATGAGATGAAGCAATTCTGACTCAGATTCTGGCTGGATACATTTTAGTATTTGAATCATAACTTTCGTTACAAGAACTCAAATCTGATGATTCAAGTTGATCCAGACAGAGAACTTCAAGGGATACAACTCTTAAGTTGATCATTATTTCTAATTCTGTCATTTGATAAGTTATTTTTAGCAATCAATACGCTAATAAGCTGCAGATCAGAACTGAATATCCACATCAAATCAAGTTTGGAGATAAGGGAATGATTCAAATTCAGAAATAGCCAGCTTCCCTTATCTTCATACTCCTCTACTCTTTGCATTTCTCTTATAAATACCTGCAATCTTGAAGGCAAAAGGAGGACGACCAAGCAGAGATAGATTTTAGGGCAGTTTTTCATTCTTTTTAGTGTAAGTTTTTATTTTATTTTTATATAATTTTTATTTCTTTCTAAGCATAGGTTAGACTCAGACTCATGTAAGTAAGAGAGAGAGGCTTATGTTCAGAGTGACATCGATGTACCCTTCTCCTTTCTTCCATCTTTTCTGCAAGCAATAAAAGGTAACTTTTCTTTTTATGTTCGTCTTTACTTTTATTTCCTTCTTCTTTCTACTTTTCCTCTTTTGGTTATGATGAGCATCCAAGTGAATCTAGAAGCACCAGTATAGCCATGTTTGTGTAAGTGCCACCTATATTTCATGATGATGTTCTCCTCCTCAAGATTCTGTATCATTTCATTCTTATTCATCTTGATGATGTAATGCGAATGGGGACTGAGCTCGATCTTATGAGTTATGCCTTGATCGCCTCCGAAGTAAGATAAAACATGCAAGGGTTCCAGGTAAGTCATCAACCAAAGGAAGTAAGTTTTTCTTTTAGGTTTTCTTTTCTTTTAATTTTAGTGTAAATTACCAACACCACAATCTTCCAAATCTCTTTTACTCTTTTTCAGTATTTTTTGTACATATCACTTCTATTTTCTCCACCTTCTCATTCTACCACTTTCTCCCTAACTCATTTTAACTTAATTTTTCTCTTTTTCTTTACAAGAACTAAAAGAAGAATTTTAACCATCCTTTGTATCTTAAAAGAAAACTTACTAAAAAAGCTTCCATCGCTATTCCCTCCTTGTGGATCACGACCCGCATAGTTACTTGCTATCGTAGAAGATTTGAGCACTTGCACATCTCTATTTTAAAGTTCTGAAATTCTGTATTTGTGTGCATGTTCAACCTCTATCATGTACCTCTTCTTGATGCAATCCAACAAGTCCTTAGTTTTGCCAAATTCCTTAAGGACATGTGCACTAAGAAAAGAAAGACTAATGTGTCTAAGAAAATTTTTCTAGCCACTAACATTAGTGAGCTATTATCCAACCAAATCTCGGTCAAGTACAAGGATCCCGGTTATCCCACCATCTCTTGTACAATATGTCAGATGGAAATTAATCGAGCAATTCTTGATTTAGGAGCGAGTATCAACTTACTCTCTTTCTCAGTATACCAACAACTTTGGTTGGGCAGTCTTGCCTGACTCAAGTCACAATCTAGCTAGCTGACCAGTTAGTCAAAGTCCCAAAAAGGAAAATAAATGATGTCCTTTTCCATATAGGGGGATTTATCTACCCAGTAGACTTCATTGTCCTAGAGACCCAAGCAGTCTCTAATCCTAGGTCCCAAGCACCCGTCATCTTAGGACGCCCGTTTTTAGCAACTGCACATGAAATTATAACTGTAGAAATGGATCCATGAGATTGACTTTTGGAGACATGACTAAGGAAGTCAATGTTTTCAACCTAAAAGAACAACCCGACGATATGGACGATCCACCTTTTGAGGTAACCTTATTGAGGACTTGATAAGTGAGCATAATGAGGAGATAAAATTAGAAGCTGAGTGTGATGTTGAGTTAGAATCCGAAGATTTCAAACTAGATGAGATAGTCAATTCTACTATTGAGTGAGATCGAGCCCAAGTTCATTAAATCTAGAGCCAACAAGCTTGACTCCTCCGTCTATTGGGTCATCTCCTTTCTTAGAGCTAAGAGCCTTGCCCAAACATGTTAAGTACGCCTACTTAGGTGAACAAGAGACTCTTCTAGTCATAATTGCATCTGACTTAACTGATGGGCAAGAAGAGGACCTCATGACAATCCTTAAAAAATATAGGAAAGCCATTGGTTGGACTATGACCGACATAAATGAATTAAGTCCAGCTATAGTTCAACACCGAATTTATCTAAATGAAGAGGCAAAACCAAAGAGAGACATGCAGCATAGGTTAAACCTTATTATGCAAGAGGCCGTTCAAGCTGAAATAGTAAAACTTTTAGATAATAAGATAATTTATCCTATTTCTGATAGTCAATAGGTCAGTTCAGTCCATGCGGTCCCTAAGAAATTCAGCTTTACAGTGGTAGAGAATGAAAACCAACAAACGCGACTCCCATAAAGATTCGAGTTTGCATTGACCATCGAAAATTAAATGTTGCTACTCGCAAAGACCATTTCCCCTTCCATTTATCGATCAAATGCTTGAACGACTAGCTGGCCACGAGTATTACTATTTCTTGGATGATTACTTGGGTATAATCAAATCCCTATAGCTCTGGAGGACCAAGAGAAAACAACATTTACTTATCCATTTGAGACTTTTAGTTATCATCGAATGCCTTTCAGTCTATGCAATGCCCCCGCGACATCCCAGCGTTGTATGTTAAGCCTATTTCCTGACATGGTTGAAAAATTTTAGAAATCTTTATGGATAATTTCTCCATTTATGGAGACTTATTCGACCAATGTCTTCAAAATCTGGAACTTGTCCTCGAGTGAAAAGAATTTAACTTTGAATTAGGACAAGTGCCATTTCATAGTAAAACATGGGATTGTCCTATGTCATGAAATTTTTAGAAAAGGGTTTGAAGTAGACAAAACGAAGATAGGGGTCATAGCCAAGCTTCCCACATTAAAATGTGTAAAAGATATCCGTTCCTTTTTAGGACACACCAGTTTATATCGTCGGTTCATTAAGGATTTTAGCAAAATTGCTGGAGCCTTAACTAATCTTTTAGCTAAGATGTACCCTTTATCTTTGATGACGAATGTCTTAACGCTTGGGAGAAGCTAAAAATAGAACTTATCTCTGCACCCATAATTTCTGTCCTGGATTGGTCCAAACCATTTGAGATTAGGTGCGATGCTTCCGATTTTTTCATAAGCGCTGTCTTAAGACAACACATAGAAAACAAGCAGTATGTGATCTCATATTCAAGTAGAACTCTTAATGATGCCCAATTGAACTATACTACAACCGAGAAGGAATTCTTGGCAGTAGTGTACGCATTGGAAAAATTCGTCCATACCTACTTGGAACCAAAACCACCATATTCACCGACCATTCCCCACTTCGATACCTAATTCTCAAGAAGGACGCGAAGGCCCAACTCATTCATTGGATCCTCCTCCTTCAAGAGTTTGATTTCAAAATTCGAGATAAAAAGGGTGTCAAAAATGTCGTCATCGATCACCTCTCTCATATGCCAAACGCCCCTTCGAACGAGTTGCCAATGAGCGATAGCTTCCATGATGAACAACTCTTAGCTACTTTTAGGAAATCATGGTTTGCTGACATAGTTAACTACTTAGTCACAAATTAAGCTCCTTCTCACTGGTCAAACAGGATGTATATCAGTTCTTGTCTCATGTTCGATATTTCATATGGGAGGAACTTTATCTCTTTAAATATTGTTCGGACCAAATAATTTAGAGATGTATTCCTGATGAGGAAGTAAAGGGTGTTCTTGTCTTTTGTCACGAGCTTGCATGCGGTGGACACTTTGGTCCCTGTGAAACTATCAAAAAAGTACTACAAAGTGGGTTCTATTGGCCAACTTTATTTAAGGATGCACTCGACTTTTACAATACGTGCGCAAGATGCCAAATGATAGATAGAATTTTGAAATATAACATGATGCCTCTCAACCTAATTCTAGAAGTAGAACTCTTTGACGTGTGGGGCATCGACTTTATAGGACCCTTTCTTAATTCATTTGGGCACAAATACATCTTGGTGGCTGTGGATTATGTATCCAAATGGGTTAAAATCATCCCTTGTAAGATAAACTACAACAAAGTTGTTGTCAAGTTCTTCAAAGAAAACATCTTTTCATGCTTTGGAACCCCTCGTGCAATCATTAGTGATAATGGCTCACATTTTTGCAATAGAACTTTTAAAGCTCTCATGTGAAAATATGCCATAACGCATAAGTTATCCACACTTTACCACACCAGTGGGCAGATAGAAGTTCTATAAGATAAATTGATTGAACTCTATACCTATTTGAAACCCTAGGTTAAGTTAATAATTCTTGAAGATTAGTGATGAATTAAGTTAAACTAACTTTAGGGTATACTATTTAATAGTTATTCTTAGTATATACTTAGATACTTTGATAGCTTAATGTTAAAGTCTAAAACAACTTTTCTTATGCTATACTTTAAGATTTTGACAAATTAATGTTTAATTTTATTTAGTGTAATTAATTAGGGTTTACTTTCTGTCTTATTTTTCTTGCTTGAATTTGTAGCAATACTCTAGGGTTAATTTTTAATTGTTAAATATGATATTTATTCTTAATAGACTAATGCTTGGTTATGGTAGATGATTAGTGGGCTATGATCCCTCTTTCTATTTAAATCAACTCTTTTATAACCATCATCTTTTCTTTTCAAGTTTTACATAAAGAGAACGTATCGAAAAGCTTGCATCGCATCTCTCCCTGCGGATCGATCTGTTTAGCTTTTGCTACAGCAGATTAATTGTGAGAAAATAGAGAAATCTCTTAACCTTAATTTTTACTTTTTACTCTCTTTTTCTTTGTCAATAAGTTTGGCATAATTAGGCCCGTTGCTTGTAGCTAGATTCTACAATATACCCCTTTGGATAGTCTAACCAGTTAGGAGTCGCCTAGGTCTACCCTACCTTAGGCTATGTTTTTCTTTATTTATTTGTTTGCTTCTTTTTGTTTTTGTTTTTTTAATATTTTGGTGATATGGATTATAATCACAATTATTCCTATGCAAATAGTGATCCATACTTCACCCCAATCTCTTTTGACTCGGATATCACCAACAAGTTATAACATAATTTTAACCAATCAAGTATGCTGGATTGGTCTTATCCGAATCAATATATGCCCTAGTCTCAATTTTATGAATAAGACTAGAACAATCATCACCACTCTTCACAGAATCAGTGGCGATATAACTCTCCAGAATTATATGGTCAACCACCTTACCAACATCTAACTTCATATATCCCTTTCCCCCATTAGAAGAACCAATTGACTGGGAAAAGAGGATGGAAGCCTTTGAAGAGCTCGAGTGATGAATTCAAAATCTAGAAGACTTGAAATCTTATAAAAATTTTCAAATTCAAGATCCTTACTCTATTTTCTAAGTCGCACAATAAGAAGAATATACCGACATAGAAAAGAGTACGGAATCCATGATTCTTTATTCTAAAGCGATCCTTTCAATATGATAGAAGTAAGACTTAGTTGATTGAAAAACATGCGTAGGAATGAGGAAACTCCCCCTACCTAATCTTTAATTATTCCCAACACTTCTGACTATATTGATGAAAATTAAGAATCATGGTATCTTGAAGACTTTGACTAAGATTCAATATCACCACAAAATCTTGAACTTGACCAATATCAACCCATTGACAAAACTTCAATGAAATTGAACTTGAAAATGAATGTGGCCCCAACCCTCAACTTTGTGATTCAATTCCAATTTTTGAATCTATGTTAACTCCGGTATCCTTACCCAAGTTGGACCCTTTTTCCGAGCCAATATTGATTCCTGTATCCATAGATTTTGAAATTAAAACACCTCTTTTGGATAGTCATATTTCATTAATGGGAAAAGAATATGAAATTAAATTCTTTAATTTGGACTCAACTCTTAAACCGAAATGACTTCAAACCCAAAGTTAATTTTTTCGAGTTAGTAATGGTTTCCCAACCTATCACTCTTGAGCCCAAGTCAACCATTCCACCAAGTCACATTCTTTTGTTGGACATAGGTATAGACCATAATAACTCCGTGATTATTTTTCAATGTAAAGGGAATAAGTTTCATGATAGGGTCTCTCATGATCCTATTTATATTGAGGATTGTAATTATGTAAATAGAAAAGAGGTTAATAAAGGTAGATTTCATGAACCATCAGATTATTTTGATTGGGTAGCAACGCTTGGCCCAACCGACCACCATCGGAACTACCACCTTGAGGTAATATTATCCTTCCCTTTCTTCTTTTTCATGCATTTATGCATTTGTCAAGCCCCACTTCCCAGAATATATAGAAATAGAGTCGCGATGAGAGTCGGCGACATATGTACGCGAGGAAAATACCCCACGTATACACGCTAAGTCTAAAGTAACTCGAACAAGTTATAAAAATCTACTATGATAAATTAATATCTCTACAATAACATATATAAATGTTCACACATGATATCATATGAATAAGGAATAGAATGACAACTAAAAGTGATGTAGAGAGAATTAGAAAACAACATGAATAAAAGAGAAGTAATAATACCAAAATCGAATATAAGGAAACTTCGGGTCCTCACGAAGCATACGAGCTCGTCAACACTTAATCAATGAAATAAAACATCCAATCTGGATGTGCAAATCCAGAGAGTCAGAACTCCTAGTGAATGTATAAGAATAAAAGGGAAGAAATGTCCAGGAAAAGGTTAAAATAACATATAACGTGTGAGCATACTATGAAAGAAATGTCCAGGAAAAGGTTAAAATAACATATGTCAAATATAAATGAACTTTAAATAAGCCAGTCAGTGCCATAGTCAGGTGTACATCAGGTCATGAATATAATCAGATGTCTATCATAACATGCATTGTATGTCGGGTTCACTCTATAATGTCAATGTATGAACTCAGTTTTCATTATTAATTATGTCAGCAAACACCAATTGTCACATATAATAGACGTATCCCATACTATGCCTACCACACGTGCCAATCGAGATCGTATGTTATTGAAACTGATTGATTGAAGACATTGTCTTTGTTTTAGGTGGGTACCGTGCATACCCGGGATCACGACCCAGACTCCTAGCACTGAACCAGGCCCTACAGCAAGGTAGTTAGGTAACATGTATAACAAGTCAGGTAACGTGTATAATATGTATAACAGTAACAAGAACAGGATGGGGTGTCAATCACCCCTTGGGAACCCTGCAGTGGAACCCTCTTTCGGCTGCGCAAACTATATCCTAGGTCTACCCAAAATACAGACGCTGCCTCCTCCATCAATTTTTTCAATCCCAGTGTAAGTTGTTTAATATCATGTCATTAGTTATCAAGATTATTTAATGTACATATTACCTGAATTTACTGGGATAACTCGATAATGACAATGGTAACAACGTCAATAGTGTAATCATGATACATGTGTAATAGGATATATATATATATATATATATATATATATATATATATATATATATATATATATATATATATATATATATATATATATATATATATATATATATCTGTGAATAGAATAAGCAGGATGAGGTAGTTACCGTATAATAATATTTTTCTCATTAGTTAACTAACATGGACATGATAGTCATCAGGTAGGTATCATAAATGTCATCCATGTGAGTTTTAGTGGCATAGTTCTAATCAATGTTATGTAGTGATCATGTAGATCTATTACAAAGCATAAGTGAACTTTATTACATGCAGAAATACATAAATATACTACAGGTAGTACATGGAGGTAATTCATGAAACTATAAAATTTCTAAATACTAAAAAACTAGCTCAATCATTTAAATCACCTTTATAATATAATTAAATAACTAGATAAAATCATTTATCACAAAAATTCTTGTTTAACTGAAGGAGGAAAAAGCACTCACCTAGGCTTGAACACAATTCCAAAACACTGAAATCTTAAGAACCCGATAGATTTACATAAATTATTCCAATAGAAATTTGTTAGAATTCTTAAAAGGATGTTTTACATGGGAGTTATAAGTGGTTTTAATCTTGATTAATTAGTTTGGAGATCGGAAATATGGTTCTCTAGATTACATGAATTTAGAAGATTTAATTTAAACCAATTTATAATTTTTGTTGGATTTTTAACGGCTTTAAAACAATAAAATCTCTTAACGGGTCTGAATATAACATTAAGAAAAATGACTTTAAAGTGGGTGGTTTAAGCTAATTAATGTTGCTATTAGTCCAAAATTTTTATTGTAGATTGTAGAAGTATTGTAAACTATTTTTTTTATATTTTTAACTAATTATTTTAATTTTTTCTACAAGTTAATGGGTCTGAATTTTGGGTTCTGCCATGTCGGTCTGGGTCCATGAGAAGCAGGCCCATGCAAAGCTGGGCTGAAAAGCAGGCCAGTGGGCCTTGCTGCAAATTCTTCTTTCTTTCTTTCTTTTTTTTTATCTGTAGTGCACAAGTCTGCTCTAGTGCAGCCCAGGCCCAGGTTCAGGCCCAGGCCAAGCCAGGCTTGGTCCGAAAATTAATTTTTTTTTTTGTTGTGGAGCACATGCCTAGTGCCCTTGCAGTCTAGCCCATCAGGGCCTGGCTTGGCCAGGCATGGCCCGAGCTCGGCTAGGCGGGCCTGCCAAGGCGAGGCCGGCCCAGGCCAGCGGGTCTGGTTTGGGTCCAGGCCAGGCCTACACAAATTTCTTTTTTTTGTCTTATAAATCTTAATGATTTGATTAAAAATTTTATAATTTAATTAGTGTATTAATTTATCCCTATATATTTTTATTTAGATCATGGGGGATTTGCATGATATCTCAACAAATCTTAATCCATATAATTCATTTATCAAATCTTTGGATGAGATTAAAATTTCATGTAAAGAGGGATTAAACATGGTATTTTAATAATTTCTTAACTTATACAAAATCATGTTATTAAGATTAATTGAGTGAGATTATATATGAAATTCATAAAAAAATAAATTAAACATTATAAATAATTGCTTAATCATATGGTAATAATTGTTTAATTCTTGACTTGATGCGTAAGCTTTAATGCAATGTACAATCATGCATTTAAGTGTAGAAGAAAAAGGTGATGGATAAAAAGCATATACAGATTCTTATAAGAACTGAGAATTATCCATAAAGGTCATTTCACGTTTATCCTGGCACCTTAATCTTTCAATGCAAATACAATTTTATTCCTCCTTATCCCACTCGCTGGCTAATCCCCCCATTTAAATACAAGCATTTTGATCATAAACAAATAAATTCAGTTTTATGCTTACAGTTAAACCAATTGCTAAGTGCATAAAATGTCAGGAATTACAGTTAAGAAAAATCTTAGATTCAACATGAAATTTCCCTAAAATAAAATAGTCATCATATATGACTAAAAGAAAACTATTTTCTAATAAACTAAACCCCCTCACTGCAATTATTTACTAATTCTATGCCATATGTTAGAAACGGACTCAGAAAGAAGTAGCAGATCAATTAAATATGGTGCACAAAGTTCTACACCCCAATACATATGCCATTACAGTGATCATACGCAAATAGGGTTAGTTATAGTCTCCTGCTAAATCTAAAAGCTAAATGTTTTACCACTTCATGACACATACATTGCACATAGTCACAAACCCACACTTAATGTACAGAAAGAGAGAAAGAGAGACACTCACAGCAAGGGAGGATTCAGCCTGGCTGCTCGGTTGCTCTGGTTGTGTGTTAGAGGAGGCAGCGGAGGGTGTTCTCGGCCTGACAAGGTGCTGAGGGTGTGGAGCTTCGATTGTGGAAGATGAAGATGGGTGGTGGCATATATTGAAAGGAGAAAGGTTAAAGTAATAGGTTAGGATTAGTTAGGATTGAGATTTAATTATTAGGATTATGATTTAATTGTTAGGATTAGGATTTGGGTAGTTAAGATTAGAATTATAATAAGATTATGGGGATTAGTTGATAGGATTTAGGTTTAATTAGGATTTTATTTATTAGTTAAGATTATAATTTGATTTATTAGGATATAGATTGGGTTGTTGGGTTTGAATCTTTGGTATTGGGTATGAGTATGAGTTAAAATGGGTTATTTGGTTTAAATGGTTTCGGGTAAAGAGTTAAAAGGTAATGGGTTAAGCTAATGGGTAAAAGTATAGGGAATTTGGATTTGGTGTTATGATTCTGGGGAGTGGGCTTCATGGGTTTTATGAATGAAGGAAGAAATCTAAAATAAAAGAATAATTGTGGGCTCGGGGTGGTGGCTTGGATTGGGCTTAGCATGGAAAGAAAGGATAAATGAATTAAAGAAAAAGAAGAGAAGATGTGTGTGATTAGTTGATGGGCCAAGCTTCATATACAAATAAAAGGATAAAAAAGGAATTGAGTTTGTATGAATTACGGACTTGCTTCATGGGCTCAAAGAATTGGGCTAGAAAATGAATGAACAAAAATGAAAATGGAAATGAAAAGATAAGGAAGGAAATGAGCTATATGGTAATGGACACATGGGCTCAAGAAAAATTACAAAAAGGTGAGAAAAAGAAAAATAAGATTAAATAATAATAATACTAATCATATATAAATAACAATTATTTAATTAATTCATAATGATTAACATGATTAATAACAAGCCATATTCCTAACGTAAAAAGTAATAAACAATAATTAAAATAATAATACATATTAAAATACGGTTATTATATATTACAAAATATACGGTTTTTACAACATTCATTCATACATTAAGGACAATGCATGAGGGAGGTGCGAGGAGGATCCTAACATAACATAGGTTTTCTTTATATTCTAAAAAAAAAAACTTTCTTTGCTTTTAAAAACTTTTTGAAAAGAGAAATAATATTTTCACCTATTGTTTGTAAGAAATTGAGTTAATTTTAAGGAATAGGAGAATCAAAATTAGGATTTCTTATACTTGGTCAAAATAAGATTATTTGTTTGATTTCTAGGGTTAGGAAGAAAATTTAGAAAAGTAATTTAGTCTTGATTTTTATCTTGATGAAATATGCATACTTTATACACTTACATACTTAGGGTTTAAAAACAAAGATTCTTATGCCTTGTGAAAAAAAGAAAAAGAAAAAGAAAAAGAAAAAATATATATATCAAAAATTCTCTGATTAAGCTGGGTATTTGTGCCTTATAACGCATATGTATTCATGCATTAAAAGGGTCCATCTTATAAAAAAACTCAGTTTTGTGCCCTTATTTGCTCGAGTACTTAAGCCCTTGGAGTGTTTTCTCACCTGGTACCCTAAGATCATTCGGTTTGGGAGTCACCACTAAAGGCTCGCTACATGGGCATATTAGAAAGCCTAATAGAACAATAGAATAATACCACAATATATATATATATATATATATATATATATATATATATATATATATATATATATATATATATATAGTAGTCTTTGTGTGAGAAACTTTCTCACACGAAGATCGTGAGAAAACTATATAGCGGCGATCATGTGGATGATCCGAACCATTCATCTTGATCTATATACTTTATTTAGGCTACCAATAAAAAATCACGTGAGTTTAAGTCTTTTTACCCATGCAACAAGTGGTTACAAAACAAACGTTTATTCGCCGTAGAATAAACATGTCACTTGATGCATGGGTAAAAAGACTTGGAATCGCGTGATTTTTTATTAGTAGTCTAATTAGAGTATGTAGATCAAGATGAATGGTTCGGATCATTCATAAAATCTCTCTTATATGATTTTCTCACGAAGCTTATTTTGAGAAAGTTTCTCATTTGAAAATTTTCCTATATATATATATATATAAGGCATAAGAGTTAGAGTTCAAAAATCCTGAGTCAAAATTTCACTGTTGCAAAAATGCACATGACTTAGGCTAAAATAATAGACTAGATGAAAAATACAGTCTAACTCCTTATCTTGATTGATAGCAAATTTTTTAATAGAGACTATGTTTAGAAATAAAAATTCAGTTTTCCTATAACTTATAGGTTAATTGAAGTCTTACAATAATACTTCAAATATTTTCTCTCTTTTTTAAAATGCAATAATACTTCAAATATTTTCTCTCTTTTAAAATGCTTTTCGAAAATACTGACACTTTATTTCTCTTTCTTTATGGATTTTATGGGTGTCATCCACTGAAAACCCTCACGAGACAAAACTCGTCCTCGAGGGGTAACCTAGAGATTTAACGGCTTATTGCACATGCTAAGTCCAATCGTGATTCCTACAAAAGTTAGTTAGATTAGGTTATCACTCTTTTTTATTTGTTTTGCTCGAGGACGAGTAAAAGATAGGTGTGGGGGAGCATTTGTACACGTATTTTGGCATATTTTTATTACATTCTCATACTTATTTAGTAATAATCCCTGCTATTTAATTGTCTTAAGTCTGATTTTTACAAGTGCAGATTAATGGAGATTAGAGAAGATAATTACAAAAATTCCCCAACTAATTCAAACTTAGTTAAGTTTATTTTGTTACCTGGGAGAATCAAGGGGATAGTGGCAAAATCAGAGCTCAAACGAAGAATCTAACTGAAGATATACGCTTACGAGAGATCAACGGAGGAACGCTCCCTGAGATCTAGCCCAGTGGCCAAATGTCTGCCGCAGAAACGCGGCTTTGGTCGTGTTTCTGTGGCCATTTAGTGAGATAAGGGGAGCGTTTGCTTGAAATTGTTAAATTTTCTTCTTGTTGTGGGACTCGAAAAATGGAGTAAGGATCTTGGATTTGAAAATTTTGATAGGATTTTGAGTCTTCTATATTTTTAATTCGCCACTCAAGCTCTTCTAAGGCTTCCATCCTCTTTTCCCTGTCAATTGGTTTTTCTATTGGTTGCTTGGGAAAAAGAGTATATGAAGCAGGATATTGGTAAGGTGGTTGACCATGTAACTCAGATGAGTTGTATCCCCACTGACTATGTGAAGAGTGGTGATGATTGTTCCAGTCTTATTCATAATATTAGGACTGGGGCATATATTGATTCGAATAAGACCAATCCGGCATACTTTGTTGGTTAAAGAAATAATAAACAGGGTTGGTAGTATCCGAGTCAAAAAAGGTCAGTGTGAAGTATGGATCACCATATACATTGGAATGATTATAGTTGTAATCCGTATCACGTAGATGTCAAAAAACAAAACAGAAAACAAGCAAACAAACAAACAAACAAACAAACAAAGAAAAATTTATCCTAAGTTAGGATAGACCTTAGAACTAAACGACTCCTAACTGGTTAAACTGTCCACAGGGGTATATTACAGAATCTGACCACAAGTTAATCGGCCAGATAGGGGCAAGATCAGTGGGAGGTATCCGTGCCTAAGCAACGAGCCAAATTATGCCAAACTACTATTCTTCGAGGTTTCGCCTCATCAATACCCAACCTTTGACACCGATTTAGCAAGAGTCAAATTCTAATCAACTTCCCCTTAGATCAGTCCCCTATTGAGTTCGAGATGTCCCTAGGGCCAACGTCTACTCAGTTTTAAGTTAAGCTTGGGTTAATAAGTGGGAAGATTGTTTGTGGGATAAGGGAAGGTAATAACTTCTCCGCCTTATCTTGTTTATAGGAGAAGCCCTGAACTCAGTTTAGTGCAGTGTACAAGTATATAGCAAAAAAGTAACACTCAAGTAATATTTCATACGAGAATGAACCTTATACTAAATGCTATACATACATACTTTGACTCGAGCACTCTTCAAAAGTAAATAGAAAATGTAACAAAATAGAAATATGCCTAAATAACAACAACAACTAAGCCACTTGTCCCAAGTATTTGGGATAGGCTACATGAACCATAGAGAATTACGCTGGATTAGGCACATGGATCAACTTTCTCCACTCATTCTTATCGAGCAATCTGCCTTCATTAAGACCTTTATCTTCTATATCTTGTTGTATCACCTCCATCAATGTTTTCTTCGGTCTCCCATGCACTCTTTTAACTTGTCCTAATTTGACACGCTCTACTCGCCGGACTGGCACATCTGTAGGTTTATGTCGCACATGTCAAACCATCGTAGGTGATTTTCTCTCATCATCTCTTCTATAGGGGCTACACCTATCTTAGTATGAATATCCTCATTTTTCACCTTATCTCTCCTCGTGCTACCATACATCAACCGAAGCATGCACATCTCTGCTACACTCATCTTTTGGGCATAATATCTCTTTATAACCCAATGATTACACACATTTATTGCATTATTCTTTATTACATTTTCACATTTATCATGTAATAAATTTGCTAAATTTCTTGTCTTAAATTTCTATTTTGCAGAAGATAATCACGGGGAGAAAGAGGATAAATCAAATAAATATCAGTTAAATTCAGATTTAACTAGATCTATTTGGTTAGAGGAGGATGATCCCAAATCCAGGTTAAATTCAGTTTTTGGTGAATTAAGTAGTTAAAGGTAAAGATCAACCGAGGATAACGCCAAATATAGAGTCTAAATCTAAAGGGTTAAATGGATAGAGAGAAGATCAAAGGATGAGATGAAGCAATTTTGACTTAGATTCTGACTGGATACATTTAGTATTTGAATCATAACTTTCGCTACAGAAACTCAAATCTGATGATTCAAGATGATTGAGAAAGAGGCCATAAAGGGATACAACTATTAAGTTGATTACTATTTCTAATTCTGTTATTTGATAAGTTATATTCAACAATCAATATGCCAACAAGCTGCAGATCAGAACTGAATATCCACATCAAATCAAGTTTGGAGATAAGGGGAGGATTCAAATTCAGAAATAGTCAACTCCTCTTATCTTTAGACTTATTTCCTTATCCATTTCTATCCCATAAATACCGCACATATCAGAGGCAGAAGGACGACCAAGCAGAGAGTAGAAGTTAGGCTATTCTGTAGTTTGTAACTTAGGTTTTTAATTATCTTTCATGTAGCTGAGAGGAGAGGAGTTTTACATGGAGGAATGAGAACAAGCTTGTACTGAGGGTGATACCGGTGTAAGTAATCTTTTCTTCCATTATTATTTTAGTCGAATCGAAGTTTTTTTCCTTTTCTATTTTTGTTTTTGTTTGCTTACCTCTTCTGTGTTTGTGAATCCAAATGACTCCGATAGCCTCGAAGTTGCCTTTCCTTGCAAGTGCCGTTGATGGTTTATGGTGATGGATATCCATTTCTATGGTAGTGTAGCTTGCCCCTTCTTTTATAGTGTAAATTGAGAATGGGGAAGATCCTATTTGTCATACTTCGCTCGCCTTCAAACAAAGGTACATCGTCGATACGGGTCAAAAGTAAGCAGACGCCGAAGAGGTAAGTATGTTTTTTAGATTTTAACTTTCTTTTCTTTTAATTTTAGTTTAGATCACCAACACCATCAACATCCAAATCTTTTATCACTCTTTTCGATTTCTTTGTATATATCTATTTTTTATTTTCTCCAGCTTCTCAATCTACCACCTTCTTCCGAACTTAACTGTAACTCCATTTTTCTCTTTACTTTTAAAGAACTAAAAGAAGATTTTTAACCATTGAATGTAACTTAAAAGAGTACTTGCTAAAAAAGCTTCCATCGCTAGTCCCTCCTTGTGGATCATGACCTGCATAGCCACTTGCTATAACGGTAGTATTGAGTACTTACACATTCTATTCTTAAAATTCTGAAATTTTGTATCTTTGTGTCTAGGTACTCAATCAAATTTTGGCGCCGTTGCCGGAGAGGGACGATAAGTTATTCTCTTTTTAGATTTATATTTTTGGTTAACTTTCCTCTTTGTTCTTAGTATACAGATTTAACAACAAGGAAATTTTGCTGCAGTGGACATATAAGTGGCCCTGGACTCTACTCTAGAAAGCAGAGCCTAGAAGCCCTCAGATTTGCCACATTCTAGTGACAATCTGAGTGAACTACTAACCTGTATTTTTGCAGGTTGCTGAATTACAAAGCTAAAATTCTGTAACTATTTATTTCCTTATTTGTCTCACTGTACATATTTTCTAAGCTTAATAATAAAATAATGTTTGTTAATCTAAAAACGGTTTAGACTTTGCATTTAGGCACGTGTCTAATTCGTTTACATTTTTATATTACTGTTGAAGAGTGCTGGAGCAAAAGGTACCTATGCATAGCATATAATTTTGGAAACATTTTTTGGTGATATTTGCTTGTGAATGTTACTTTTTTATATCTTACACACTTTGCACAATCAATCTTAAGGGCTTATCCTATAAACAAGATAAGGTGGGGAAGTCATTACCCTTCTTTAGCCCACAAACCATCTCCTCATTCACTAGTCAGCCTAACTAAAACTGAGTAGACGTTAGCCCTAGGGACATCTCAGACTCATATAGGAGACTGACCTAAGGGGAAAGTTGATTTGAATTTGACTCTTATCAAATCGGTGTCTAAGGTTGGGAATTGAGGGCGAAACCCCGAAGGTTGGTAGTTTGGCATAATTAGGCCCGTTGCTTAGGCACGGAAACCTCCCACCGATCTTTCCCCTACTTGGTGATTAACTTGTGGTCAGATTCAGCAATATAACCCCGTGGATAGTCTAACCAGTTAGGAGTCGTTTAGGTCTAAGATCTACCCTTACTCTGGTTAGATTTTTCTTTTTATTTGTTTTGTTATTTGTTTATTTTTCTTTATTTGTGTTTGACATTTCTTTTGTGATATGGATTATAACAATAATTTTTTCAATTTTAATGGTAATCCATGTTACACCCGACCTCTTTTTCGGATATTATGAATCCGGCATATCACAACTTTAACTAACCTAGTGTGCCGGATTGGTCTTATCTGAATCAATATAATCCATACCCCCAATCTTATGACCATAATTTTCAAAAAATTCCAACTCTTCATAGAGTCAATCGGGATTCACCTCCTCTGAGTCCAATTTTCAACCAACTTGTCCTCCTTATCTACCTTGTCCACCATTTTCACAATATTCATTCTCTGATTTTGTTTCCTATACTCATTTTCTAGACCAACCCATTGAAGAAAAATCCGAGCTAGAAAAGAGTATAGAAGCCATGCAGGAGGCCGAACGAAAATTTTAGGCCTCCCTAATTCCACAATATTTTCAAGATTCGTACTCAGTTCCACCAGTTCAAAATAGAAAACCATCAATCTTGGAAATGAGTATGCGTGAGTCCGAGCAACAATCACAAATCTGATGGATTCATAATTTCACCACAATTCCAAAATAAAACTTCATCTTTTCAAGTCTAATCGCAACAAAATGATGAACCAATTGACTATGAAAAGCTGCTTGAAGCCATGACTCAGGCTCAAATCACTCATAATCCTGACATAGATTTAATGGTCAAAACTCTCCATTCTAGCCCTTTGACCATTCCTGATGTCGCTAACCATTCTGTTAAAGCTAAAGAATCATGTTGTTTTGGAAAACAAGATTTCATTTCAGCACACCCTTTTGAACTTGCCCAAACTTCAAATTTGAAAATCACATTGACATTTTGGCAAGTTATCCCTTTCCTGAAATTGAACTTGAGAATGAATATAATTTTGAACCTCAACTTAGTAATTCAATTCTACTTCCTGATTCAATAATGATTTCAGTGTCTTCACCTGATTTTAATTCTTCTCCAGAGTCCACATTGGATCATGTGCCTGTCCATCGGGAAATTGAATCACTAACCTTTTATGATCATCATATTAAACTTGACCAATTTCATACTTTTGAAAGTCCTATTGACAATTGGCAAGTTCTCATTTTTATGAAATTGAACTAAATTAGAAATGTGACCTTGAGTCTCAAATTTGTGATTCTGTTCAAATTTCTGAATCAATATTGACTCCTGTTTTGTTACCTAATTTGAGCAATATTTTAGAGTCAGTTTTGACTCTCATACCTGTCATTCTTGAACTTGAATCACCAATCATAGAAAGTCAGATTCCATTGTGGGAAAATGAATGTGGACTTGAGTTTCAACTTCTTGATTTGGACCCACTTCTTAAACAAATTTTGACTCCTAAATCTTTACTTAACTTCAGTCATTTTCCTGAGTCGATTGTAGTTCATGCCCTTCCTGATTCCAGATCAATCATTCCATCTTTTTATACTCCATTTTTGGGACAGAGGTGTTGATAATAATGACTCTGAAATTAGTTTGAAATTTTGAAAATTAGATTGGGTAAAATTCTCAATAAAAATCATTCATATATACATTATTTTAGTGAGTTATATTTGAGAGATTTCTGGTGGGTTCCTCCGAACTCCACACAAATTAGATTGGGCGCATTTCGTGGACCAATCAGATCACTATCAGAACCACCACCTTAAGGTAATATTTTTCTTCTCTTTCTTCTTTTTCATGCACCTATGCATTAATTCATACATTGAGGACAATGCATGAGATAGGTGCGGGGGAGGGCTTTAACATAACTTAAGTTTTCTTTTTATTATTAAAAAATAAAAAATTATTATTAACATTTTCTTTACTTTTAAAAACTTTTTGAAAAATAGAAACAATATTTTGACATATTTTTTGTAAGAAATTAAGTCAATTTTAAGGAATATGAGATTCATAATTAGGATTTCTTATACTTGGTCAAAATAAGATTATCTGTTTGATTTCTAAGGTTAGGAAGAAAATTTGTGAAAGTAATTTAGTCTTGATCTTTACCTTGATAATATATGCATGCTTTATACACTTACACACTTTTAGGTTCAAAAATAAAGATTCTTATGCCTTATTTAAAAAAAAGAAAAAAAAGAAAAGAAAAAACGAGAAAGAAATATATATATATATATATATATATATATATATATATATATATATATATATATATATATCCTCTAAGTAAGCTGGGTATTTGTGCCTCATAAAGAATAAGTATTCACGCCTAAAGGCAGTTCATATAATAAAATCCTTCGTTTTGTGGCCTTGTTTGCTCGAGTCCTTAAGTCCTTTGGGTGTCTTCTTACCCGGTACCCTAAGACTGTTTGGTTTGGGAGTCACCGATTAAAGGCTCGCTACATTGGCAGATTAGAAAGCTTAATAGAACTAAGAAATAATACCACAAAAAAATAAAATAATAATAAATAAATAAGGCGTAAGAGTTAGAGTTAAAAAGCGCTTAGTAAAATTTCACGGTCACGAAGGTGCATATGATTTAGGATAAAGTAATAGACTAGATGAGAAGTACAATTTGACTCCTTACTTTGATTGATAATAAATTTTTGAATAGAGACTAAGTTTAGGAATGAAAAATTCAGTTTTTCTATAACTTATAAATTACTTAATTCTTACAATAATATTTTAAATATTTTCTCTTTCAAAATGTGTTTTCAAAATACTAACAATTTTCTCTTTTTTTATGGATTTTGTGGTGCAATCCATTGAAAACTCTCACGAGACAAAACTCGTCCTCTAAGAAAACCTAGAGATTTAATGGCTTGTTACACATGCTTAGTGCAATCGCGTGATTTGCGAAAGTGGTCTAATAATCTTTGGTTTAGTTTTGTTGGTTTGCTCGAGGACGAGCAAAAGATAGGTGTGGGGGTGTGATTGAACACATTTATTGCATTATTCTTTATTACATTTTCACATTTATCATGTAATAAATTTGCTAAATTTCTTGTCTTAAATGTCTATTTTGCAGAAGATAATCATGGAGAGAAAGCGGATAAAATCAAATAAATATCAGTTAAATTCAGATTTAACTAGATCTATTTGGTTAGAGGAGGATGATCCCAAATCCAGTTGGTTAAATTTAGTTTTTGGTGAATTAAGTAGTTAAAGTTAAAGATCAACCGAGGATAACGTCAAATAAAGAGTCCAAATCTAAAGGGGTAAATGGATAGAGAGAAGATCAAAGAATGAGATGAAGCAATTTTGACTCAGATTCTGACTGGATACATTTTAGTATTTGAATCATAACTTTCGCTAAAGAAACTCACATCTGATGATTCAAGATGATCCAGAAAGAGGACTTAAAGGGCTACAACTCTTAAGTTGATCACTATTTCTAATTCTGTCATTGATAAGTTATATTCAACAATCAATATGCCAACAAGCTGCAAATTAGAACTGAATATCCATATCAAATCAAGTTTGGAGATAAGGGGAGAATTCAAATTCAGAAATAGTCAATTCCCCTTATCTTTAGACTCATTTCCTTATTCATTTCTATCGTATAAATGCCCCCACACATCAGAGGCAGGAGGACGACCATGCAGAGAGTAGAAGTTAGGCTACTCTGTATGTCAAAATTTAGGTTTTTAGTTTTCTTTTATGTAATTTTTATTTTCTTTATGTAACTGAGAGGAGAGGAGATTTTTATGGAGGAATGGGAACAATCTTGTACTGAGAGTGACACCGGTGTAAGTAATATTTTCTTTCATTGTTATTTTAATCGAATCGAAGTTTTTTTTTCTTTTCTATTCTTGTTTTTGTTTGCTTCCGTCTTCTGTATTTGTGAATCCAAATGACTCCGATAGCCTCGAAGTTGCCTTTCCCTTTTAAGTGCCGTTGATGGCTTATGGTGATGGATATCCATTTCTATAGTAGTGTAGCTTGCCCCTTTATTTTATAGTGTAAATCGGGAATAGGGAAGATCTTATTTGTCATACTTCACTCGCCTTCAAACAAAGTTACATCGTCGATACGGGTCAAAAGTAAGCAGGCGCTAAAGAGGTAAGTAAGTTTTTTAGGTTTTAACTTTCTTTTCTTTTAATTTTAGTTTAGATCATTAAAACCATCAATATCCAACTCTTTTATCACTCTTTTCGATTTCTTTGTATATATCTATTTTCTATTTTCTCCACCTTCTCAATCACCACCTTCTACCTAACTTAACTGTAACTCCATTTTTCTCTTTTCTTTTAAAGAACTAAAAGAAGATCTGTAACCATTGAATGTAACTTAAAAGAGTACTTGCTAAAATGCTTCCATCGCTAGTCCCTCCTTGTGAATCACGACCCGCATAGATACTTGCTATAGCAGTAGTATTGATTACTTACACATTCCATTCTTAAAGTTCTGAAATTTTGTATTTTTGTGTGCAGGTAAAACCTCAATCACCCAACATTTTGTGCCATATAACAAAGTGGCCTAATAGCAGCCCGATAAAATATTCCCTTCAGCCATAACGGAATGTTACGGTCGCATAAAACTCTTATTGTACTCTTCTATTTCAACCAACCGGCTTGGATCCTATGGTTGACATCACTATTGATCTCCTCATCCTTTTAGATAATAGAGCCCAAGTACATAAAATGACTGCTCATCGGTATTCCTTGTCCGCTTTGTATCACAACACTAATCTTGGATTCCCTGTTTACTGAATTTGCACTCCATATACTCCATTTTGGCCCTACTTAATCTAAAACCTCAAGATTCTAGAGTTTGCCTTCATAGCTCCAATTTGGCATTTATCCTAGCTCTCGTCTCATCGACTAAGACAATATCATCAGCAAATAGCATAAACTATGGTATCTCATCCTGAATAGCTCTAGCATCCATTATTATGATAAATAAGAATGACTCAATACAGATCCCTAATGCAATCCAATTGTGAAAGAAAAATCACTTGTTATGCCTCCACAAGTTTTGACATTTGCCACTACTCTGTCGTACATGTCCTTGATTATGTCAATATATAATTGATGGTAACTCTCTTTTTCATCAATGTTCACCATAATACGTCTTTTTGCACCTTATGATAAGCTTTTTTTTTAAATCAATAAAGACCATATACAAATTTCTACTCCTCTCTCGAAATCCCTCTATATGTTGACGAAGCAAATGAATAGCCTTTGTCGTCGATCACCCCAGCATGAACCCAAACTGGTTCTGTAATATTTTAACATTCTGACTTAACCTGTATTCAATTACCTTTTCCCAAAGCTTCATGGTATGACACATCAGTTTTATTCCATGATACTTTGGACAACTCTGGATATCACCTTTGTTCTTATAGAAAGGTACTAGGGTACTCTTTCTCCACTCACTTGGCTTCTTTTTAGTTAGCCAGATTTTGTTAAAGAGGTTTGTCAACCATCTCAGCCCATCTTTCCTAAGCATCTCCATACCTCAATAGGAATTCCATCTGGGCTAATAACTTTTCTTAACTTCATCCTCTTCAAGGCCTCTTTAACTTTAGATTCGCTAATTCTGCGCATATAATTACGATTCATATCCTTTCACTGAATGGTAAGGTCACCCAAATCTTAAGTAGAACTACCATTGAACAATCTGTCAAAATACTCTCTCCATCTTTTTTAATTCTTCACCTCGAACTAAAACCTTCTGATTCTCCTCTTTGATACACCTCATAGTACATAAGTCTATAGTCTTCTTTCCCTTATTCAAGCAATTTTATATATATTCTTCTCAACGTTTTTGGTGTCCAACTTCTCATACATTTATTTATACACTTTAACTCATGCAATCTGAATAGCTTTCTTAGCCTCCTTCTTGGCTAGCTTATATCTCTCAAAACTTACTCCATCACAATTTTTTTAAATCTCTGTAAGAGATACGTGCCTAAATGTAAAGTCTAAACCATTTTTAATATTTACAAACACCAAGTTACTATTGAGGTTAGAAAGTATGTACAATAAGTTAAATAAGAAAATAAATAGCTACAAAAATTTAAACTTTTTATTCAACCAACTTGCAAAAATACAGGTTAGTAGTTCACTCAGATTACCACAGGAACGCAGCAAATCTGAGGGCTTTTGTGCTCTGCTTTTTTGAACAGAGTACAGGGCCACTTATATATCCACTGCAGCAAAAATTTCCTTGATGTCTCCTCCTGTACGTAAGAACAGAGAGGAAAATTAACCAAAATAGTAAATTAAAAAGAGTTACTTACCGTCCCTCATCGGCAACGACCCCAAAATTTAATCAAAGATTTACCTGCATTGAAAAAATAGAAGTTTAGAAATGAAGAATAGAAGTGAAAGGTACTCAAACTTCTGCTATAGCGATTAGCTATGCAGGTCGTGATCCACAAGGAGGGACTTGCAATGGAAGCGTGTTGTAAGTCTCTTTTAATTTCACTTGAAATGGTTAAAAGTCTTCTTTGTTCTTTAGAAAGAAAAGAAAAATAAAGTCTATTGTTAAGTTAAGAAGAAAGTGGTAGATTAAGAAGGTGCAGAAAATAAAAAATGAGTTTATATAAAGAAAGTAAAAATAGTAAATAGAAGAGAGTTGTGATTGGTGGCAATCTAAACTAAAGATTAAAAGAAAAAAAAGAAAAATCCTAAAAGTACTTACTTGCCTCTTTGGCGCCAGCATACCTTTGATCCGTATCGATGATGTACCTTAGCTTCAAGGCAATCAAAGCATAACATATAGAATCTTCCCCATTCCTGTTCTAAACTAGAAAATGAAGGTCTAAACTACACTAACATAGAAATGACTATCCATCATCATAAGCCATCAACGGCACTTGCAAAGGCAAATTCGAGGCTATCGGAGTTATTTGAATTTACAAATATAAAGAGAGAAGTAGAGAAAAACAAGAATAAAGAAAAAGAAATAACTTTTGATTCAATTAAAATAATAATGAAAGAAAAGAAGAAAGACTTACACTGATGTCACGCTCAGTACATGCTTCTCTCTCGTTCTCCCATGAAACTCTTCTCTAATCTTAGTCACATAAAAAATGAAAATATACATAAATAAAAAGTAAAAACCTAAGTTACAAACTAAAGCATAGCTTGCCTATAATCTCTCCTGAATTGTTTTCTCTAGCCTAAGAATTTGCAAGTATTTATAGCAAAATATGGAAGGGGGAGAGTATCTAAAGATAGGGGGAGCAAACGCTCCCCGTATCTCAACAGAAATCTGGCTAAAAGAGTATCTATTTTTTTTCAAAGAAAGGCATGAACATGTAATAAATCATGTATTACTCCTATTAGATGTAACCAAGCTTGTATTTGAATGAATGTAATGAACAAACATTTTAATAAAGCAGTGATTTATAATGAAAGTATTGTTTGAATCTTGCCTGAATTGTCTTGTGACTATTTTACTTGGAATGTTTAGGTATATGTTCTCGAGTAGTGTCTGTCCCATGGCGGTACATGCAAAGTTTACCTTCGAGTGATAGATATCCCAACTGCGGTGCTATGTTGTTGGGGTGATCGCCTGCATAAGACCCGCTATACCTGTTGACTGGCTAAGGTAGCCATCAGGGTGAGGACCCGATGTAAACACAACTCCGAGCGATCATTGTGAGTGAGCCTCCATCTTTCAAGATATTACTTGAGGAGTAGCCGTTAGGGTATAACCCACTATAAGCTGTTGATTGGCTTGGGTAGCCATGGGTTGAGCTTTGAGCAGTTATTGTGGTGAACCTCCATCCTTCAAGAGACTCCCTAAAGGGTACTTGTCAAGATAGGACCTATTATATGCTACCGATTGGCTCGGGTTGCCATGGGCCGAGATCCAAGCGATTATTGTGGGTGAGCCTCCATCTTTCAGGAGGTTCCCCGAGGGGTAGCCGTCTGGGAAGGACCCATTATAGGTTGTTGACTAGATTGGGTAGCCATGGGTTGAGCTCCGAACACTCATTGTGGGTGAGCCTTATCTTTTAGGAGACTCCTCGAGGGGTAACCATCAGGGTAGGACCTAGTATAGGCTGTTGACTGGACTGAGCTCCAAAGCGATCATCGTGGGTTAGCCTCCATCTTTCAGGAGGCTCTTTGAGGGATAGCCGCCAGGGTAGGACCCAATATAGGTTGTTGACTGGCTCTGGTAGCCATGGGCTGAGCTCCAAGCGCTTGTTGTGGGTGAGCCTCCATCTTTCAGGAGACTCCTTGAGGGGTAGCCATCAAGGTAGGACCCAATATAGGCTATTGACTGGATCGGGTAGCCATGGACTGAGCTCCGAGTGGTCGTTGTGGGTGAGCCTCCATCTTTCAGGAGACTCCCTGAGGGGTAACCGTTAGGGTAGGACCCATTATAGGTTGTTGACTGGCTTGAGTAGCCATGGGCTAAGCTCAGATAGCCATGGTTTGAGCTCCAAGCAATCATTGTGGGCGAACCTCTATCTTTTAAAAGACTCTGTAAGGGGTAGCCGTCAGGGTAGGCCCACCATAGATTTTTGGCTAGCACAGAGAGCCATGGGCTTAGATCTGAGCGGTCATTGTGGGCGAGTCTCCATCATTCAGGACACTCCCCGAGGGTTAGCCAACATGGTTAGAACCCATGGGCTATTGATTGGCTCGGGTAGCCATGGCTGAGCTTCAAGTATTCTTTATGGGCAAGCCTCCATCTTCCAGGAGACTCCTCAAATGGTAGCCATCAGGTTAGGACCTATTATAGGCTATTGAATGACTCAGGTAGCCATGTTGCTAAGATCCGAACAATTATTATGGGCGAGCCTCTATCATACAGGAGACTCCTCAAAGAGTAGTCGTTAGGATAAGACCCATTATAGGCTATTGACTAGCTTGGTAATCATGGGCTGAGCTCTGAGCAGCCGTGCCTTTGTCTTTTAGGAGACTCTTCGAGGGGTAGTCGTCAGGGTAGGACCCACTATAGGTTGTTGATTGGCTCAGGTAGCCATGGTCTGAGCTCCGAGTGGTCATTATGGGCGAGCCTCCATCTTTCAAGAGACTCTCCGAGCGGTAGCCGTCAGGGTAGAACCCATTATAGGATGTTGGCTGGTTCAGGTAGCCATGGCCTGGGCTCTGAGTGATCGTTTTGGGTGAGCCTCCATCTTTCAAGAGACGGCTCGAGGTGCAGCCATCAGGTTAAGGCCCATTATAGGCTGTTGACTGGCTCGGGTAACCACTAGCTGAGCTCCGAGCGATCGTTATGAGCAAGCCTCCATCTTTCAGGAGACTCCACGAGGGGTAGCCATCAGAATAAGACCTAATATAGGCTGTTGACTGGCTCAGGTAGCCATGGACTGAGCTCCGAGCGGTCGTTGTGAGCGAGCCTCCATCATTTTGAAGGCACCCCAAGGAGTAGTTATCGTACTCATAGAAGGTATAGAACATCAAAAATAAGAAAGCTTGCATAATCTTTTCATTGGATATTACATGATTTTAGACATAGTATCATTTCAAGTGAAAAGAGTTACATTGCTTCTTGAGGATCTTCTTGTCCTGATCAGCCAAGGTGTATGATTCTTTGCCTTCCTGAGCGAAACTGTTATATGGACCCTCCTTGTTGGGCCTGAGCTTCCCTTTATCCTTCTGCAATGTAGTCTGAATAACGCGCTTCAAGATCAAGTCTCCGGATTGAAATTCACGAATCTTTACCTTCTTGTACTGCGTGGTTCAGATCTTCTATTGGTATGCTGTGATGCTCTGAGCTTGCTGTCACTTTTCCTCTGATTGATCCAGGATCAGCCAGAGTTATGCATCATTATCAACCCCATCCATACAAAGTGTTAGCATGTTAATGTCAACCGAGATGATAACTTCTATTTCATATACTAATGAGAATAGTGTTTTACCCGTCGACGCACTTGGTAGTCCTATAGGCCCAGAGCACCCCAGAGAGTTTCTCGGCCCATTTTCCGTTCGCTCTATCTAGGTTTTTGCACAGGCTGTTGAGGATGGTGTGATTGCTAATCTTGGCCTGACCATTGTCATGAAAATAGTTGGAAGTAGAGAGCTGGTGGGCAATCTTATACTTAGAGTAGAAGTTGGCCACTTGCTTGCTGGCAAAGTTTGTCCCATTATCGGAGATAATGATGTGGGAGAGTTTGAAGCGATACACGATGTCCTGCCAAAGAAACTTAACAATCTATTGACCAATACTTCAAAGAGTGGCACTGCTTTAACCCATTTGATGAAGTAGTCAGTGGCTACCAATAGGAACTATAAGTAAGATTATGCTCGGGGGAGTGGATTAACCCCGTCCAACCCCTATTGTATGAAGGGCTAAGGACTTCACAAAGTGTGAAGGGCGGTACTCGGTTTGTTTGATGCTGGGGTTAATTTTTTTGAATTTTTGATACTTTGAACATTTCTTTGGCATCATTGAACATCTTGGTCCAGTAATACCTTTGATTGATGACTTTACAGGCGAGGGAACAACCTCTCGAATGATTCTCACAGTCCCCATCATAAATTTTCTGCATCACTTTCTAAACTTTGTATGGTCTGAGACACTCAAGTAAGGGGTCGGCATGAAGATGTTAATATTTTAAGTGCCTCATATTTATTGGAGAAGAAATCAGGTTCAGATGGAGGTGTTACAAACTTCAGAGATCAAGCACGGATATCCACAAGAGTTGTGCATATTATAAGTTGACTTATAAACCAAACTAGTCGACTTATGTTTACCCTAATCAACTTATGCTTGTAGTATAGTCGACTAATATTTGCAACAGAAAGTAAAGTTCTCAGATACTCTTAGATTAGTCAACTAATACACATTATAAGTTAACTTATACTTGACTATAGTTGACTTATGGTGGTTCTGACAGGTTTCTTTTCTGGTTCTATTTCTAGTCTAAGTTGGATTTGACTTTTCTTCTTTCTTTGAGGCGATATTGATTGTATTGTTGAAGTTTGGGTTAGATTAAGATTATCCTATGAGCTTATATAAACCCCTTGGGGGTGGCCTTTGAAGGCAAGTCAAGTTCAAGAGATATTTCCACCATTGAAAGTTGTAAGAGAGAGAAATTTTCTTGTAACTCTTATAATTTCTTCTCTATTTTTTAATATAATTTCTCTCCTCCCCATGGACGTAGGCCCTTTTTCCAAGCCACGTTAAATTTGGTGTTCTTGTGTTTTGTGGTGATTTATCTCGATTGCTTGCTAGTGGTAGATTTTTTATGCTTCCGTTACTGAGTCTTCAACTCAATGATTCTCTCTTATTGTATAGGCATTGAACACAACAATTGGTAGCAGAGCAATGGCAAGCAAGATGATCATAACCACCAAGTTCGAGGTGGAGAAATTTGATCAAAAGTCCAACATCTTATTGTGAAAGATGCGAGTAACGTTGTTGCCCGCGAAGGAGGGCATACACAAGGCCCTGCTTGGTATTGAGAAGAAGCCATCAAAGACGCAGGATGATGAGTGGAGCGACATCGACTTCCGCGCAAAGGTGACAATCATACTCTATGTATTAGATGAGGTCCTCTACAACAACATGAACAAGGAGAAACTGCTGGGCTTTTGTGTAGGCTAGAAAGCCTTTACATGATGAAGAGTTTGTCGAACAAGCTCTTCATGAAGAAACAATTATACAGCCTTTGAATGAAGGAAGGCATAACTATTCTATAACATCTATATGCTTTTAATAGGATTTTAAGCAACTTATTGGCTCTGGAAGTTAAGCAAGAAGAAGAACATAAAGCTCTTTTGTTATTCTCTTCTCTTCCATCAAGTTATGACCACTTGGTAACCACCATCATGTATGGTAAGGAGACCTTAGAGTTAGAAGATGTCAGGTAGATGCTCAGAATAATGAGCTAATGAAGAATACAGTTCTACAGAGGAGGCCTCAGGACTTGTTATCAAGGGCCAGAGTGGGAGATCAAAGAGCAGGGGACCCAAAGAGATTCAGATGCTTCTAGCAGCAATGCTTGCTACTATTGCAGGAAACCAGAGCACATTAAGAGAACTTATGTGAAATACAAGAAGATACTGAAGAAGAAATATGGTAAAGATTCTAATGAGGCTAGTACCAGTAGAAAGTCAGATCAAACCAGGGTTGTCGAATAGACAGATGAGAATTCATGTAATGTCTTGATAGCTCAGTCAGGGAAGAAAAAGTACTCAAATGCTTAGTTATTTGACTCGAGGTGCATGTAACATATGAGCCCAAAAAAAGGAGTGGTTCAGTACATACAAGCCTTATGACGGAGGCTCTGTCCTAACAGGTAATGATGTCATGTGAAAGATGGTTGGCATTGGCAATCCATATGAGGATGTTTGATGGACAGGTTCAAACCCTATCGAACGTGTGTCACCTTCCAGATTTAAGGAAAAATCTTCTCTTGTTGGGAGCTTTGGAAGCTCAAGGGTGCAAGTTTTCAGATGCAGATAGGGGTAACAAAGTTACCAAGGGCTTCATGATGATTTTCAAAGGAGAACGGACGACAAACTTGTGTAAGATGACTGAAAGCATTATTGTTGGTAACGCTTCAGTAGCAATGGAGAAGGAGGATACTACAGGGCTTTGGCACATGCTTGTTGGACACATGAGCGAGTGAGGTTTTCAAGTCTTATACAATATAAGTGCTTTACCAAGTATAAAATATTGCAAACTCGGTCTTTGTAAATTTTGCATTATGGGTAGACAGCATAGAGTAGCTTTCTCTACATCATAGCATAATATAATGGGCTTGCTAGATCTCATATACACGGACGTGTGGGGACCTTCGACAATAGCATTCATCTGTAAGGTTTTGATATACTTTTTAAAGCAAAAATTAGAAGAAATTCAGAAGTTCAAGGAGTGAAAAACTATGGTGGAGAATTAGAAGGGCGAAAGATGAAAGTTTTGAGGTTCGATAATGGAGGCGAGATACTTGCACAGAATTCAAAGCTTACTTATAAGACATCAAACACCGTCTAAGTATTCCAAGGTGAGTAGAACAAAATGGAGCAGCAGAGCGGATGAATCAGACACTTATAGAGCATGTCCGTAGTATTAGACTACAGGCTGACATGCTAGAAGGATTTTGGGCAAAAGCGGTAAGTCATGTAAGCTATGTGGTAAACAAGCCACAATCAACAGCCGTTGACCTTCAGATACCAGAGGAGATATGGCGAGGAGAGTTTGTAAATTATTCAACCTTTCAGATTTTGGATTTTCTAATCTATAGTTTAGTTGATACTCAGAAAAAATAAACTGGAGTCCAAGTCCAAGAAGTGTATCTTCATCGAGTTTACCAATGGAGTCAAGGGTTTTAGATTTTGGGATCCGAGACAAGAAGCGCTTTCACCACCAGAGATGTGGTCTTTGACGAAGAATCAATGTTGCAAGACAAGTCAGGGATGGAGGATAAAGCACAAGGTGGAGCTTCTGACAGTTCAGCAGACACTCAAAAAAAGGAGTTGAGTTCTCAGAGAGTCGCAAAATGTCTGATGGGATAGATAAGCCATCTAATTCTTCATATTCAAATGGGGATGAACATGAGGCTACTTAAAAGTAATCTAAATCGTTGAGGTGGTCAGACAGAGTTATGGTACCACTAACAAGGTATAGTTGGGAACAAGGTATCACCTCTTATTCACATTAGTAACAGAAACAGGCGATCCAAGTTATTACAGGGCGACGATCGAGGCGTATGACCACTACAGATGGATTATAGCCATAGAACAGAAGATATAGTCTTTGGATAAAAATCAAACATGAAAATTGGTTGATATTCTAAAAGACTTCATGACAATATATTACAGATAGATCTTTCACAAGAAGGACAATGAGCAGCACAAGGTAAGGTTAGTTGTCAAGGGATATGCTCAGAAAGAGGGTATTAACTACAATGAGATCTTCTCTCCTATAGTCAAGCATACGTCTATTTGGATGTCGTTGGTGATGGTAGCTCAGTTTGATCTAGAGTTGGCGCAGATGGATATCAAAATAACATTTCTGCACAGTGAGCTGGAGAAAAGGATATACATAAAGCAACCTGAAGGTTATATTCATGAAGGACAAGAAGCTAAGGTATGTCTTCTAAATAAGTTTCTCTATGGACTTAAGCAGTCTCCCAGGCAGTGGTACAAACGGTTCTACTCTTTAATGATTAAGGCCAGATACAATAGATATGAGTATGATAGTTGTGTCTATTTCAAGGACAATGATGATCCGATATATTTTTTGTTATATGTGGATGATATGCTGATTGTAGAAAGAGACAAGATACAAATTTAGAAGCTTAAAGCGCAGCTAAAGAAGGAATTCGACATAAAGAATTTAGTAGAAGCCAAGAAGATCTTAGGTATAGAGATCACTCAGACATAGGATCATGTAAACTTTGGTTATCCCTGGAGAATAATGTTCTCAAAGTGTTTGAAAGATTTAACATGACAGAAGTAAGACCGGTCACCACTTCTTTAGCAGATCACTTCAAATTATCCTCCAATCAGTGTCCGCAATCACTGGAAGAGGAGGATATGTCTCGAGTACTATATGCTAGTGTAGTGGGATAACTCATGTATGCTATAGTCTGTACTGGGATGGACTTTGATTATGCAATTAGTACAGTAAGTCAGTTCATGTCAAATCTAAAAAAAAACACTGAGAAGTAGTGAAGTGAGTACTACAATACCTAAGAGGGGCTACGAGATTAGGCTTTCTATTTCAGATATTAAAAATGAGAAAGCCTAAGATATTACAAGGCTATATTGATGCAAATTATGTAAGAGATCTTGATCAGCAAAGATTTATGACGAGCTATGTGTTCACGATAGCTGAAAGCATTATTAGTTGAAGGTATAGTTGCAAGATACTATTACTTTTTCAATAACAGAGGCAAAGTACATGACTGTAGTTGAGGCATCAAAGGAAGGTTTGTTACTGAGAGGATTGATAGAGACTTTTGGTATCATACAGGATTTAGTCCGAGTTCATTTTGACAGTCAGAGTGCTATTTATTTTGCTAAGAATCACAAGTATCACAACCAATTGAAACACATTGATCGAGGGAAAACCGTGTACAAAAATTATTGTTTTGAAAAATGTTGTGCGCTTTGGCTTCCTCGATACTTCCGTTATAGCATAGATGCTAAACAAGTCGAATCCACAAGGAAAAAATGATAGAAGCTTTACCGGTATATTCACGTGTGTTAAAGTTTCTTCAACATTTTAAAGAATCAAAAGAAAAGATAACAAAAAGTGGAAAGAGAAGAGTACGGTGAAAACAAAAAAGTGGGAAATATAGAAAAGATAGTTTTTGTGATTTTTGATATATTTCTAAAATAAAGTAAAAAGAAAAAAAATCCATGGTTACTAACTACTAATGGCTTCACTAAACATGCTAACCTCTTAGTGATAGTTACCTCACATATATCCTTGGCCATCACTAGTCCTTGGCTCAAGAGCGTTTCAAAGAATGATCTATAAGATAACTCATCACATTCAAACTCAACAAACAAGTGCAAGCTACACTTAAACCATCAAAACTAAATAAGAGTAAGCATGAAATAAAGTAATTTTAGCTTATTGGAGAGTTAGAATGTTAGAGTGTTAGAATCCATCACCATGAGTCATCAATGGCTCTTGCAAGAGCAAGGCCAAGTAGAGGCTATTACATTTATGTGAATTTTCACATAAAAAGTTAGCAAGTTAGTGGTTAGTAGTTAGTTGCCATGAGATAAAATTAGCTAAGTAAAAAGAATTAGAGAGAAGAAAACAGGTAGAGATAAAGCGAGAGCCTTTCATAGAGTGTCACCCTCCATTACAAGCACTCTTGCTTTCATTCTATGTACTACTCTCATCCCTATTACATGATCTATAAGAAATGAAAAATACAAAAGAGGAAGAAGAACAACTAACCTAAACTATCCTAAAAACTACATACATGGAAAAGAAAACTCTAAAACTCTCCTCAAAACCCTTCTCTCCTGAGCTCTGAAAATCTCAGGGTATTTATAGACAAAAGGGGGTACCAGGGAGAGTGTACGGAGCCGCGCGTCAAGATTTGACGCGCCGCTTCACGACATGGCTGTGAAAACGTGGCCAGAGCCATGTTTTCATGGTCGTACTCACGTTGCGCGCGCGGTGCCTTCTGCCACACGCTGTCGGCTTGTCTCCCTATCGGTATATGCTGCTGGTTTCTGGATATGTGCACCCACTTTTGACAGATCCTCCTTCTAAAGTCAATGGTTATTCTTATAGGCTTTAAATCACCAAATAAATGGGATTTTTAGGCTTTTTCATTCCACACCATGGACCTAGGAACATACATGAGAAGTGTTTTAACAGAATTTAATATTGAATAAATGCGAAGATGTGGTATGAAATAGGCAATTTTAGAGACTAATCCCCCCCCACACTTATCTTTTGCTCACCCGAGCATAACAGAAAAACTAACTAAGAAGATTATTACACAACTTTCGCAGGTGATGCGATTGCACTGAGCGTGTGTAATAAGCCATTAAACCTCTAGGTTTTCCCTAGAGGAGGAGTTTTATCTCCTAAAGGTTTTCAGTTGATTACACCAACAAAATCCATAAAGAAAGAAATCAAATGTTAGTATTTTGAAAACGCATTTGAAATAGAGAAAAGTGTTGAAATATTTTTGCAAATATTTAAGGGATCTAAGGTCATAGATTAACCAGAAATTATTCTTCCTTAAACTAAGTCTAAATACAAAATCTTGTTATAAATTAAATGTAAGAATTTAAAATTGAATTGATTTTTTGATCTTTCATAAAACTCTTAGAAAAATATGCACTTTGTTGAAGATTTTTGGGATATTGACTCTAACTTTCGTGCCATTTATATATATATTCTTCCCCTTAGTTTTCTCAGGCTTTCTTATTTACCCGGGTAGTGAGCCTTTAGCGGTGACTCCCAAACCAAACAATTTTAGGGCACCAGATGAGAAAACCTCCCTCAAGCTTAAGGACTCGAGTAAATAAGGTCACGAAAGTAAAGGGGATTATTTTGTTTTCATCTATCTTTTTAGGTGTGAATAATCGTGCTTCCTAAGGCATAATTACCCAGCTTCAATAAGTGATTTTTATTATCATCATATATATATATATATTAATATTTTTTATGGCATTTTCAGTCTTTGTTTCAATCCCAAAAAAATTGTGTAAGTGTGAAGTGTATATATTTAAGGAAAAAATTCAAGATCAAATTATCTTTTCAATCTTACTTCCTTATCCTAAAATTTAAACAAGATCTATTATTTTGCTTCAGTTTAAAAATTTATAATTTTAGGTCTTCTTAATTCCTAAGATCCTCTTAACTTTCTTAAAATAAATCAAAACTATTTCTCTTATGTCAAAAAGTTTTGTAAAAAGAAAAGAAAAGAGTTTCTATACAAAAGAAAAATATAAAAAAATTTCTAAAAAGAAGTGTAAAAGAAAGAAATTTAAAACTAACTATGTTAATAAATCCTCCTCCACACTTATTTTACGCATTGTTCTCGATGTATCGTGAATGTTTATATGCATGAAACAAATAGAAAGGGAAGAAAATTTACCTTATGGTGGTGGTTCTGGTGGTGGTCTGATTGGCGCGCGAAATGCAGCCCAATTCAGAAATTGTGGATCTTACAGGAACCCTCCAGTGACATCTTTAATATGACCTAATAAAAGAATGATTGAGTGAATGATTTTATTTAGAAAATAATTTCCATCCAATTTCTAAGTTTCAAAAATAAATCTTGAGTCATTTTTGTTCAACACCTTTGTCCAACAATGAAGTGTGATTTTGAGAGATGATTGATTTAGACTCAAATGGAATAAGAACAAAAATCGATACCGACTCAGAAATTTGACTCAAATCACGTCGAGATTCAAAAGTAGGAGTCAAAATTAGTTCAAAAATGGGGTCCAAACCAAAGAATTGATGTTCACACACTGTCCCAATCAATGAAGTGTGATCGTAAAATATTGGTGATTCAGTTTCATGGTGTACAGGAGCAGGATTCAATGTTGACTCTGAAATAGAGAAAAAAAATCTGGTAAAGATACCAGAGTAATTATTGAGTCAAAAGTGAAATGAAATTACCAACTTGAATTTCAGGATCACTTTCATGTTCAATTTCAATTTTAGGAAAAGAATAACTTGCTAAAATGTCAATGTGATTTTTAAAACTTAGAGCTTGATCAAGTTCAAATGGGTGTGCTGAAAATAAATCTTTATTTCTGAAATAACATGACTCTTGGGTCCAATCGATAGAGTTAGGGATATAAGGATTGATCAAAGGTTGACAAGAAAGACTTTTCTCATTCTCATTGATCAATTCATTCATTATTGCCTAACCTACTGATAGGCCGGGTAACAGAATTTTGAGTTTGAATCATATCTTCTATACTCTTTGCAATTGATTCTTCTTAAAAAGGTGAGTATGGAAGTTGGTTTTGGAAATTATGGTGAAGTCGTGAATCCATCAGATTTTTTGATTGTTGCTCGGACTCACACAAGAGTTCCATATTCATTTCCAGGATGGATGGTTATTCATATTGAATCGGTGCGACTAGAAAAGATGAGCATGACTCTTAAAAATTTGTTGAGATGATAAGGCTAATATATTTTGAAATTATTGTGCTGTTTCACAATAGACTTTCAAACTCTTTTCTAACTTAGATTTTTCTTCAATTGGATGTTCTAGAAAAGGAGTATATGGAGTTTGATGTGGGAAGGATTGTGAATTGAGTTAGTATAGCTTCCATACTCCTTTCCAAATTGGATTTTTCTTCAGAGGATGGTACTGGAAAAGAAGTATAGTAAGTAAAATCGGGGAATGAATATGGCAAAAATTGTGGACAAGGTGGTTGAAAATTTAACTCAGGGGAGGTGAATCCCCATGAACTCTGTGAAGAGTAGAAATTATTTTGAAAATCTTGGTCATAGATCGGGGCCATGGGTCATATTGAGTCGGATAAACCCAACCCGTTCTATATAATTGGTGCATATTGTACATAGCCGGGTTGAAGTTATCTGAGTCAATTGAGGTCGGGGTGAAATATGGATGCATATTAGGATTGAAAAAAATGTTGTTGCTAAAATCCATTTCACAATTTACAAAAAGGAAAAACAAACAAAAAAACAAATAAAGAAAAAGAAAAGAAAAAAAGGCTTATGCTAAGGTTGACTTAGACGTAGATGACTTCAATATAGTTAGACTGCCCACGGGGGTTTACTTGTAGAAATCTGACCACAAGTTAATCGGCCAGGTAGGGGCAAAATCAGTTGGAGGTATCCGTGCTGGAGCAACGGGCCTAATTATGCCAAACCACTATTCTTCGAGGTTTCACCTCTCAATCCCCAATATTTGATACCAATTTGACAAGAGTCATACTCTAACAACTTCTCCCTTCGGTCAATCTCCTAAATGTGTCCGAGATGTCCCTAGGGGCCAACGTCTATCAAGTTTTATTATGGCTTGAGTTGTGTGAGTGGGGAGGTGATTTTTGGGCTAAGAGAGGGTAATGACTTTCCCACCTTATCTTATATTGGGTTTTGCTCTTAATTTCAGTTTGTGCAAGTATGCAATATAGGTAAGAGTAAACATACAAAGTGAGTAAATCACCTTCGTACTTGTCCTAACTATATGCAATGCAATATGTACACCTCAGTCCAGATCACAACAACAGAAGAACAAAATACACCATATTGGAATGAAAATTGGCACGTGCCTAGATGCAAATGTTTAAACCATTTTAAAACATCCAATTACTGTATTTTAGTTTTTAATTATTACAATGCATAGGTAATCTAAACAGAAAACTAGCAGCGGACTATAGCAATATATAAGAATTTACCCAATCACACCAAAGCCAAAGAATAAAAGTTAACAAAAGCATCAGAACAAACCTTTCCCATCCCCGGCAACGGTGCCAAAATTTGATCGAGGAAAAATCATGCACAAAAAGTGTTGCTTTGATAAGTGTGTGTGATTTGGCTACTTTGATACTTTCGTCATAGCATAGAGGTTAAATGGGTTGAATCCACAAGGACGAAAAGCGATAGAAGCTTTACCGGTATATTCACGTGTGTGTTACCATTTCTTCAATATTTTAAAGAATCAAAAGAAAAGGAAACAAAAAGTGAAAAGAGAAGAGTATGCTGAAAATAAAGAAATGGGAAACATAGAAAAGATGATTTTTTTTATTTTTGATATATTTCTAAAATAAAGTAAAAAGAGAAGAAAACTCATGGCTACTAACTACTAATGGCTTTACTAACAATGCTAACATCTAGTTGCCTTACATGTATCCTTTGCCATCACTAGTCCTTTTTTCAAGAGCATTTCAAAGCATGACCCATAAGACAATTCATCACATCCAAACTCAACAAACAAGTACAAGTTACACTTAAACCATCAAAACTAAACAAGAGCAAGTATGGAATAAAGTAATTTTAGAGAGTTAGGATGTTAGAGTGTTAGAATCCGTCATCATAAACTATCAATAGCTCTTGCAAGAGCAGGGCCAAGTATAGGTTATTAGATTCATGTAGATTATCAAGTAAGAAGTTAGTAAGTTAATTGCCATGTGCGAAAATTAGTTAGGCATATAAAAGGAGTTAGAGAAAATAAAAACAAGTAGAGATAAAGAGAGAACTTTTCATAGAGTGTCACCCTCCATTACAAGCACTCTTTCTTTCATCCTATGTACTACTCTCTTCCTTATTACATGATCTATAAGAAATGAAAAATACAAAAGAGATAGAAGAAGAACAACTAACCTAAACTACCCTAAAAACTGTATACATGGAAAATAAAACCCTAAAACTCTCCTCAAAACTCTTATCTCTTGAGCTTTGGAAATCCGAAGTATTTATAGGCTAAAGGGGACACCAGGGAGAGAGTACGGTGTCGTGCATCAAAGCTCGAGCGCGGCTCCACGGTACGACCGCGTTTCCATGGCCGTACTGGCGCCGCACGCGCGGCGCCTTCTGCCACACGCTGTCGGTTTGTCCCCTGTCAGTATATGCTGCTAGTTTCTGGATATGTGCACCCAGTTTTGATAGGTCCTCCTTCCAAAATCAATGGCTATTCTTATAGGCTTTAAATCACCAAATAAATGGGTTTTTGGGCTTCTTCTTCATTCCACACCATGGACCTAGGAACATACAAGAGAGGTATTATTAGCAGAATTTAATATTGAATATATATGAAGATGTGGTATGAAATATGTAATTTTAGAGACTAATCATATATTGATGTGAGGTATCTAAGATACGTCAATAGATCATAGATGACAAGGTGATCGACTTGATGAAGATCAATAAAAAGAAAAATCTAATAGACATGATGATGAAGGCCATCCCGGTGGTGAAGTTTAGAGTATCTCTAAACTTCATCAAGATTTTTCAAGGATAAGGTGGAGAACAGACTCATAAGAGGGAGCCATGTGAAATCACAAAAGGGGAAAGAAAGCACAGTGAATGAAGCAGAGGCCAAATTCTACAAAGGGACTCAATAAACATGTATCAAGGTGGAGATTGTTCGTATTTTGAGTGCCTCATGTTCATTGGAGAAGAATTCACGTTTAGATGGAGGTGTTATAAACTTCAGAGATCAAGCATGGACATGCACAGAACTTATGCATATTATAAGTCGACTTATAAACCAAACTAGTCATGTTTAGCCTAGTCGACTTGTAGTATAGTCGATTAATATTTGCAACAGAAAGTAAGATTCTCATATTCTCTTAGATTAGTCGATTGATACTTAGTATAGTCGACTAATACACATTATAAGTCAACTTATAATTAAGTATAGTCGACTTATGGCGGTTCTAGCAGTTTCCTTTTCTGGTTCTATTTCTAGTTTGAGTTAGATTTAAGTTTTCTTCTTTTTTTGATGCGGTGTTGATTGCATAGTTGAAATTTAGGTTGGATTGAATCATCTTATGAGCCTATATAAATGCCTTGGGGATGGCCCTTTAAGGTAAGTCAAGTTCAAGAGATATTTTCACAATTGAGAGTTGCAAGAGAGAGAAAATTCTTGTAACTGTAGTATTTTCTTTTCTATTTTTCAATTCAAGAGATATTTTCACCATTAAGAGTTGTAAGAGAGAAAACTCTTGTAACTCTTGTATTTTCTTCTCAGTTTTTAATATATTTCTCCCCTTCTCTCCATGGACATATGCACTCTTGTCGAATCATGTTAAATCTGGTGTCCTTGTATTTTACGGTGATTTGCTCGATTTCTTACTAGTGGTAGATCTTATACGCTTCTGTTGTTGAGTCTTCAACTTGGTGTTTCTCTCTTATTGTATCGGCATTGAGCATAACATAAGCTTAGAGTAAGACTTCTTGATAAGATGTTTTCGAGGAGCGTGTATCTGATGGCCAAGTGCAGGAGTTTTCATGCCTCCGCTCTGTCATCAGGGAGGGGCCCATCCTTCAGATAAGCAATGATAGGATCCCTTCATCCCGATAATGATCAAGGTGAAGAACCTCTCTGATTGGTCATTGGAATTTTTGGTTTGTGATGTGCTCGACAAGAATCTCCCGTCTGAATTAAAACTCTGTGGCTGCCCCAAGGTTAGCAAGTGAGTTAGCGTGATTGTTTTCAGATCTGAGGACCTATCTGAAGTTGCATGGATGGATTTTATATTTCAGCTCGAGGACAAATTGTAGGTATTCCGTCATCCAAGCATCTCTTCCATTGTATTCCCTACTAACTTGGTTAACTACTAGTAAGGAATTACTCAAACTTCAAGCTTTTTGACCCCAAGTGTGGTCATCATTCGGGATCAGTTTATGACTACCTCATGCTCGACCTCGTCATTGGAGGCTGGAAAGCCAAGCATAAAGAACTACTCGATTATAGTTCCTTCTAGAGTGGTGAGGACAACTCTGATGCCTTACCCAATGCTGTTTGAAGCTCCATCCACATTCAAAATCTGTCCTTCTTGTAAGTCATGATTTTTCATCAAATGTGTATATTTTTAGTCATATTTTCACATTTATTTTTATAAAACAATGTACATAATTGCATTTTTGCTTAGTAATATGCAGGCTTCAATAATTAAAAGAAGAAAAGAAAAGGAGCCCAAAAGACTAAAAGAAGCCCAAAAGCCCAACAAGCAAAAAAAATTCAGATATAATCTCAATCCTAATTAGAGATAAAGGAGAAAATCAACTTAAGTTCAGGTAGCTCAAAGTCAAAGATAAAAAGGGAGAATTCAAATTTAATCTCGAATTCGGAGATGACTTGCTTCTCAAGTTAAAGAGAGAGAATATTCTCTCAAAATCTAAAGTTCAAATGAAGATTTTAAGGATATATCTCTTGATGAATGGACGAGATGAAGCAATCATTTTTAGAGATATGGAGGAAAATCCAAGTAAGTTTAAAGTTCAAAATTAATCTAGACTCGGATTCAGACTGGATACCTTTTAAAATTTAAATCATAAATTCGTTATGGAAACTCAAATATGATGATTCATGATTCTCTAAAAAGTCAACTTAAAGGGTTACAATTCTTAAGATGAGTACCGTTTCTAATTCTATTATTTGATGGGTCATATTCAGTAATCAACACGCTACTAGCTGCAGACCAATTCAGAATTGAATTTTCACATAAAATTCTGAATAAATCAAATTAAGTTTGGAGATAAGGGGAGAATTCAAATTCAGAGATTGATAATAGCTAGCTCCCCAAGTTAAAAGAAAGGATTTTATTTTAATATCCAAAGTCCAGGTTCAAGTTCTGAAGATATATCTCTTGATGATTGCACAACTTCTTCTAGTAGTATATCTACTACTTCTATTATAAATAGAAATGTAGTGCATAGGAAAAAGGGCATCTTCAAGGAAAGATCAAAACTTAGGATTTTCTTTAGTTTTCTTTTCCAAATTTCAAGTGTAATTTCTAAATTTATTTTGAGAGTTATTTTGTTGAGAAGGAGTTCTTGTAATTGATGGTGACAACTTCAATAGATGTTCTTTTATTCTTTTCTTCAATTTTTCTTTTATTTTCTTGCTTTAATTGCTTTCTTTTTATTATGGTTTCTTTATCACTTAGATTAGACAGAGTTTTCATGAAAGAAAAGAGAGGAAAAATTATATTTAGTGTAACACTTGATGTAATCTTCTTTAAAGAAATTTTTATTGAGAGTAACAGTCAATGTAACATTCCTACTTTTTTTCCTCTTTACTCATTTTAGTCAATCGCTGCTTCTATATAATTCCTTGGCTTGCCTTGATTTAATCTACTCCAAGGTATGTTATTCTTTTTCAATCTTTTCTTTCTTTCTTCTTTTCATTTTTTCTCTTTTAATTTAATAACTCTTCTAACTTAAAATTATTTCAAAACCATCTTCTATTCTTTGCTTTCTTTATTCTAACTTAACTTAGTGTTCTCTTTTCTTTTATTTTCAAAGCAAAGATCTTTAACCATTTTCATAACTTAGAAAGAGAACTTACCCCAGCGCTTCCATCGTAGTCCCTCTTTGTGGATTGCGACCCGCATAGTCACTTGCTATAGTGGTAGATGAGAAACTTAGTACTCTCTATTCTTAATTCTAAACTTTACATTTTTTGTGCACATATTGAACTTGATCAAATTTTTGGCGTCTTTATCGGGGAGGGACGATAAGTAAATTTTTTCAATTTACTTAATCTTTTAATTATTTTCTTCTCTATTTTTGTATGCAGAAACTAATTTTAGAGAAACAAGTATTGAAGAACATGCATAGCACCTCTGAGACTCTGCTCTAGAAAGCAGAGCTCAGGGAGACTCCACTTTGTCGTGAAAATGCGGCCAAAGCCGTCGGCTGCGTTTCCGTGGCAAGGGAGTAAGATTACTTACCCTGTTTTCTTGCAGGGTGATTGATTTGCAAAGTGCATGCTTTTGTGGCTACTAGTTTTTCAATTTAACCTATTCTTCATACTTTTCTAATGCCAACAGTAAATGGATGCCTTGTTAAATATTAAAAACGACTAGACTTTGCACTTAGGGCACATGTCTCATTCGTTTATCTTTTCATGACTGTTGAAGAGTACTGGAGCAAAGATATATGTGCATTGCATAAAGTTTAGGAAACATATTTGAGTGATTCATATTTCTTAAGTGTTGCTTCTACTATATACTTGAACACGCGCACTAAAACAATCTAAGGGCTTGTCCTATAAGTAAGGTAAGGTGGCAAGTCATTACCCTTCCTTAGGCCGAAAATCATCTCCTCACTCACTAAGCTAATTCTAAATTAAAACTGAGTAGACGTTGGCCCTAGGGACATCTCATAGGGAGACTGACCTAGGAGGAAAATTGTTAGAATTTGACTCTTACCAAATTGGTGTCAAAGGTTGGAGATTGAAAGGAAAAACTTCGAAGAATAGTGGTTTGGCATAATTAGGCCCGTTGCTTAGGCACAAATACCTCCCACTAGTCTTGCCCCTACCTGACCAATTAATTTGTGATCAAATTCTGCAATATAACTCCCGTGGACAGTCTAACTAGTTAGGAGTCGTCTAAGTTTAAGGTCTACCCTAAATTAGGCTAGATTTTTCTTATTTTTTGTTTTTTATTTGTTTTTGTTTTTGTTTTTGATATTTTTCTGATATCGCTTACAATTACAATTATTCCAATGCATATAATAATCTATACTTCACACAAACCTCTTTTAACTCAGATATTACCACCCGATATTTTATAACTTTAACCAATCAAGTATGACGGATTGGTCTTATTAGAATCAGTATATATCCTAACCCCAGTATTATGAACAACATTAGGATGATCATCATCATTCTTCACCAAGTCAGTGGGCATACAACTCCCACAAGTCATACTATCAACAACCTGACCAACATTCAGCTTCATATACTCAAAATAAGATCAACTTATAGAAGAAAAATCTTCTTTAGAAAAGAGTTTCAAAGCCTTTCTTGAATCCACACGATAATTCTAAATCTCGACGGACTCAATACTCACAAAAATTTTCAAGTCCAAGACCCTTACTCTATTTTCTAAGTCCCATCACAATAAAAAGAACCTATTGACTTAGAAAAGAGTATGGAAGACCTGATTCAGTCCGGAATTGATGTTACCCAATCTGTCAATAGGCTAGAAGTAAAAGTGAGTCATTTGGTCAACACAACAAATGATAGAAATGAGGAAACTCTACCTAACATATTGTCAATAATTCCTTATTTCTCTAGCCATATTGATAGGAATGAAGAATCATGATATCTTGAAAACTTCAACCAAGTTTCAATTTCATCGCAACATCTTGAACTTGACCAATACCAAACCATCAATAAATTGGCAAGTTTCCCTTTCAATGAAATTAAACTTCATCATGAATGTGAACCCGATCTTCAATTTCGTGATTCAGTTCCAATTTTCGAATCTATGTTGACTCTGGTATCCTTACCCAATTTGGACTCAATTCCTGAGCCAACATTGATTCCCGTACATATAAATTTTGAACATGAACCATCCATTTTGGATAGTCGCATTCCATTAATGGGAAATAAATGTGAAATTAAATTCTTTGATTTGGACCAAACTCTTGAACCAAATCTAACTCTTGAAGATAAACTTGATTTGAATCAATTTTATGAGTTAGCAATGGTTCTCATTCCTTCCACTCTTGAGCCCAAATCGTCCATTTCACAGAATCATATTCCATTGTTGGACCTAGGTATAGACTATAATGATTCCATGATGATATTTCAAGATTGATCATATAACCGGAATAAATTTAACAATAAGATCTTGCATGATCATAATTCAAATGAGGATTGTACAAGTGTATATAGAAAAGAGGTCAGAAAAGGTGGGTTTCTTGATATTCCACGTTATTTAGATTGAACAACAATGCTTGGCCCAATCTGACCACCACCGGAACCACCATCTTGAGGCAACATTTTTTCTTTCCTTTCTTCTTTTTCATGCATTTTCGCGTTTCATTCATACATTGAGAACAATGCATGTGATAGGTGTGGGAGAGGTTTACTAACATACTAACATAGATTTTTTTTTAACATAAAAAAAATTGCTAAAAAGTAAAAAAAACTTTTTGAAAAGAAAAATAATTTTTTGGCTTATTTTTGTAAATAATTAAGTTAATTTTAAGGATTAGAGGAATCATAATTAGGATTTCTTAATACTTGATTAAAATATGATTATTTATTTGATTTCTAGGTTTATGAAGAAAAACTGGAAAAGCAATTTAGTCTTGATTTTTTACTTTGATGAATATGCATACTTAATGCACTTATACACTTAAGATTCAAAATAAAGACTCTTGTGCCATAAAAAAAGAGAGAAAATATATATTACCCTTTGATTAAGCTGGATTATTGTGACTCATGAAGCATAAGTATTCACGCCTAAAAGTGATTTATATCATAAATGAAACCCTTAGTTTTGTGGCCTTATTTGCTTGATTCCTTAAGTCTTGGGGTGTTTTCTCACCCAGTACCCTAAAACCATCCGGTTTGAAAGTCACCAACCGAAGGCTCATTACAGAGGCAAACTAGAAAGCCTAAGAGAACTAAGGTATATTACCACCATATATAAAAATAAAAATTAAAAAATAAAATAAAATGAGGCATAAAAGTTAGAGTTAAAGAATCCCGAGTTAAAATTCACGGTCACAAAAGTGCAAATGGTTTAGGGTTAGATGAAAAATACAGCTTTAATCCAAAACTTAGATTGATAACAAATTCTTGCATGAAAACTAAGTTTAATAATGAATAGTTTGGTGATCTTAAGACTTATAGATTACTTCATTTTTGCAAAAAAATTTCAAATATTTTCTCCCTTTTTCAAAATGCGATTTCAAAAATACTAACTATTTTTTCTTTCTTTATGTATTTTGTTGGTGTAATTTATTGAAAATCTCTTGAGACAACACTCATCCTCTAGGGGTCACCTAGAGGTTTAACGGCTTGTTGCACACTCTAAGTGCAATCGTGGCTCCTACGAAAGTGAGTTAGGTTAGTTTAGTTTTTTTTCTTTTGTTTTACTCGAGGACGAGCAAAAAGATAGGTATGGGGGCGTGACTTTCAACAAATGTGCATATTTTTAATCATATTTTCATATTTATTTTATAAAATAATGCTATGTAATTGTATTTTTGCTTAGTTATGTGCAGGCCTCTATAATTAAAAGAAGAAAAGAAAAGAAACCCAAAAGATTAAAAAGAAGCCTAAAAGCCAAACAAGCAAAAGAAATTCAGAGATAATCCCAATCCTCATTAGAGACAAAGGCGAAAATCTACTTAAATTTAGGTTGCTTAAGCTCCAAGTCAAAGATAAAAAGGGAGAATTCAAATTTAAACTCGGATTTGGAATAACTTGCTTCCCAAGATAAAGAGAAAGAATATTATCCCAAAATTCAAAGTTCAAATGAAGAATCTAAGGATATATCTCCTTATGAATGGACGAAATGAAGCAATCATATTTTGACATAAGGAGAAAAATCTAAGTAAATTCGGAGTTCTAAATCAATTTAGACTCGGATTTAGAATAGATACCATTTATCATTTTGATCATAACTTTTGTTGTGGAAACTCAAATATAATGCTTCAAGATGTTCCAGAAAGATGACTTAAAGGGTTACAATTCTTATGTTAACCACTGTTTTCAATTCTAACATTTGATGGGTCATATTCAGCAATCAACAAGCTGCTAGTTGTAGACCAATTCAGAATTGAATTTCCACATAAAATTCTGGATAAATCAAATCAACTTTAGAGATAAAAGGAGAATTCAAATTCAAAATTGATAATAGGTTACTCTCCAAGTCAAAAAAAAGATATTATCTTAATATCCAAAGTTCAAATTCAAGTCTGAAGATATATTTCTTGATGGTTGCACAACTTCTATTTGGAATCTATCTACTACTTATACTATAAATAGAGAGGTAGAGCATTGAAAAAAGGGCTTCTCCAGGAAGAGATCAAAACTTAAGATTTTCTTTAGTTTTTTTTCAAATTTTAAGCGTAATTTCTACGATTTAGTTTGAGAGTTATTTTGTGGAGAAGAAAGAGTTCTTGTAACTGATGGTGATAGCTTCAATAAAGGTTCTTCAATTTTTTTCTTTTTATTTTTACTTGTTTAATTGCTTGCTTTATCGCTTAGATTAGAGAGAGTTTTCATGAAAGAAAAGAGATATTGTATTTAAAGTGACACTAGATGTAATTTTCTTTAAAAAGAGTTGTAATGAGGGTGACAGTCAATGTAACTTTCCTACTTTCCTTCATCGTTACTTATTTTAGTCAATCACTGCTTTTATGTAGTTCCTTTGCTTGCCTTGGTTTAATCTACTCCAAGGTATGTTATTCTTTTTCAATCTTTCCTTTCTTTATTCTTTTCAATTTTTTCTTTTTTAATTTAATAACTTTCTAACTCCAAATGATTTTAAAACCATTTTCTATCCTTTACCTTATTTACTCTAACTTAACATAATATTCTTTTTTATTTTCATTTTCAAAATAAAGAAGATCTTTAACTGGTTTCGTAACTTAGAAAGAGAACTTACCCAAACGCTTCCATCGCAGTTTCTCCTTGTGGATCACGACCAGCATAACCACTTGCTAAAGTGAAAGAATTGCGCAACCTAGCACTTATTTCTAATTCTAAACTTTACATTTTCTATGTATAGCTTGAACTTAATCAAGTCATATTGCTCGTGGCTCCTAGGGTGAAGTCAGCAATAAAGTCCGCCAAGACCTGCCCTTTGATTATTGTCCTCGGTTCATACATGACTCAATATGGCCTCAGCTCTGATGCCCATTTCAATATCCATCCTGTTGCTTCTGGATTTTCTATGACGTTTCGCAGGGAATGCTCCATAAGGACTGTGATCGAGAAAGTAAGGAAGTAGTGCTGGAGCTTCCTTGAGATCATGAAGAAGGCGAGCACCAGTTTTTCTAGCCTTTGATATCTAGTATATGGTCCATTCATGGAATTGCTGATGTAGTCGACCCGCTTCTGGATGCCTTCATCTTCACGAATCAAGCCCCCGCTCACAGGTGAATACGAGATGGCTAGACAAAAGAACAATAAATCTCCCGAGGTAAGTTTGGACAAGAGTGGTGGTGAAGCCAAATATCTCTTCAGACCTTGAAAAGTTGTCTCGCATTCTTCATTCCAACGAAAAGCAGCCCCGTACTTCTTCAAGGCTTGAAAAAAGGGCTTACATTTGTCCGTGTATCGACTGATGAACTAGTTCAGAGCAGCGAGATGTCCATTCATTATCTGAACCTCTTTCACACATGTAGGAGACTTTATACTTAAGATGACAGATATCTAGTCGGGGTCAGCCACGATGCCTCGTTGAGTGACCAGATACCCTAAAAACTTTCTGGAAGTATCCTCGAATGTTCATTTCTCGAGGTTGAGATTTACCTTATACTTTTGTAGGAGGTCAAAAGCTTCACTAAAATATTGGAGGTGATCCGTGCGGAGGACACTTTTCACCAACATTTTATCAACGTACACTTCCATTGTTCTCCCGATCAGATCCTTGAAGACTTTGTCAACCATGCGTTAGAAGTGGGCCAGCGTTTCTTAGCCCGAAGGGCATCAACTTGTAGCAATAAATTTCCCAACCAGTAGTAAAAGTAGTCTTGTCTTCATCTAGGGGTGCTTCTTGTTCTGATTGTACATGGAATAAGCATCATGAAGCAAAAGAGTTCATGGCCCACCCTTGCCTCTACTAGCTGGACGATCGTCGAGAGGGAGAAGCTATCCTTTAGGCAAACTTCATTGAGATTAGTGAACTCGATACAGATCCTCCACTTGCCATTTTTTTCTTCATAAGGATGGGATTGGAGAGCCATTGAGGTAGAAGGTCTCTTGGATGAAGCCGGCCTATAGTAGGCGGTCAACTTCATCACTGATGGCTCGACTTCATTCCTCGTTCATTCTCCTTGGCTTCTGCTTTACTGGCTTGGAATCTGCCTTGATGGAGAGCTTGTGGCAGATGATACTGGGATCAATTACAACATATTCGTGGGAGCCCACGCGAATCATTCATATTGTCCGACAAAAACTTTTTGGACATGGTCTTCTCCTGAGGATGCAATCTCAATCCAATTCGGAGGACTTGCTCTAAATGATGTGAATCTACAAGAAACAACTCAGATTCCTCCTCGATCTTGCTATCTGGGTCTCTCGACTCGATAGGTGAGTCAGGGTCTAGATCCTTGGACTCAGTAAGGAAGTCGGAGACTTGGCTTTCTTCGTTCTGCAATTTCTATTGATCAACAATTCTTTTTTGCTCCTTATCTACAGGGAAATCTTTACCAGAGACTGCTCGGGAGATCTTTGTCATCCAGCGAACTTCTTTCGGGCTACTACAGCTATGGTTTGGGCTATAGCCTGGTCACCCCTAATGTCAGCCATTCCTATAAGTATGGGGTACTTCAAAAGTTGACGATGGGTGAACAGGCTTACCCTCATCATATGTATCCATGGCCTCTTGAGGATAGCATTGTATAATGTGTCAATGTTAAGTGCGCAGAACTCTATGACAATGTTGTATAGATCTGCTCGGACGGAGAACATGACTGTTCCCAGCGAGTGCGCCTCGCTCCCATTAAATCCTTAGAGAAGTGACTGTGTCTGAAGGAGAATCATCTTTCAAGCCAACTTGAGAGTATCCTCCATCTGATCTAAGGCATGTTCGTACAGGATATTGACACTACATCCTCTATCAATCAAGTTTTTTGATATTTGGCAGCAACTGATATGCACTATCACAACCAAAGAGTCATTGTACGTGTTGGTCTCCAAGAAGTAAATAGGCTTGCCCGGTGATGAAGGTGGGCCTATAAGTATTGTCGGGTAGCCACCTTCTGGGCTTCGTTAACATAAATGGCTCTTTCCTTCACTATGGTGTCCTCTGTCAGAGTTGTGCTGAAGATGAAATTAACCTCCTTGTACTAATGAGGACACCACCTTACTGACCATCTTGTGGTCGGTGTTGCCTTTGTACTTTAGTCTCCAAGAGTTATCCTAGATTGAGGATGAATTCTCGAAGATATCCCTTATTAACTAGATCCTGGAGGTATCATCGAAGGGTCCGACACTTGATGGTGGGATGACCCGTCCTGTCACGAAAGGCGCATTAATCCCTAGATCTGGGTCCCTTTGGGTTTTGCGAGAACGGTCGAGTCGGGCGCCTGACCTAAGGCGAATCTTTGATGGTATTGAATACATGATCAACGGGAATCCTGAATGGAATTCGGTTGGGCTCTACAACATCGACATTGTTTGACTCATGTGCATGTCGGGATAGTTTGTCGGCAGCAGCAGAGGTGTGATTGATAATATTTCATATTTGCATTATTATCATCACATTTGCACATTTAACCTTTGATTATTTTTATTTAATTTTGCTATTTTACCCTCTCTCTTTTTTATGGTGTGTAGTTATTTAAAATAAGAAGATAAAGATGAAGGAAGCTTCTAAGCAATCCAATTATCCTATCTAAATTCAGATTTCAATTTAAATCAATTTAAAATCAAGAGGATTCAGAGATAATCCCTATCCTAATTCAGAGATAAAGGAGAGAATCAACTTAAATCAGGTTGCTTAAGCCCCAAGTCAAAGATAAAAGAGGAGAATTTGAACTTAAACTCAGATTGGGAGATAACTTTCTTCTCAAATTATCTAGCAAAGATATTATTTTAAAATTTAGAGTTTAAATGAAGATTCTGAGGATAAATCTCCTAATGGATGGGTGATTAGTCTCTAAAACTACATATTTCATATCATATCTTCACATTTATTTAATATTAAATTCTGCTAATAATACCTCTTTTGTATGTTTCTAGGTCCATGGTATGAAATAAAGAAGAAGCCCAAAAGTCTCATTTAACTAGTGATTAAAAGCCTACATGAATAGCCATTGATTTTGAAGGGCAGTTTTGTCAAAATCAGGTGCCCAAATCAAGATTCCAGGAGGTACACCCGACGGGGAGTTTTAGGGTTTTCTTCTCCATGTTGTAGTTTTAGGGTAGTTTAGGTTAGTTGTTCTTCTTCTTCCTCTTTGTATTTTCTATTTCTTGTAGACCTTGTAATAGGAAAGAGAGTGGAACATGGTTAGAAAGTAAGAGTGCTTGTAATGGAAGGTGACAATCTATGAAAGGTCCTCTCTTTACCTCTCTTTGTTTTCTTCTCTTAAACTCCTTTTATATGTTTAGCTAATTTTCTCTCATGGAAACTATCTACTAACCACTAACTTGCTAACTTCTTATTTGATAATACATATGAATCTAATAGCCTCGACTTGGCCTTGCTCTTGAAAGAGCCTTTGATGGCTCATGATGATGGATTCTAACACTCTAACACCCTAACTCTCTAACAATCTAATATTACTTTACTCCATGCTTACTCTTGTTTAGTTTTGATGGTTTAAGTGTAGCTTGCACTTGTTTGTTGAGTTTGGATGTGATGAGTTAACATATGGGTCATGCTTTGAACGCTCTTGAATTAAGGACTAGTGATGGCCAAGGATACATGTGAGGCAACTATCACTAAGAGGTTAGCATGTTAGTGGAGCCATTAGTAGTTAATAGCCATCGGTTTTCTTTCTCTTTTTACTTTATTTTAGATATATTTCAAAAATCACAAATATCTTATCTTTTATGTTCCCACTTCTTCGTGTTTCACCGTACTCTTCTCTTTTCATTCTTTATTTTCTTTTCTTTTGATTCTTTAAAATGTTGAAGAAACTTTAACGCACATGTGAACATTCTGGTAAAACTTCTATCGCTTCCTGTCCCTGTGGATTCGACCCGTTTAGCCTCTATGCTATAACGGAAGTATCGAGGAAGCTAAAGCACGCACTTTTAACTATTGATTTCAAAACAAATACTTTTCGTGCACTGTTTTTCCCCGATCAAATTTTGACGCCGTTGCCGGGGATGGGAACGGTTTGATTTCACATTTTTGTTAACTTTTCTTCTTTATTTTTGGTGTGCAGGTCAAATTCTTTAGCATTGTAGAAGTCCACACTTTCTCTTGTGTGGTTCGCTAAATTCTTGTATATTATTATATTCTACCGCTAAGTTATGTTTATATTACTTGTACACTGTAATAATTTTAAGAACTAAAATATGGTAATTGGATATTTTAAAACAGTTTAGACATTTGCATCTAGGCACGTGTCAATTTTAATCCATTATACTGTATTTTATTCTTGTGTTGTTGTGATCTGGACGGAGGTATGCATATTGCATTACATATAATTAGGACAAACACGTGGGTGATTTACTCTCTTTGTGTGTTCATTCTTATTTATATTGTACACTTGCACGAATTGAACATAAGGGCAAAACCCAATTCAACATAAGGTAGGGAATTCATTACTCTCCCTTAGCCCAAAAATCATCTCCCCACTCACACAACCCAAGCCTAAATAAAACTTGCTAGACGTTGGCCCCTAAGAACATCTTGTACTCATTTAGGAGATTGACCTAAGGGGAAAGTTGTTAGAGTTTGACTCTTGTCAAATTGGTGTCCAAGGTTGGGGATTGAGAGGTGAAATCTCGAAGAACAGTGGTTTGGCATAATTAGGCCCATTACTCCGGCTCAGATACCTCCCACTGATCTTGCCCCTACCTGGCCGATTAACTTGTAGTCAGATTCTAACAATGTACCCCTGTGGATAGTTTAACCAGTTAGGAGTCGTTTAGGTCTAAGTCAACCCTAGCATAGACTTGTTTTCTTTTTCTTTTTCTTTTTCTTTGTTTGTTTGTTTGTTTTTTGTAAATTGTGAAATATATTTTAACAACAACAACTTTTCAATCTTAATATGAATCCATATTTCACTCTGACCTGATTTGACTTGGATAACTCCAACCCAGCTATGTATAATATGAACCAACCATATATACTGAGTTGGGATTATCTGACTCAATATGACCCATATCCCCAATCCTATGACTATAATTTTCAAGATAACTTCCACTCTAAACAGAGTTCATGGGGATTCACCTTCCCTGAGTCAAATTTTCAACCACATTGTTCACAATTTTCATAATATTCATTCCTCAATTCTGCTTTATATCCTCCTTTTCTTGAACTGCTAATTGAAGAAAAATTATCGTTGCAAAGGACTTTGGAAGAAGCGATAGAGGCCCAAAAATAACTTAAAAACTTGATGGCCTCATCATGTCCACAAAATTTTCAAAATTCATATAGTTCTTTTCCAGAACCACTCAAAGAAAAATCATTGTGGGAAAAACCTATGGAATTCATGCAAGAGACAGAACAAATAATGCAAAATATGATCGAGTTCCCATGTCCATCAGATGTTAATATGACTCAAGAATCATGTCATTTTATAAATTCAGCTTCAATTTCATCATACCAACCTAAACTTGACCAACACTAAATTCTTGATAGTTTGATAAGTTATCCAATTCTTGAAATTGAACTTGAAGATGAATGTGAACCTGAGCTTCAATTTAGCGATTTGAGTCCAATCTTTGAATAAATATTGACTCCTGCAGTGTTACCTAAACGAAGTAATGTTCTTGAGCCAATTTTGATTCCCACAATTCCTGAACTTGAATCGATTATTTCACCCATTCTAATTCCTTCTGTGGACGAAAATCAAGATTCAATTTCATTACATCCATTTGAACTTGTCCAAAATTTTGAGAACCACCTTGTCATTTTGGCAAGTTATCCTTTTCTCGAAATTGAACTTGAGCTTGAAAGTGATCCTGAACCTCAAGTTGGTAATTCCATTTTACTTTTTGATTCAATAATGACTCGATATCTTTACCAGATTTTTTCTCTATTCTGGAGTCAACATTGAATCCTGTACTAGTACACCGTGAAATTGAATCACCAATATCTTATGATCATACTTCATTGATGGGGAAAGTGTGTGAACATCAATTCTTTAGTTTGGACCCCATTTTTGAACCAATTTTGACTCCCCCTTTGAATCCCGACTTGATCTGAGTCAAATTCCTGAGTCGGTATTGATTTTTATTCCTGTTCCATTTGAGTCCAAATTAATCATCTCCCAAAATTACACTTCATTGTTGGACAAGGACGTTGAAGAAAATGACTCAGTAATTATTTTTGAAAATTAGAAATTAGATGGGATAATTTTTTAAATAAGATCATTCACTCAATCATTCTTTTACTGGGTCATATTAGAGAGGTCACTGGTGGGTTTCTGCAAGATTCACGATTTTTGGTTGAGTAGTAACGCTTGGCCCAATCAGAATACCACCGGAGCCACTACCATAAGGTAATTTTCCTTCTCTTTCCATTTGTTTGATGTATATACACATTTACGATGCATTGACGGCAAAGCATGAGATAAGTGTGGGAGAGGGTTTACTAATGTAGGTAGTTTTAAATTTTCTTTCTTTTACACTTCTTTTTAGGAAATTTTTAAATTTTTTGTATAGAAACTTTTTTCTTTTCTTTTTACAAAACTTTTTAAATTAAGAGAAATAGTTTTGATCTATTTTTAAGAAAATTAAGATTATCTTAGAAATTAGGAAGACCTAAAATTATGAGTTTAAAATCAAGTCAAAATAATAGATCTTTTTTAAATTTTAAGATAAGAAAGTAAGATTGAAAAGATAATTTGATCTTGAATTTTTTGCCTTAGATTTATGCACTTTACACTTAGACAATTTTTTGGGATTGAGACAAAGACTAAAAATGCCATAAAAAATATATATAAAAAAATAATGATAAAACTACTTATTGAAGTTGGATAATTATTCCTCAGAAAGTATGATTATTCACACTTAAAACGGTGGACAAAAACAAAATAATCCCCTTTAGTTTTGTGGCCTCGTTTACTTAAGTCCTTAAGTCCGAGAGATATTTTCTCATTTGGTGCCCTAAAACTATCTGGTTTAGGAGTCTCCGGCTAAAAGCTCACTATCCGGGTAAGCTAGAAAGCCTAAGGAAACTAAAGGAAGAAAAAAAATACTAATATAGATAAATGGCATGAAAGTTAGAGTCAATATCTCAAAGATCTTCACAATTCACAAAGTGCATATTTTTCTAAGAGTTTTATGAAAGATTAAAGAATCGATTCAATTTTAAATTTTTACATTTAATTTATAACAATATTTTGTATTTTAACTTAGTTTAAGGAAAAATAATTTCTGGTTAACCTATGACCTTGGATCACTTAAATTTCTACAAAAATATTTTAACACTTTTCTCTATTTCAAAATGTGTTTTCAAATACTAACATTTGATTTATTTCTTTACAGATTTCGTGAGTGTAATCCACTGAAAACCCTCAGGAGACAAAACTCCTCCCCTAGGAGAAACTTAGAGGTTTAACGGCTTGTTGCAAATGCTCAGTGCAATCGCATCACCTGTGAAAGTAGTGTAATAATTTTCTTAGCTTTTTGGTTTTGCTCGGGACGACCAAAAGATAAGTGTGGGGGTTTTGTTAGTCTATAAAACTCCGTATTTCATACCACATCTTCACATTTATTTAATATTAAATTATGCTAATAATACTTCTCCTGTATGTTTCTAGGTCCATGGCATGAAATGAAGAAGCCCAAAAATCTCATTTAATTGGTGATTAAAAGCCGACATGAATTGCCATTGATTTTGGAGGGCGATTTTGTCAAAAATAGGTGCCCAAATCTGGATTCCAGGAGGTACACCCGACAGGGGGGACAAGAGGGGAGCGTGCAGCAGGCGACGCTGTGCACGCGGCTCTCGAAGAGCCGCGAAATGCGACAAAAGTCGCGTTTTCGTGGCTCTTGTGTGGAACTGCGCGCCAAGATTTGACGCGCGGCTCTGTACCTACACCCTGGTGCCCCTTTTCGCCTATAAAAGCCATAGGATTTCCAGGATTGAGGGAGGAGATGTTTTGAGTAGTTTTTAGGATAATTTTTAGGGTTTTCTTCTCCATGTTGTAGTTTTAGGATAGTTTAGGTTAGTTGTTCTTCTTCTTCCTCTTTGTATTTTCTATTTCTTTTAGACCTTGAAATAAGAAAGAGAGTGGTACATGGGTTGAAAGTAAGAGTGCCTATAATGGAAGGTGACAATCTATGAAAGATTTTCTCTTTACCTCTCTTTGTTTTCTTCCCTCTAACTCCTTTTATATGTTTAGCTAATTTTCTCTCATGGCAACTAACTACTAACCGCTAACTTGCTAACTTCTTATTTGATAATCCACATGAATCTAATAGCCTCTACTTGGCCTTGCTCTTGCAAGAGCCATTGACGGCTCATGATGATGGATTCTAACACTCTAACATCCAACTCTCTAAAAAGCTAATATTACTTTTGTTGGCCCGGAGGCCTTCCTCTCTAGTTTTGATGATGATTAACTCATGTAGCTATGTTTACTAATAATCTTGTGATTTTAGTTTCAGATCATGTAACAAGATATTAGTTGGTGATTGCTTCAAAAAGAGGAGTCTAGAAGCCTTTACTTGGTGATTCCCATGCCCGAGCATCAAGATCATACCTTTGCACTCGGTGGATCACGTTTTGGATCGAGTCGACTTGAAGATGGAAGATCATCAAGAAGACTTAGGTATCCTAGTTTTAGTTTAGTGTGTTTTAGATCCATGTGTAAATCTTAGAATAGTTGATATGCTCAAGTACACTACACACACGTTTCATGTTTTGGATTTAGTTTTCATGAATAGTTTGATCAAAACAAGTTTACATGATTTTTATGTATATTAGATATGTTCTATATACATACATGCTTCATATCTTAGACAAACTTATTTTGATATGTCTATTCATGAGTTTTAGGAAAAATCAGATTTCCTATTGAGAAAAATCAAAGTTTGATAAAATACAAGTTTTGGTTTTTGGTAAAAATGATAAGACACAAAAATAGTTTCATATGCTTGATATTTGAGCTAAACTTTTTATCACATGTTTATATATCAATGCAAAATGAGAAAATTATTTTTGGGTATTTTTACAAGAGATAAAAGATTTTTTAGAAATATTCTTTACATGTGTTTCTGTCCTAGATTTGTGGTTGACAGGCCAGGTCGGCCGACCGCACGGGTCGCCGCACCAAAGGCCGGTCGACCCTTGCGGTCGACCGACGTGCACAGGTTTGTGCACGTTTGGCAGACACAGGGATGGTCGGCCGGGCGGCCAACCGGACCAGAGAGCTTTGCTCTCTGTATCTGGGCGGTCGGCCGTACGGTCGACCGGATGCCCCAACAGTCATATTTTGACCGTTGGCGGTCGGCCGGGCCGGCCGACCGCTAGCCTGTCAGGCTGCCAGATCAGCCTAACGGCTAGTTTTCTATTTGGCCTATATAAACCCCATTTCTTTGGAATTTTGGCCAAGGTTTTTAACAAGAAAAATTCTCAGTTTCTCCAGAGTTTAAAAGAAGTTTTCAAAGAGTTTTTAAAGCTTAAAAGTTTTCATCTTTATTGTTTTCAAGGGTTTGAAAAATTCAAAGAAAAATAGGTTTTGGGATATTGCTTTAAATCTTCATTTCTATCATATTGCAAGTGTTTTCCCAAGGATTTTTCTTTGTTATTTGATTTTCAAAACACCTTGATTTCCACACTTGAGCTATCATCTATCCTATTCTATTAGGATCATTTGTTTGTGGGAAAAGGAGAGGTTTGTGGTTGAGATATACCACCTATTGTGAAAACCCTCATTTGTAGGTTGCTCCCTCTTTGGTAGAGGTTGAGATTGTTGGTTTGCTCCCTCTATTGTGAGGTGGAGTTTGTTTGTTGGTTATGGGCCTTATCCCTCTTCGGTAGAGGTGGATTGTGGTTGTATTGCCTCGGTGGCATTGTAAGATTGAGAGAGGAGTTCGGTACTCCATTAGTGGATTAGAAATCCTTCTCGGTGAAGGCGGGGACGTAGAGCTAGGGGCTCGAACCTCGAAACATATCATTGTGTTTGCGTTTGATCCATTATCTCTAAACTCTCTCTCTCTTTATTTTATGCAAAGCATCATTCTTCATTCATATCATTCATATTGCTTGTGTTGCCTTGCATTATTTCATATTGCTTATCATCCTTATATGCTTGGCTTGTTTGTGTGTGCCTCACTTATACTTAACCACAAGAGCTTCATATAGCACCTCAACCCATATCTAGGGGAATCAAGAGGAGTTAATACAGAGCCCTTCACGGGGAATTCGGCTATACTTGTGTGTTGTATTAAGTGTGTTGCACTTTATTTTTAGCTTCCGCATTTAGCGCACTTAGTTTCTAGATTAGCATTTACACCTATTCACCCCCCCTCTAGGTGTTTTCAATTGGTATCAGAGCCTACACTCCTGATACTTTAGGCTTAACATCCTAAGAGTGAGATCCTTGTTTGCTAATCTACATTTGCATTTGCTTGTTTGCACACATATAGTTTGGACCCATGGACTTCATGACCCCACCTATGTTTGACCCTTCCAACATCATTGTTTGGAAGATTAGGATGTCCGTTTATTTACAAGCCCTAGAATATAAGGTTTACCTTGCCATGACCAAGGAATCCTACCTTAGTGATAGCAATCATATAGGGGCCAATGCACAAGCCCTTGAGGCTATTAGAAGCACATTATCTAAAGATTATCTTATACGTGTTTCTAACTTTGATTTCGCATTTGCAGTGTGGAATATGCTGACAATCACAACCACCGCCTCCGAGCTTCAATTGCCAATCCAACTGGAGGAATCTAGTGGAGAATCTGAATCTCAATGCTTCATGGTCCAAGGGAATGACTCCCTTGAGGTACAATCGGAAACTCAACTAGATAGTTTTGATTCTAGTTCTTCATGTGATGATCATGTTGATGCCCATGCTTTAAATGAAGAACTATCTATTGTTTGTGAGAAACTAATAGAAAAATATAACATTTTGAAAAAGAAGACATTTGCTTTAGATAAAGAAAATGAAAAATTGTCTTCTAAACTTGACAAGGTTTTGCAAGAGAAGGTTGAAGTCAATAATGAAAAGGATTCATTGAGATCTCAACTTGAACGTGCATTAAAAGAAAATAAAGTTTTGAAATCTAAAAATGATTGTGAAATACTTTTGAAGAAAAATGAAAATTTGTCTTCAAGAGTTGATTTTTTTTTAAAAGAGAATGTTACTTTGAAAAACAAAATAATTTCTATTTCTAATGATTTAAATGTGTGTTTAAAGAAAAATAATGTTTTGCAAAATAAGATTGATGCACATGTTTGCCATGCTAGGGTAGTATCACACACTTCACCCATTGCATACCACACTTCTTCTTTAATTAACAATGATATATCCATGCTTAAGAAGAGTGTTGATTGTTTGGGGTCCACTTTGAGCCAATGTGTAGTGGGTCATACACGTTTGGAAACTTTATTTCAAAGGAAACAAGTTCCATCTATTATGCATGCACACCCTCCACGGCATACACATGCTCCTCACGGACACCATCACACTATGTATGCTCATGTGTACACTTGTACACATTGTGGACGTAAGGGCCACCTTACTAAATTTTGCTATGATAGAATACATGTTTCAAATTTAGCAAATAAATTTGTTTGGGTTAGGAATGATACTAACCCCCATGGACCCAAAAAGTTGTGGTTACCAAAGACCACCCCTCATATTTTTGATGTAAGTGTGGGCTCTCACATTACGTGAGAGTAGCGGTAATTTGGAGTGGATGCGTTCCGAGCTTCATGGAAATCAATTGGATGCATCACTTTCAAGGGAAGTTTGGTGGGAAGACCACCTTGGTTTGGAGACAAGGAAAGTTGCCTTCTAGGTTTTAGTAACGATCCCTAACTCCTAGTTATTGTTTACATGCTTTTCATATCATATGTTTATAGCATGTTTTGATGTTCATTGATCATTATGAATATGCCTTGTTAATTAGATTAGTGTTATACATGTTAGTTGTTTGAGACACCCATGTTTAATATGGACTTAAATTTTTGTGTTCTCACCTTATTTGAACTAATTTGTATGACCTAGATCTAATGCATATGCATGTACATATTGATCATATATGATTTGTATTTCATATTTTTGATGTTTATAGATTTTTGAGAAAATATCATGATTATTGAATCCTTGACATACATGAATAGCAATTTGAGACACCCATATTTAAAATGGATTATTATTTTGTGTTCTCGTAATTGTTTAGCTATCATGTTTATCATAGGTTTTATAACATGTGGATTTACACAATAATCATGTTTAAGTTTTGTCATGATGATTTTATCTTGTTTTTGATGCTTCATGATTTGAATATATGTTTATATGTTAGTATTCATTAAGACTAGGTATATATTTGTGCATATAGTGGGCCACAAATAAATCTATATATGTTTGAACTTGAATGCTTATTTGAACCCATTAGATGTGCTAGTATAGTCTAGTTTTGATGATCCATACATTTTAAACTTGTATTCCTATTTTTGGATTTGTTTTATGATTATGTTTAACTTCATGTATATGTCCATTTTATCCAAATTATTGTTATACATATACATCCTTTTGAGCCACGTTCCTTCATGCATATATCTTTGTGAACTCGTTGTGTTTGGATATGTATGTATACTTTAATTTGTATAGGACATACATATACCTTGAAGATTAAATAAGTTTTGATGATTTTCGTGTTTTCATGTTTCAAGGAATATTGAGCTTATTGTCCATCTTTCATGATTATGATCTTCACATTGTATTTGTACACTCACATTTATTGTTTACTCATGTATTTGTTTTCATGAGTCATATTTATGCTTAATTGAATTAGAGTGTTGATTATCATGTGGATTTCATGTTTCATGAAAAATAGTTTTGTTTTATTCCTTGCTCGAAGGATTTCGTACTAGTTTACAAATTTTTCATATAACTAGTTGCGATATTCTTCATTTGGTAGAGTTTTTCAAACGTACTCTATTTTCAAACCTATTTTTGAAAACCCCTACCATCCATGGGAGGTTGGATGGGAGATCATGCTCATGTATGCTCTATATTAAAAATCATTTTAAACTTGAACATGGTTGGGTGGTAGTTATATGATGTATACATTTGATATTATTGTTGTTTCAATTGATATCATTGGATTCTTTCAATTGGTATCAATATTGACCTTTCTTGTATACTCATATATGTTTGTATGTATGTATGCTTTCAATTCCAAGAATATCAATTTCTATTGGTATCTATTTTTCATACATATATATGTTTTTGTTTATGCTAAAGCTTGAGGTTTAACTGTGTTTCAATTGATTCAATTTTCAATTGGTATCTTATTTCAAGCCTATGCATGTGTTTTGTTGGTATTCCATAAAGGGGGAGAAAATTCGATTTTCATGTTTACAATTGGTATTTGTATTTCCACTCCCTTACTTTATGATAGAAAATAAAAATTTTAAATTGATATCATATACTTAAAAAGAAAAATACTCTCTTTTGATATCAAGATGTTTATTTGAATGTTTTAAAATTTGGTATCTCAAAATTTTGTTTAAAGAAAAATTCAAAAGTTTTGATTTGTATTGCCTATATGCAAGGAGAGCTTAACATCTCTTCTACATATAAATTCATGATGAGTGTATCTTGTATTGAAGAGCTTGACAATCTCTTCTTTATGTGGTACACGTGTGTAGGGGGAGCTTCACATCTCCTCTTATGCATTACATAGTGTACGTTATGTGAATTAGGGCTTATCATCCCTCCTTCATGTAATGTATCTATGTAGGGAAGCTTCACATCTTCCTCTTCATGAATGTATATCGCATATACCATTTATTTATTGATCTATGTTTACTTTCAATTGGTATCAAGATGCTACTTTGACATATTTTCAATTGATATCCTAATTGATTGTAACCCCTTATTCATATTTTTTGTTTTAGACAAAAAGGGGGAGAAAAATTTATTGATTTGGTTTTGCTTTTACCCCTTATGGATGTTTGTTTCTTTGTAGTAAAAGGGGGAGATGATTTTTTTTTGTTTTGATTGTTTACCCCTTTATTGATAATTGACAAAAAGGGGGAGAAAGATTTTGAGTTTATATATATATGCACATTTATGTTTTGCATATATTAAGTTTAATTTAGTTTAAGTTTAATTGGTATCTAGAGCATGTTTTGTTTTTGACAATTTCATTGGTATCTAGAACCTTTTATTGTTTATGCATATCTATGCATGTTTCATGTTTCATATTCATAGCATAGTTATGTTTATTTGTTTATGCATGAGTAAAGGGGGAGCTTCTTTGAAGCTTAACTTTAATCCATGCATATATAACTCCATGAGTTTTGTCATCATCAAAAAGGGGGAGATTGTTGGCCCGGAGGCCTTCCTCTCTAGTTTTGATGATGATTAACTCATGTAGTTACGTTTACTAATAATCTTGTGATTATAGTTTCAGATCATGTAACAAGATATTAGTTGGTGATTGCTTCAAAAAGAGGAGTTTAGAAGCCTTCACTTGGTGATTCTCGTGCCCGAGCATCAAGATCATACATTTGCACTCGGTGGATCACGTTTTGGATCGAGTCGACTTGAAGATGGAAGATCATCAAGAAGACTTAGGTATCCTAGTTTTAGTTTAGTGTATTTTAGATCCATGTGTAAAGCTTAGAATAGTTGATATGCTCAAGTACACTACACACACGTTTCATGTTTTGGATTTGGTTTTCAGGAATAATTTGATCAAAACAAGTTTACATGGTTTTTATGTATATTAGATATGTTCTATATACATACATGCTTCATATCTTAGACAAACTTATTTTGATATGTCTATTCATGAGTTTTAGGAAAAATCAGATTTCTTATTGAGAAAAATCAAAGTTTGATAAAATACAAGTTTTGGTTTTTGGTAAAAATGATAAGACACAAAAATAGTTTCATATGCTTGATATTTGAGCTAAACTTTTTATCACATGTTTATATATCAATGCAAAATGAGAAAACTATTTTTGGGTATTTTTACAAGAGATAAAAGATTTTTTAGAAATATTCTTTACATGTGTTTATGTCCCAGATTTGTGGCTGACAGGCCAGGTCGGCCGACCGCACGGGTCGCCGCACCAAAGGCCGGTCGACCCTTGCGGTCGACCAACGTGCACAGGTTTGTGCACGTTTGGCAGACACAGGGATGGTCGGCCGGGCGGCCGACCGAACCAGAGAGCTTTGCTCTCTGTACCTGGGTGGTCGGCCGTACGGTCGACCGGATGCCCCAACGGTCATATTTTGACCGTTGGCGGTCGGCCGGGCCGGCCGACCGCTAGCCCGTCAGGCTGCCAGATCAGCCTAACGGCTAGTTTTCTGTTTGGCCTATATAAACTCCATTTCTTTGGGATTTTGGCCAAGGTTTTTAACAAGAAAAATTCCCAGTTTCTCCAGAGTTTAAAAGAAGTTTTCAAAGAGTTTTTAAAGCTTAAAAGTTTTCATCTTTATTGTTTTCAAGGGTTTGGAAAATTCAAAGAAAAATAGGTTTTTGGGATATTGCTTTAGATCTTCATTTCTATCCTATTGCAAGTGTTTTCCCAAGGATTTTTCTTTGTTATTTGATTTCCAAAACACTTTGATTTCCACACTTGAGCTATCATCTATCCTATTCTATTAGGATCATTTGTTTGTGAGAAAAAGGAGAGGTTTGTGGTTGAGATATACCACCTATTGTGAAAACCCTCATTTGTAGGTTGCTCCCTCTTTGGTAGAGGTTGAGATTGTTGGTTTGCTCCCTCTATTGTGAGGTGGAGTTTGTTTGTTGGCTACGGGCCTTATCCCTCTTCGGTAGAGGTAGATTGTGGTTGTATTGCCTCGGTGGCATTGTAAGGTTGAGAGAGGAGTTCGGTACTCCTTTAGTGGATTAGAAATCCTTCTCGGTGAAGGCGGGGACGTAGTGCTAGGGGCTCGAACCTCGAAACATATCATTGTGTTTGCGTTTGATCCATTATCTCTAAACTCTCTCTCTCTCTCTCTTTATTTTTTGCAAAGCATCATTCTTCATTCATATCATTCATATTGCTTGTGTTGCCTTGCATTATTTCATATTGCTTATCATCCTTATATGCTTGGCTTGTTTGTGTGCCTCACTTATACTTAACCACAAAAGCTTCATATAGCACCTCAACCCATATCTAGGGGAATCAAGAGGAGTTAGTACAGAGCCCTTCACGGGGAATTCGGCTACACTTGTGTGTTGTATTAAGTGTGTTGCAATTTGTTTTTAGCTTCCGCATTTAGCGCACTTAGTTTCTAGATTAGCATTTACACCTATTCACCCCCCTTTAGGTGTTTTCAATTGGTATCAGAGCCTATGCTCCTGATACTTTAGGCTTAACATCCTAGGAGTGAGATTCTTGTTTGCTAATCTACATTTGCATTTGCTTGTTTGCACACATATAGTTTGGACCCATGGACTTCATGACCCCACCTATGTTTGACCCTTCCAACATCATTGTTTGGAAGATTAGGATGTCCGTTTATTTACAAGCCCTAGGATATAAGGTTTACCTTGCCATTACCAAGGAATCCTACCTTAGTGATAGCAATCATATAGGGGCCAATGCACAAGCCCTTGAGGCTATTAGAAGCACATTATCTAAAGATTGTCTTGTACGTGTTTCTAACTTTGATTTCGCATTTGCAGTGTGGAATATGTTGACAACCACAACCACCACCTCCGAGCTTCAATTGCCAATCCAACTGGAGGAATCTAGTGGAGTCCGAATCTCAATGCTTCATGGTCCAAGGGAATGACTCCCTTGAGGTACAATCGGAAACTTAACTAGATAGTTTTGATTCTAGTTCTTCATGTGATGATCATGTTGATGCCCATGCTTTAAATGAAGAACTATCTATTGTTTGTGAGAAACTAATAGAAAATATAACATTTTGAAAAAGAAGACATTTGCTTTAAATAAAGAAAATGAAAAATTGTCTTCTAAACTTGACAAGGTTTTGCAAGAGAAGGTTGAGGTCTATAATGAAAGGGATTCATTGAGATCTCAACTTGAACGTGCATTAAAAGAAAATAAAGCATTACTTTGAGTGAATTCTTATTTATCTACTTGCACACGTGCACCTAAAATGACTTAAGGGCAAAACTCGTATACAAGATAAGGTGGGAAAGTCATTACTCTTCCTTAGCCCACTAACCACATCCATTGCACTCACAATATCCTAACGTAAAATTTGACTAGATGTTGGCCCTAGGAGAACTCAGACTCACTAGAAGATTGACCTAAGGAGGAAGTTATTAGAATTTAACTCTTGCCAAATCGACGATTAAGGTAGGAGATTGAGAGGCGAATCTTGAAGGTTGGTGGTTTAGCTTAATTTGGTCTGTCACTTTTGCGCGGATACCTCCCACCAATCTTTTCACCTACCTAACTGATTAACTCGTGGTTTGGTTACTACAATATACCTCCCGCAGATAATCTACAGTTAGAAATCATCTAGGTCTAAGTCTACCATAGAATAGGTTTGATTGAAATTTTTTTCTTTTATTGACTAGGTGATCTTGTTTTTTTCTAATTGTGCATGTTATCTTGGTCGAGAGACCCAGCTACATCTAGGCTAACTAGATATAGTTCATCACCCAAACCTGATCCAAATATGGCAAAATTAACATCCCTGTAGGATAGGTTCTATCCTATTAGGACATTTCTGCCATCTTATATTCAACTTCTCGAAGCCGAAGGTGACACCTTTGAGCTTAAGTCACATCACTCTCCTGAAATATTATGGTCTAGAATCTGAAAATACATACTTCTTCATAAGAGAATTTGAAGAGATTTATCTCATGATGAGGATACCACGGTTAGGAGATGATTCTACGAGGTTACATTTTGTCCCTTTCGCCCTCAAGAACCTAGCGAAAAAGTGACTATACAGTTTTGTGGCTGAATTAGTTCCATCATGGGATGAATTCATCAAGGCCTTCTTGAAGAACTTCTACCCTATCCATAAGACTGCTCTTATCCAAAAAAGCATAATGAAGTATAAGCAAAAAATAGCTGAACCGTTTTGGAAATATTTTGAGCACTTCAATGATCTCCTCGTCTAATGCCCCCATCACGGCCTAGAGAAGTGGCGGTTATGCCAAATTCTCTATGATGGTTTAGATTATCAAAATAATGTTGGCCCAAAGGCCTTCCACTCTAGTTTTGATGATGATTAACTCATGTAGTTATGTTTACTAATAATCTTGTGTTGTTTAAGTTTCAGATCATTAACCAAGATATTAGTTGGTGATTAGCTTCAACAAGGAGTTTAGAAGCTATTCATAATGATTCCAGGACCAAAGCTTCAAGATCACACTTTGCCTAGCCCATGGATGGAGTTTTGGAGCAAGTCTTCTTGATGACACAAAGACTTAGGTATCCTAGTTTAGTTTAGTGTGTTTTAGATCCATTTGTAAAGCTTAGTATAGTTGATATGCTCAAGTGCACAAAACACACACATGTTTGGATATTGGTTTTTCGGTTTTTAGTTTAACCGATATGAGTTTTCATGAATAGTTTGATCAAAACAAGTTTACATGTTTTATATGTATATTAGATGTGCTCTATATACATACATGCTTATATGACTTATACAAACTTAGTTTGACATACCTATTCATGTAGTTTTATGTTTTGGTATAAAACATATTTTTGTAATTAAAGACAAAAACTATGATATATTTGTTGAATGTGTATTAGACCTATGTCCATATGCATCATGCTTAATAATGTTCAAATATCATGTTTTTGTATTTCTATAAGTTTTTAGGAAAATCAGATTTCCTATTGAAAAATCAAGTTTGATAAAAATACAAGTTTTGTTTTTGATAAAATTGGCTAGACACAAAAATGAATTGATATGTTGATATATTATCTTGAAATTTTTATCACTTGTTTGAGTTTCAATATAAAATGATAAAACAATTTTTATGGTATTTTTAAAAGAGATAAAAGATTTTTTTTGAAAATATTTTTCCAAATTTTCTGACCTTGTTTTTGTGCTGACAGGCTGGTCGGTCGACCCTGACGGTCGACCGCACCAAGGGCCGGTCGACCGTTCGGGTCGACCGACGTGCACAGACGTGCACGTCTGTAAGGCACAGACACGGTCGACCGGGACGGTCGACCGAGTTGAGAGCTCTGCTCTCGGGTTTTCTGGGTCGACCGGGCCGGTCGACCGCAGTTGCCCAACGGTCATAATTCTGACCGTTGGCGGTCGACCGGACCGGTCGACCGGTGGCCTGTCAGGCTGCCACATCAGCCTAACGGCTAGTTTTGTATAGGGGCTATATAAACCCCATCTCTTTGGGGATTTTTGCCAAGTTTTTTAAGAGAAAAATTTCCAGTTTTCTGAAGTGTTTAAAAGAGTTTTAAAAAGAGTTTTTGGGGCTTTAAAACTTCTCATCTTTATTTGTTTTGGGTTTTTGGAAAATCAAAGAAAACTAGGTTTTGGGATTTTGATTTGGTATTTCATTTTCTATCATATACAAGAGATTTCCCAAGTAGTTTTTCTTTGTTGCTTGTTTCCAAAAACACTTTGATTCCACACTTGAGCTATATCTTCTATCCTAAACTATTTAGGATCTTGTTTTTGTGGAAAAAGAAAAAGGAAAGAGGTTTGTGGTTGAAATATACCACTTATTGTAAACCCTTGATTTCTTGAGTTGCTCCCTCTTTGGTAGAGGTGGAGATTGTTGTATTGGGTTGTTGGTTTGGATCCCTCTTCGGTAGAGGTGATTGAGTTTGGTTGTAAACCTCTTCGGTAGAGGTGGTTGTTGTTGTTGGTTGTTGGGCCTCGGTGGAGGTTGTTGTTTGAGAGAGGAGTTCGGTACTCCTAGAGTTGTAAGAAATCCTCTTTGGTAGAGGTTCCCTCGGTGGGAGTTGAGATAGTGGAAATCCTACACGGTGGTGTAGGCGGGGATGTAGAGCAAGGTGCTCGAACCTCGAAACAAATCTCGGTGTTTGCGATTGCTCCCATTGTCTCTCTAACTCTCTCTCATTTACTTTGTGCAAAGCATCATACTTCATATCATATCATATTTGCTTGTGTTGAGCATAATTCATATTGCCTTGCATTAATTCATATTGCTATATCCTTGATTGCTTGGCTTGATTGTGTGTGCACATTGCTTGAATTGCTTGTGTGTTTGTGCATCACCTATACTCATCCAACAAGAGCTTCACATAGCGCCTCAACCCATATCTAGGGGAATCAAGAGGAGTTAGTCCAGAGCCTCGCAAGGGGAATTCGGCTACACTTGTTGGATTGTATTAAGAGTGTTGCAAGATTTGCATTAGCTTCCGCATTTAGCGCACTTAGTTTGCATTAAGTTTCTTAGATTAGCACTTACACCTATTCACCCCCCCCCCCCTCTAGGTGTTTTTCAAATAAGACTCTATTAGAAGCCATGTGTAAAAGGGGAACATGAAGGGTGAAAAATATATAAAGATTTAGCTAAGAAACCATCCAATGGGAACCAACTCCCGATAAATCTAAAAATAATAACCCCATCTCGTCAAAAGGAGGTATCCATTCAATAGAGGAATCCATAGAAACGAAGGATAAATTTGCTAGCGTTATGTGAAAACTGGATGTCTAAAAACTAAGGAGCCAATTTTGGTAAACCAACTCAGTCCAATATAATCCATATCTGCAGATTACACATATTGTCAAGTTATGAACAATGTGTTCAAAGAGTGTCATGTTTTCCTTGCTCATCAAATATTGCCCAAACATATGAATATATCATTTGTAAGACTCCACAGTAAATCATATTCGCAAACGTACAATCTTGGTTGGAGAAATCTTCTGAATTTCTTACGGGGCGAAAACACCAATGATCAACATAGGCCCAACTTCTCCAACAATTTCCAACCATCTTATTATCAGCAAAATTTTTCTAACTTAGTTTCACCACCTTCTTTCCAAAATCCATTAATGGATACAAGACTCTCCAATATAGAAAGAAAGATGGATACTTTCAACAAGACCCAAAAACACTTATTCAAGCCGTGAATGGTTAAAGAATCATTTCAGTCTGCACGCAAATCCAATTAGCGAAAGACCCAAAGAGAATCTGCCTAGTCAACCATTGCCAAAACCTAGAAACATTAGGCAGGCCAACAAGGCTCAAATCCAAATCAGTGTAATTTGGTTCATACATTGAGATCGGGAAAACAAGTTGCTAACCAAGTATCAACGCCTTCGAGTCCAACACAAGCATCCACTTCTTATAGTCCCACTCCACCCAACACCGAACAAAAGATAATTAAGTCGAGCAGGTGCATAGGCCTATAGCCCCATTTCCAAATGTGCTTAGGAATAACAATAATGCACATGTAAAAAAAATTCTTGAGATGTTTAATTAAGTAAAGATTAATTTAACCCTTCTTGATGCAATATAACAAGTCCCTATTTATGCAAAATTCTTTAAGGACATGTGCATCAAGAATAGAAAGATTAATGTGCCTAAAAAAGTTTTTCTAGCCGCTAATATTAGTGAGCTATTGTCTAATTAGATCCCTGTCATGTACAAGATCTTGGTTGCCCTATTGCTTCTTCCACAATAGGTCAAGCCGTAATTAATTGAGCACTTCTTGATTTGGGAGCAAGCATCATTTTGCTCCCCTACATAGTATACCAACAACTTGGGTTGAGAAAGCTTAGCCCTAATCAAGTTATGATTCAAGTGAGTTGACCGATCAGTTAAAGTTCCAAAAGGAGAAGTAACCGTTGTCCTTATTCGGATTGGGGTATTGATCTCCCCAGTAAATTTTATTGTTCTAGAGACCCAACCAATTTCTAATCCTAGGTCTCAAACTCCCATCATCCTAGGGCATCCTTTCCTCACGACTGTCATGGTAATCATAAATTGTAGGAATGGATCTATGAGATTGACCCTTAGAAACATGACTAAGGAAGTCAACGTCTTCAACCTAGGAGAACAACCCTGTGATATGGACGATCAATCTTTTGAGGTAAACCTCATTGAAAACTTGTCAAGAGAGCACATTGAGGAGATAAAACTAGAAGCCGAATGTGATGCCGAGTTGGAATCCGAGGACTTAAGCCTTGATGGATTGTCAATTCTATAATTGAGTGGGCATCTAGCCAAGTTCCTTAGATCCAAAGCGAACGAGCTTGACTCCTCCATCTCTTGAGTTATCCTATTTCTTAGAACTGAAAGCATTGTTCAAACATCTCAAGTATGCCTACTTAGTTAAATAAGAGACTCTACTAGTCATCGTGGTATCCCATCTAACTGGCGGGCAAGAAGAGCTCCTTATTACAGTCCTTAGGAAATATAGAGAAGCTATTGGTTGGACAATGACTAATATAAAGGGATTGAGTCTAGTTATAGTTCAACACTAAATCCATCTAAATTTAGAGGCAAAACCAAAAAGAGACTCGCAGTGTAGGTTAAACCCTATTATGTAAGAGGCCGTTCGAGCTGAAATAGTTTTACTATTAGATAATGGGATAATTTTTCATTGCTAATAGCCAATGGTTCAGTCCAATCCATGCGGTCCCTAAGAAATCCGGTTTTAACATAGAAAATGAAAACCAAGCGTTAATCCAAACACGGCTCCCTACAAAGATTCGGGTTTGCATGATTATCGGAAGTTAAATGCTGCCACTCATAAAGACCATTTCACTCTTCCATTTATCGATCAAATTCTTGAATGACAAGTTGGCTACGAGTATTACTGTTTCTTAAATAGTTACTCGGCGTACAATCAAATCTATATAGCTCTAGAGGACCAAGTTGCTTATCGCTGAATGCCTTTTGATTTATGCAATGCCCCCGCGATATTTCAGCATTGTATGTTAAGCTTATTTTCTGACATGGTCAAAATTCTTAAAGATTTTTATGGATAATTTCTCCATCTACGGAGAGTCATTCAATCAATGTCTTTACCATCTTGAACTTGTCATCAAACGATGCACCAAAAATAATTTGACTCTAAATTAGGAAAAATGCCACTTCATGGTACAACATGGGATTGTACTAGGTCATGAAACTTCTAGAGAAGAAATTGAAGTGGATAAAGCGAAGATAGATGTTATAGCCCAGCTTCTCATGCTCAAATGTGTGAAAGATACCCGATCTTTTTAAGATATGCCAGATTTTAGTGTGGATTCATTGAGGACTTTAGTAAGATTGCTAGACCCTTAACTAACCCTTTAACTAAGGATGTTCTCTTCATCTTTGATGATGGATGTCTTACCGCTTGGGAGAAGCTTAAAATGGAACTAATTCTGCACCAATAATTTCTGCCCGAATTGGCTCAAACTATTTGAGATCATGTATGATGCTTTTGACTTACAATAGGCATTGTCTTAGGATAACGCATCGATAACAAGTAGCACGTAATCTACTATTCAAGTAGGACTCTTAATGATGCCTAATTAAACTATACTACAACCGAGAAAAAGTTCTTGGCTGTAGTGTTTGCATTAGAAAATTTTCATCCATACCTGCTTGGGACCAAAACCACCATACTCACAGACCATTCTACACTTCAATACCAAATGCTTAAGAAGGATGGGAAGGCCTGACTCATTCGTTGGATCCTCCTTCTTTAAGAGTTTGATCTCAAAATCTGAGATAAAAAGGAGGTCAAAAATGTCGTCGCCGATCATCTCTCATGTGTCCCAAACGCAAAACACACCTTCCAAAACACATCTTCCAACGAGTTGACAATCAATGACACTTTCCCTAATAAATAACTCTTGGCAACCTTTAGGGAACCAAGGTTTGCCGACATAGTTAATTACTTAGTCACAAACCAAATCCCATCTCACTGGTCGAAACAAGATATATATCGGTTCTTGTCTCAAGTCCTATATTTCTTTTGTGAGGATCCATGTTTCTTCAAATATTGTACTGACCAAATCATTAGGAGATATATTCCCAATTAGGAAGTTAAGAGCGTTCTATCCTTTTGATACGAGCTTGCATACGGTGGACACTTTGGTCTCCGTAAAACTGCCAAAAAAGTACTACATAGTGGGTTTTATTGGCCCACTTTATTTAAAGATGCCATTAACTTTTGAAAGATGTGCCCATATGTCAAATGATAGGTAGAATTTTAAAATATAATATGATGCCCCTCAACCTAATTTTAAAAGTAGAATTATTTGACAATTGGGGCATCGACTTTATGGGTCTTTTTCCTAATTCATTTGGACACCAATACATCTTGGTGGCTATGACTATGTGTCTAAATGGTTAGAGGTCATTTCTTGCATATTGTCAAGTGCTTAAAAGAGAACATTTTTTCTTGCTTCGGACCCCTAGAGCCATAATCAGTGATAATGGCACTCATTTCTGCAATAGAACTTTTGAAGTTTTTATGCGTAAATATGCCATCACACAAATTGTTCACACCCTTCCATCTTCAAACAAGTAGACAGGTAGAGGTCTCTAATAGACAAATATAACTTATTTTGGAGAAAATTGTGTGTCAAAACTGGAAAGACTGGTCCACCAAGCTTGTAGATGCACTATGTGTTAGGATTTGTGTTGAACAAATAGTCCCACATCAGCTAGACATGGAGATGGTCTTGGATTTATAAAGATTTGGGCTACTCTGCCTAGAAGGCTAGTCTTTTGGGATGGTGCTCTGAATCCTTACAAATGGTATCAGAGTCATGCCTCAAACTTAGTCGTGTGTGTGGAAGATGTTTGAACCCCCAAGGTGTAGCGGAAGGCGTAGTAGGCCCCTGTTAAGCTCAATCTATAAAAATTGAGCTCTCGAGGGAAGTAATCATGCTCCAGGTGCTTCATGTGAGACATTTTGTCTAACGCAGTGAAGATGAGTGCTCTAAGTGCTTCACGTAAGACGTGTTGTCATCTAACACAGTGAAGAGAAGTGATCTCAATTGAGCATATGATCTTCTCATAGAGTGAGGAAGATTGGCTTGTAGGGAGGCACAAACTCTTTATTTGAGGGGGGATAAAAAAACATGTTCAATTCTCAGGCTGTAAAAACATGCAATAAAGTCCCTGTAGAGCAAGTTGAGCTCTCGAGATTAGCAGCAGAGCCCTGCTTCATGTAAGGCGTGTGCTGTAACACAGTAAATAGGATCTCGATCTTGATTGAGCATATATCTTTCAGGTGTGAAGATGATCTTCTAGGTGTGAAGACGAGCTTACAAGGAGACTCTTTGTTCAAGAGGGGGATTGTTGGGATTTGGTCAAACAAATAGTCCCATATCGGCTAGACATGGAGATGGTCTTGGGTTTATAAGAATTTTGGCTACTCCACCTAGAAAGCTAGTCTTTCGAATGGTGCCCTGAGTCCTTACACTATGGGCTTATTGCACCACTTTCAAAATGATTTTAGGTATATCTTCTTATAGGTTAGTTTTCGGTAAAGCCTGCCACCTACCCGTTGAGCTTGAACACCGGGCCTTATAGGCTATCAAGCAATTGAATTTTGCCCAAGACAAGGTCGGTGGCTTCAGAAATTCAAATTTTCGAACTTGAAGAGTTGAGAAAGGAGGCATATGAAAAATGTAAAGATTACGAAGAATAAGGTTAAGGTTTTTCATGATAAATTTATCATGAGAAAAACTTTTGTCCCCCAGACAAAAAGTCTTTACTCTATAATTATAGGCTTCATTTTTTTAGGCTAGTTGAAATCACGATGCACAGGGTCATTCATTGTTAGGACTATGTTTTTACTGCTTCCCAAATGCACCAATAGAGATATGTGACACTAAGAATGGTAATGAATTCAAGATCAATAGTCAACATTTAAAACCGTTCATGGAATCAATTTCGGAAGCAGATACGCCATGGGTCTTTTTGACCCAATGTATTAGTAACACTTCCTTCTCTGCATTTCATTTCATACATATATACATACATTCATACATTGGGGACAATGCATGAGAAAGGTGTGGGGGAGGTGCACTAACGTTTAATATTAAAAAAAAATTTACTAACATTTAGTTACTAACATTTAAAATAATTGTAATATTTTTAACATAAAAAATATTTTATTTTGCAAAAAGTATAAGTAGCTTTAAAGAATTAAGAATCCAACAAAACTTGAAATTTTGATGGTAAGATCAATTTGAAAGAATCTATAATTATTTTACTTAGAGATAAAAAATTTGAAAAATAAACACCATCTAGAATTTATTGACATGATTATGCATCTTATATAAACGTACGCATAAGTTTTATACTTAGGATGATGATGATATCTTAGCCAGTTTTGAATATATATAGAAAAATGAAAATATACATATATAAAGAAAATAAACAAATCTAATTATTGAGTAGCTAGGTGCTTTGGCCTAAGTAAGCCTTGGTATTTACGCGAAAGGTAATTAGTTAAGTTTGAGAGAAAAATATATAAATATAATATATATGTTAGCACATCTAATAATCAATCAGTTAAGTATTAGGGCCTCAAAAAGCCTTGATATTTATACAAAAGAAAAACTAGATGAGTTATACATATTAAAAAAAAGAAGTATTAAAGGGCAACGAAGTGGTAATACTTCGAAATTCTTTCAAAAAAAAAAAAAAATTATATATTTAAAAAATGGTGAATTTTAATAAAATATTCTCAAGCTAAAACTATTTTTCACTTACATAAAGATGTATAGAATTGAAAAACATAGGAACGATTGGTGTGAAAAAATTGAATGTAAATCTCTAAGGAAAAAAATAATTAGATTTCTTGATTTTATAATTGAACTTGATTATGCTTAAACTTGTTGAAAAATTATGAATTTAATTGCTAGTGACTATTTGTTGTGAAATATGGGGGAAAATAACAATAACTTCTCTTTCTTTTATCCTTATTTTTTTGGTTATCCTTTTTATCTTAGTCTTTCTTATCTATTATTTCTTTCACCGGATTTTGTTGGTGCAATTCACTGAAAACCCTCATGAGATAAAATTCATACTCTAGGGATAACCTAGAGGTTTAACAGCTTGTTGCACGTGCTAAGTTCAATCGTGAGTCCTACGAAAGTGAATAGTTAGATAAGTTAATGTTTTAGTTTTGCTCGAGGATGATCAAAAGATAGGTGTGGGGATGTGATTACATTTCATATTTGTATTATTATCATCATATTTGTACAATTAACCTTTGATTGCTTTTATTTAATTTTCCTATTTAATTCTCTTTTTATTTATGGTGTGTAGTTATTTAAAATATAAAATATAGATGAAGGAAGCTTCTAATCTATCCAATTATCCTATCTAAATTTAGATTTCAATTAAATCAATTTGAAATCAAGAGAAAGACGAGGATTCAGAAATAATCCCTATCCAAATTTAGAGATAAAGGAGAAAATCGACTTATATCAGGTTGCTTAGGCCTCAAGTCAAAGACAAAGAGAGAGAATTTTACTTTTAAAGTCAGATTAGGAGATAACTTGCTTCTCAAGTTATCTAGTAAAGATATTAATTTAAAATTCAGAGTTTAAATGAAGATTTAGAGGATAAGTCTTCTGATGGATGGACGAGATGAAGTATAGCTAAAAGCGTGTACTTAGACGCCCTGGAATTACTGCGAAAATGGGGTAAAAGCCGCGTTTCCGCGGCTTTCTGTTAGAGACACTTATGGCGGTTGGGTATATGAGTTCGACTGAGATTCTACCATCTACTTCTCCTATAAATACCACCCTAGAGCCAGAGGGAGGATCCATCTCAGCGATCACAACTTAGGATTTTCTTTAGTATTTTTTTCTTTTGAATTTTTATTATTTCTATGATTTTAGTTTCAAGGAATTGTAAAGAGATGAAGAAGCGATTGTAATTTGACGGTGACAGCTTCAATCAATAAGGTTCTTTTGTTCCTCTTTTAATTCTTTTGTCTTTTTTATTAGCTTTCTTTTAATTCATGCACTTTTCTTATTTAAACACCATACTTAGTTTAAACTTCATCATGCTTAACTAAACACAACTTCATGGATTGCTAATCTCTCCACCAATACTTCTAGTTCAATGATTTCTTAAATTGATCGAATCTCTCGCATGCTTAGGTAATCTTTTTGAAGACTTATGATGATAAAAAGTAAACTCGACTCATGCTAATATTACTTAATAGTTTTTCTTATTTCATGCTTAGATAGTTTTGATAGCTTAATGTTAAATCTAAACATTTTTTCTTAGGCCATGTTTAGAAAGCTTTGATAATCTAATGTTGAACTTTGGTTATTGTGTTTCAATTAGGATTAGCTTTTCATTTTATATATCTTATTTGAAGTAGATATTTCTAGGAATACTTTTATGATTCAATATGAGATTTAATCTTTATGGACTAGTAAGTTAGTGGTCGTAGATGATTAGTGGACTATGATCTTTTCTTATAATTAAAACAAAACCAGTCTTTTTCCCAAGCAACTTCTTTCTTCTAAAAACAATATTGTATCGAAACGGTTCCATCGCACCTCTCCCTGAGGATTGACCCGTATAGCCATTGCTACTAAGGTTAAATTGCATAAATTCAGATTCTATCAAAATTAGATAAACACTTTCTTTAAACATTGTATTTTCCTCAATCAGTGGTTTAGATTTTCTCGGGGGGGGGGGGACTACTGTTTTGACTTCTCGCCCTCGGATCATTGTTTAGGAGGGAGCAGTTGCACTCCAAGTCGCCTCTTCGATCCGCATGTACTTTTCCGACCAGACGAGAATGTCCTATTAGCCCAAAAGCCCATCACTTTAGTTTTGATGACGATTAACTCATGTAGTTATAGTACTAATGATCTTGTGCTCATTTAATTTCTGATTTTTAATCAATGTCTTAGTCGGTGTTTAGTTTCAACAAAAGATTCAAAGTCAAAATTTGTAGCTAACACGTATTGATTCAAGAGCTCGCTTCAAGATTGCATCAAGTACTCTAAGAGAAGTCTAGCTCATGGATCAATTTGGACCAAGTCAAGATGGAGAAGAATATTTTCAAGAGAAGATTTTCAAGAAGACTTGAGTGATGTTTGTAAGTTTTAAGATTTTATTTTTAGGATAAATGTAAAGGATAGATTAGTTGTAGATTGCTCAAGCTCATATACACACACAAAATATTTCAGGTTAAATAGTTATAGTTTTCAAAAAATAAAGTTTTGGTTTTGGGTTCAAAGATACATATTTTGTTTTCATGAAAAGATTTCATCAAAACAAGTTTGCATGGTTTATATGTATATTGGATTTCATCATTACTTATTATTGCTTCATAATATTTAGAAAAACTTATTTGATGATTCTAGTTCATAGTTTTAAGTTTTGTTAAAGTCAAAACTTATTCAGAGCTTATTGTCAAAAACAAATATATTTCATCTTCCTTGTGTATTGGATTATCCATACACACTGTGCTTCAAATGTATTTTAATATCTTATTTTTGTATTTGAACAAGTTTTGAAAAAAATCGGTTTTTCATTTTAAAAGTATGTTTTTAGAAAATACAGTTTTTGTTTAAGCTTTAATTTCTATACCTCAAAAATAGTTTAAAATTTTTATAATATGTGTTGATTTTTTATCATACATATTTGTACTTCAAATTATTTCAATGAACCTATTTTTGTGAAATTTATGGGATTTAAATAAAATTTTTAGGGTTTTACAATTTAAATTTTCAATTCTTAAAAACCCAGTTTTGGGCTGCTGGCGGTCGACCGACCCAGGGCTTGGTCGACTGAGCAGTCGACCGATGTACACAGGACGCGCACAAACCCATGGCCTTAGGTCTGGTCGACCGATCCAAAAAAGTTGGTCTCTAGATCTGGCCCTGGTCGACCGAGCGGTCGACCGACCAAAGAGCTCTGATCTCTGGTTTTGGCCATGGTCAACCGGGTGATCGATCGGTAAAGCAATGGCCTGGGTGCGGTCGACCAGGCGGTCGACCAGCAACCACAATAGTCTGAAATATGATCGTTGGCCGGTCCACCGGCTGGTCATTTGGCCTGAAAACAGAGCCTAACGGCTAGTTTTCTAAAGCCCTATTAGAAGGGTTGTTTTGATCAGTTTTTGGTAAGATTTTTAGAGAGTTTTAGAGTCAGTTTTTCCTATCTTTCTCAGAAGTTTTTCAACAAATTTAGACCTTAAACTTCCATATCAAAATGATAGTTTTTCAAGAGAGTTTATCTTGAGTTTTCTAAAGCATTCTCTTGAGTTTTTCCACCACAATTCTATCTAGTTTTTCTCACACAAACTGAGCTTTCTATAGCTATATTCATCCTCTATAGGATCCTTATTGTGAGAGTTATTTTTATGTTCAAGAGAAGTGATCACAAGTGTTCCAACTTATACTTTGAGGAGTTGTAGAGGTTGAGGTCTTAATGAGCTTGTGGGTTCACGTTGTGTAGAGTTCTTGAGGGAACTCATTGCAGAGGTAAAGCCTCGGCAAGCTAGTGAGCTTGCATGTGTTATTCTTGCGAGAACAAGTGAGGAACTTGCGGGTCCAAGAGTTTTTAAGGGAGCTCGTTGTAGGTGTTGCAGCACTGAGTGATCTTGCAGGATCAATTATAGTGAAAATCCTTCATAGTACTGAAGGCGGGGACGTGGAGCAAGTGTGCTCGAACCTTGAAATAAATCTCTCGTATTTGTGATTGCTTATCTTTCTCTCTCACTTATGTTTATATCTTACATGCTCTTAATTGTATATATCTTTACATGCTTGATATTCCCTTGTGCTTCGTAGATATATTTGCATGAGATTGTTTGCTCATGCTAGTATTTAACCAAGAGAGCCATAGTGGCACCTCCACTCTTAGTCTAGAGGAATCTTGAGGAGATAGTCCAGAGCCCTTTACCAAAAATTCGGCTACAATCTTTAGTTATACTTCATGTGGGTTAGTATAATAGTTTTAGTTTACATAATTAGCTTTAATTTTGTATTAGTTTTGTATTCGATTAGTTAGTCACCTTTTCATCCCCCTCTCGGATGACCTATATGTCCCTCATCTTGGTGACATCATTCTTCACCAGATGCTTGTAGAACGAGCGGGTGACTTGCAACCCACTAATGAATGCAGCAACGGCTACATCTTCATTGCAGTTGTACACCATAGCCATCTAGCTCTGAAAATATTAATGTACCTTTTCAGGCTCTCCTTGGTTTCATTCTGACCATGTGGAGATGATTGTTATTCATCTGGAACTTACTCCGAGAAGCGAACTGATTATAGGAGGCATTAGTTACATCATCGAAACTCTGAAGCGGGTTCTTCGGGAGTAAGTAGAACCAATGGTAGTGACACCCTTGTGGCTGGAAGGGAAAGACCTACAGAGGAGAAAGTTGTCACGAGCATGGACCGCCATTTTGTCTCGGAACCGGTGGAGACGAAGGAGGGGATCGGAGGTTCCAAGTAGCAGTCAAAGGAGGGCATTATAAATTTTTTTCGGCAAACAGAGCATGGTGATTTTCTTCAATAGTGTGAGTCGGAGGACCTAAACACGCTATGCTCCATTTCTTTTAGAGTTTGTTAGATCACTTAGTCGAGCAGGCTTTTGAACCAAATTCATAATGTCCTCAATGCGAAGGAACTTCAGGCTGCGGGGATGCTCTTAGTTCTCAAAGCGCTCGTCATCATTGCGAGTCTCTGACCTGTTGCACTTTGAGATGCCGGAGGTTTGCTCAGTCTCCCTATCATGCTGTGGTAACAGGGGAGCCCGAGCTCTTTCTTTTGCAGTTTGAAGAGACTGTGATTTTCGCAATGTGTCAACTTGCTTGACGAGTCTGGTCTGGACACAAATTGATGCATCTTTTTCGAGGGTAGCCGCCTTGCAGAGTCATCCCATCTTTATTTGCTGCTGTTCCAGCTGTTTCTGCAGGATGGAAAGTGTCTGTAGAAGTTGGTCGCTGGTCTGTCGGGGTTCAAGCACAACCTTATGCACCCTCTAGAGTGGGGTGGAAGAAGATTGGGAATCTTCAGCATCTGCGATGAGAACATCACATAGGTTGGGATGATGACCCGTGGGCCTAGCGACTTTAATTACTTTCCCCTTTCCTTTCAATAAATAGGGACAGCGGTTGGAGCAGTGGCTAAAGCCTGGGAGACATTCTTCCTTGGTGGAGCCATTTCTGCGATACGAGGCTGTTATGAGAAGGCGTTAGGTTTTGGAAGTGGGAGAGATCTTCGAGTATGGACTCAAAAAGGATCTCAATGAAAGCCCCAAATACAATGGGTAAATCCCGGGGGGGGGGGGCGTTATCATCCATGTACAAAATTATGAGAATTAATGGATGAAATTCATGGATCAGATCAGAGCTAACCCATAAATTTACGTGAAAATCTGAAAGGAAAAAATCACAGTGCAAGAGAGAGGGTTCACTATAACAGAAACAGGATACCACTTCAACATGGTAAACAATAGATGTCAGTTCCACACCGATGTCCATGTGGGTGACATAAAAAGTCCACATCGGTTACAAACCGACGTGGAATATTAACTATTTTCCACATGGAATATCAATTGTTTATAAAACTAAAGGTTTTTCGCGTCGATTTTGAAGGCAACTGACGTGAAAAGTATATATATTTTTTAATTTCACAATATCTTGTGCATAATACAATAACATGTATACTAATATGAATGTTATCTGTACATATTAACACAAATCTATAACATAATAATTAAACAGTGCATATATAAATGATTTGTACATATTACAAATATGTATGTGTACATGCACCAAAATGCACCAAAGTGTATGTGTGTGTACATATACACCAAATTAATGAGTCCAATGTGAAAACATGAACCAAAATCACCAAAATGAACTAAGTTTTAAAATTAATAATTACCCTCTTTAAGATATAAATTAAAGGCATGAATCAAAAATTACTTATCATTAATATAATTCAAGTAATATTCAACAAATAATTATGTTATTTTCAATATATACTAAAAAAAATATAAATTTAACTTTAAGACAGAGGATTATACCTTTATAGGAACATCTAGCCTTATCGGCTATTTCATCTTCTTTGGTTGTTACATGTGCAATTCGGTATGGACAAATAAATGTATTTTAGTATTTTGTCTGTACATTGAGCCATTGAAAATGATAAATTAAAGGACCAATTTGTTAAATTATTTGATTGGACTGAGAGAAAGAAGGTGTTAAAAATGAATGAGAAGATTACTACAAAAAATCACCAATCTATAATAGATATTTTCAATGATTTGACTAATGAAGCAAGGGTCCTATTGGCATCAACAAAAGTATATTATGAAAGAATAAGTCTTGTTGGTGCTTCAAGGATGGTTATAATTGATGTTCTTTGGAACCTGTCAATGGAACACTAAAAAACATCAATTAGAACCAACCTTGAAGCACCAACAAGACTTATTCCTTCAAAACATGCTTTTGTTGATGCCAATAGAACCATTCCTTCACTGGTAAAATCATTGAAAATATCTATTATAGATTAATGATTTTCGTATGGATCTTCTTATTCATTTTTAACATCTCCTTCCCCTCAGTCCAATCAAATAACTTAACAAGCTAATTCTTAATCATTTCTAATGGCTCAATGTACTGACAAAATACTAAATTCTTCTTCTAATTGGCCTATCTCCTCTTACACTCTCACCATGCCATATCCATCTTATACAACTTTGATTATGCCCATTAATGATTACATCCATTTTCGATTTATATTTACCTAGTGTAGACATCATATATAAAAATTTGAATTAACAACAGTGTACATAACAATGCTTACACACACATCACACAGTGCACACACTCATATACACATACACATATACACACTGTTAGGATTTTTCTTTGTTTTTAAGAGGAGATGATGGTCCAAGAAGATCCATAGAATTGGAGAAGATGATGGCTTGAAGCAAGTAGAAGCAAACCAAAAATGGTGCGGATTAGTCAACTTATAAGTTTATAAGTCAATTAACACATAAGATGAGTTGACTAGTAGTCGACTAGGGCAAATACGAAAGCAAAAACAAAGAGGAAGCTTTATACAGTAGTCGACTATATAGTTTATAAGTCGACTAAGGGCAGAGATTAGTTGACTAGTCATCAGGATAAGTTGACTAATTGAGGCCTTTCTTGAAAAATCAGTTTCCTTTTCAGGCTTTGATTTTTTCTGGTGGAGTACAAATAGGATTCAGTTTCTACTCAATAAAGGTTTGTTTTCAAAGATTTAAGGGTTTAGAATTCTTTTAGATCAAGGTGATCATTTCCTTATAGGAATGATCAAGTTTCTTCAAGTATACAATGGCCAAGGTCATCTTATAGTCCAGATAGGAGTTATATTGTAAATTTCTATAAATAAAGGCTGTAACCCAGCACTGTTTAAAACAGAGAAGGCACAGAAAAACGTGGAGAAAACCAAGGAAGCCAAGAAAGTGAGAAGTAAGGTGAAGGTGACTATATATAAGGTAATATTTTTGTATTCTATGTCTAGATTAAGGAGGAAGGTAAATACTTTTGTTGCATCAAGAGAAAAATTAAATCTCTTTGTATCAAGTTTATTATAAAGCTCTCTCAAGTTATCTCCCCATGGACGTAGGCCAAGTTTGGGCTGAACCACATCAAACCCTTATGTTATTTCTTATTACTCTTTGTCTAGGTATTGGTAGTTTGCTTTACAACAGTTTTTCTTTTACAAATATCATCATATTGTCAAGTTTCGCAAACGTCAATCTCGGTAGTATCAATTGGTGTCATAGCGCTGATTTGTCGCAATAATTGGTATTATAGTATATTAATTTCATGAAAATTGGTATCAGAGCTAAAGGTTAACGAAGGATAATATGTCAAGACAGAAAGTTATACGACAAAGTTCGAGTACCAGAAGTTCAATGGTAAAAGAAATTTTGGTTTATGGCAAAAGAGGGTAAAGGCCTTGGTGGTGCAACAGGGTCTTCACAAGACCTTGTAGGGTAAGTTATCAAAATCTACAGGTATGTCCGATGAGGATTGGGAAGAGATGGATCTAAAGGCGGCAAGCACGACCCAACAATGTCTTGCAGATGAGGTGATATATAACGTGATGGATAAAGAAATGGTTACAGGATTGTAGTCAAGGTTAGAAATATTGTATATGATAAAAAAAGCCTCTCCAATAAGCTGTATATCAAGAAACAACTATATAGGTTACGCATAAACAAAGGAACAGTGGTGTTGGAGCATTTAAACTTTTTAACACGATCATCAGTGAGCTTCTAGCTATTGATGTCAAGATCGATGAGAAGGATAAGGTGTTGATACTTCTCAGTTTGCTTCCACAGTCATACGATCAATCATCACACCATGTTCTATGGTAAGAAAACTCTCATCTTGGAGGAGATCACGTCAACCCTTTTATCTAATAAGATTATGAAAAGACCAAATCAGGTCGAGCAGGAAGGATTGGGTTTGATAGTCATGAGAAAGAAAGGAAGAGAAGAAGGAAGGAAAGGTTCGGGCTCATCAATGGTGTGTCATTTTTGTCACAGGAAAAGTCATTAGAAGAATAACTGTAAGCATCAATAAGAGTGGTTGAAGAAGAAAGGGCAAGCTGCAGAGGAAGACACAACAGAAGTGTATAGAAACTAAAATATTAATGGCTTTATATTGAAGGCAATACTTCTCAAGGTAAAGACTAGATATTTGATTCGAGTAGTACAGTTCATGTATGTTCCTAAAATGAGTTGTTCAACTCTTGGTTGCAAAAGAGGAAGGGATTGTCAAGATGGTGGATGGCTCCAAGGTCATCGGCACTGAAAAAGTCAAGGTTATAAAAAGATATGAGACTGTGCATGCTCTGGAGGTGGTCTGATATGTCCCGAAGGCATGGTATAATCTAATAACCATAGGGGCGCTCGATGAAGAAGGATGCCAGATCCAAGTGCAATAAGGCATCATCACAGTTAACCAAGGAGACAGGGTAATCCTGGAATGAGAGAAGTGTGGAGGTTATGCAAGCTAAAGGAAGGAAACTCAGTTCGAGTTAGAGTTTCAAGGATAAGCTTGGAAGGGAGCTCATCACGAGGTAGAATTTCAAGGAAGACTGCAATGGAACGTGATCCAGGTCAAAGTGTTGTAGGAAGTAGAAAGGGTGCATTCATGTAAGGTCCGAGATGGCCCAAACTATAGCGGTAAATTAACCAAAAGCCCCGGGAGAGGGGGCAAGAATTAAGACTTAATGGTATGATTACAACCAAGAAAAGAATCAAGATAGTATATCAAATCTCAAGTTGTTTTACTAAAGGTATGAAAAGCAAGTCAAGATGATGATTGTTAGAATTTTGTCTTATTTTCAAGAGGAGATGATGGTCCAGAAAGATCAAATTAAATTAGAGAAGATGATGGCTTGAATCAAGAAGAAGCAAACCAAGAAGGGTGCTAATTAGTCGACTTATAAGTTTATAAGTCAAATAATGCATAAGATCAGTCGGCTAGTAGTCGACTAGGATATATACAAAAGCAGAAATAAAGAAAAGCATTATACAGTAGTCGACTATTGATTGTACACGTATACTACATTATCTATTATTATATTCTTACATTTATCTTGTAGTAAACTCTGCTATTTACCTGTCTTAATGTCTAATTTGTGTAGGTGATAATTAATGGAGAATTAGAAGATAATCCCAAATTTATTCCAAATAAATCGAATTTTAGAGGATTTATTTCACAATTGAGGATTGGTGATATATTTTCTGAAGATCCCAATGCCAAATTATAAATCTAAGTGGATAATATGGAATAACAGAGATGATAACCTCAAATATATTATATTTCATTAAGATTTACAAGGATTTATTTGGTTAGCTTGAAGAATCAACGGGATATTTTCAAAATCTAGAGATCCAAAAAAGATATTCTCAGAAGATCTTTTCCATTGAAAAAACAATTTTACCCATATCTCCAACTTTATCTCCTATCTTATCAGAAGATCTTTTCTGTTTGGACCAGCGATTTGGTCTTATCCTCAAGCGTACTTTCCGCTCCTTATTTCTCCTATAAATACCACCATATGCAGAAGGCGAAAGGGCACCACTGGCAGAAAGCTAGGTTTAGGTTAACTTAGGTTTTTCTCTTTACTTTTAATGTAATTTCTATTTTTTAATAGGTAGACTAGAGAGAGATTCATAAGAAAAAGTGAGAGAGTGATTTCAAGAGTGACACTTGATGTAACTTATTTTTTTTTCTTATAGTTTTTCAATGTAATCAAAGCTTGATTTTTATATTTTTCTTTAGTATTTTCTCTTTTATACTTGATCTCAATCCACATGCTTCTAATGGCCTCGAACATGCCTCACCCTTGTAAGCGCCATTGATGGCTTTTGATGATGGATCCTCACTTCTAAATGGGTAAATTTTGTATCAATTCATACTTACTTTTCATAGTTTTGATAATATAATATAGGCAGTTCAGAATAAGGATGATCTTATATTCCATGCGGAGAAAGCTTTCAAGCCAAGGTAAGTCGTTGCAAAAGACCCAAGGAGAAGCAAGCATCAAGAGGTTAGTATAATAGTAAGAACCCTAATAGATTTTAATGGTTTTTTCTTTTAATTTCTTTCAAAAAATAAAAAGTACAAATATTTTCTTCCATTTTCTTCTTCTCTTCCTACTCTTCTTTCTTCTAACTTAACACAGTTTTCTTTTATTTTCTTTTTAAACCAAGAAGAAATATTTAATCAATTTAAGAAATTTTAAAAGAATACTGAAGAAGCTTCTATCGCATTCTCTCCTTGTGGATCATGACCCGCATAGTCACCAGGTATAGCGGTAGTATTGAGCAACCAAGCACATTCTTTTCAATTCTAAACTTCATATTTTCTGTGCAGGTTCAGCTTCTATCAATTTTTGGCGCCGTTGTCGGGAAGGGACCGTAAGTTTTTTTTAATTTACTTAGCGGTTTAACTTTCTTCTCTGTTTTGATATGCAGGTACAAATTTTAGAAGTCTAAAAGTTGCAGAATATTACATACTGTCATGTGCCTCTGCTCAAGAAAGCAGAGTATAGGGGCTCTCTAAATTGCCGCCAAGACGCGGCCAAAGCCCTGTTTTCGCGACAAAATAGTCAAATTACTGACTGTATTTTTTTTCAGGGTTGCTTCAATACACATTAAAGGTTTTGCTTCTATTAGTTTTCTATTTTACTTAACATTGCACATTGATTTTAACTCAATAGTAAAACATTATTTGTATTTGCTAAAATACGATTAGACTTTGCATTTAGGGGATTTTATCTAATCTTGTTATATTTACATTACCGTTGAAGGGTGCTGGAGTAAAGGTACGTGTGCATAGAATTTAGTATATGAAAAATTTTTGTATGATTTAATTGCCTCAAGTGTTAACTTTTTGCTAAATATCTGCACATACGCACTAAAACAATTAAGGGCATAACCTTAAACAAGATAAGGTGGGAAGTCGTTACCCATCCTTAACCCGAAAATCATCTCTTCACTCATTAATCCAATCCAAGCTTAAAACTGAGTAGACATTAGCCCTAAGAACATCTCGAACTCATTAAGTGATTGATCTAAAGAGGAAGCTGTTAAAGTTTGACTCTAGTCAAATCGTTGTCAAAGATTGGAGATTGAGAGGCGAAACCTCGAAGAACAGTAGCTTGGCATAATTATATTGGCCTAAAGGCCCATCACTCTAATTTTGATGATGATTAACTCATGTAGCAATACTAATGATCTTGTATTTATATAATTTCAGATATTTGATCAAGATCTTACTGGGTGTTTAGCTTCAACAAAAAATTTGAAGTCAAATTTTGAAGATAGCACGTGTTGATTCAAGAGCTCGCGCTTCAAAGATCTCGTCAAGTACTCAAGATATGCTATTCTGCCTTTTAATACATGATGTGTCATTATGCGAGTGGTTTTCTAATATTATCATGTTATATGAATACCTGTTGAACATTATTATAACTCATTAGACTAGTATTATACTTGTAATGGGTATGCCTAGATACGCTTCAATTTCGCTCGGCTTCGCATAGCTAATTAATAGATTAATATATTGTTGTTATAAATATGGTTGTGAAGAGTTTAAAATGTTTAACTATATTGTCTTCTGTATCATGTTACATGACCAGATGATTACCTGGCATATAATATTGTCGCTCTGTATTCAACTTACTTGATACTGACATATTAAGTACCTGACACCTGATACCTGACACCTGATATTTGACACTTGACAATTGACATGCTATCACTTATTTGACATGCTTTCACATGGTACTAGTACACTTGACCTGACGTTGTGACACCTAACTGGATTACTATTACACCTGTATTACAATGTCTATTCATGATTACCACATTTACAGGGATTTGACATGATTATTATAATATTACCATTTTGTACTCCCAAACCTCTGTATACTTGAACCCTTATAATAGGGAGACCCCTGACATTATGCTCCAGATACTATACTCTTGTTGACCACCATAATTTGATAACCATAAATATATAGGATTACTGTGAGCACACTGTGGACATTATCACTGGACAATCGTAATAATTAGACAACTAATACTGGAATGAGGGAAACTAATGAGTACCGATATAGTCTCCATGTTTATGATGGTCTTAAAGTGTCACGCGGCCACATACTTGGATTCCACCTGAAGGCCACCAGGTGCTTTTGTGGGGTGCACTGGCACCCCTACTCCCCTGCCTGCCGGGTGTGCCATAAGCCACCAAGCCTATTCCTGTGGAAGCGGTGACATCCTATTCCATTTGGGCGTACAATAAGTCCTGGTACCTAGTGATACGTTCCGGCTCAGTACCAGATACTCCTTGACCATTTTTCTGGGCATGTACGAGATTCATTCTAAGCATGGTTAGTTGATCTCGCTCAGTTTCTAATAACTTACTCTCCGGTCTGTATGCTGAAGTATGTGGAATGGGACACATACCATTGTATACAATTCAGATGAGTCTAAATAATTAATAATAACATGCTATTGATATCTGACTAGCGACGCACTTGATCTATACTTGTGAGACCTATGACACAATATATTATCCTGCCTGCCATTTAAATAGGATATCTCTGCTATTGTGTTAAATCACTTGACTTGCTTATTTCTAGGTTTTCATATCAATTCTCTGATTTTCCTATATGTTACTAGTCATTGTCGGTACTTGCATGCTTGAATCACATCACTTGATCATGTACACATGTGACTGTCTTAGCACACCAATTGACTTTATCTTACGTACTCGTAGGATTGCTTTCTGACAATCCTCGATCCTCATGTCCAGATCTTAGAGTCTAGACCGTGGTGGCCTTACTGTAACTGATCAGAATGGCGCAGCGAAAGCGTGGATTAGCGGTTGCTTGTCCAGATCCTCTTTCTTTCAGCCTCCCCTTGATTAGCTCGTGAGATTCTCATCTTGCTATTCGTGGGTACTTTCCCGTCTTTTATATTTCATATCATGCCCTTTTTGCTTCTTGATGATCTTATATTGTTGAGATATTGTATCATGTTTTTGATAACTGTGTACTTGTGCTATTATTGCTGGAATGTATATTATCACTGTGCTTCCGTACACTAATTCTTGGCTGTACTGATGCTTAGCGTACATATGTGAGGGTATTTCCGCCCTACATATACACATTGCAGTAATGTCTCCATACCCGCGGGATCGGGTTTTTACAGGGTGGTATAAGAGCCTAGGCTCTCACATCTTCAGTACAACCAGTCGGCAAATTAATGATAAAAAAATTTACAGCTGGAATGCATGAGTCATGGTTATACAATCCAACTGCAAGTGTAAAGTTATCTATTCCTTCTTGATCGTCCTTCTCTTGATTCCTGTATCTCTTCCATCCTGTTCCATTTTCACTTCTTGTCGTCCTTATACCAACTTAAGATATGGATAGACAGGTAGGGTAGCGGTAAAACAACTGTGGTTCACTCTCAATCTATTCTGGCATTCTTTGACTCTGGTACATCGCATTGTCTTATATTGATAGTTCTTCGGCCTCGCATTCTTTTCTTGTATGTATAGACGCACCACGGAGAATCGGTAAATGGAGTGGAGTAGTCATTACTGTTGGCCCAAGAGGTTACACTCTCTATTTGTTTAGAGTTTTGATGATAACAAAACACTTAAGAGCTATATTGGTACTAATAAGTTTGTTCAAGATGAGTTTCAGGTTAGTACTATTTTGAAGGCCATTGTTTAGCTTTTGCAAGACTTTCTTGGTTCATGAAGCAAATAAGGCAAAAAGGCAATAGAAGGAATGATCATAGAATAGAAGGTCTAGCATAGCATTGGATGACTCAAGACTTCAATTTGGCTCAAGAGACTTCATTAGTCTTGTTTTTAATTTTATAGTTTTGTTAAAGAGTAATGGATAGGTTGAAGCTCAATATTCCTACACACACGTTTTTGCGCACATGGTTTTTCCAAAAATTTCTCCTATAAATTTATAAAAAATATTTTAAATAAAGTTTATTACTTACAAACTCCATTTTATGTATTATACCTAATTATGACAAAAACTATTTTCAAAACTATCCCAAACTATTCAAAATCTTTTTCAAAATTTCAAGTTTTGACCTGAGACGGTCGACCGACCGGTCGACCGACTCTATGTCAGGTCAGATCGGTCGACCGGGAATCTGACCGTTGGGTGCGTGCATGTGTGCACGTTTCCCGGTCGACCGGGCGGTCGACCGGGCCCAATTGCGGTCGACCGACCTTCGGCCGACTGTAAGCAAGTAACTCTCTGTTTGTTGCGGTCGACCGAGCGGTCGACCGTGGGCCGCAACGGCTCTTTTTATTTGAAACCCGGTCGACTGGCCGGTCGACCGAGAGTGAGTTTTTCTACCATAACGGCTAGTTTTTTAAAACACGTTTTAATTAAACCTTTTATCTCTAAACGAGTTTTAAGGGTCAAATTCTTCCTAATTATCATTATGTGAGTTTACTCTTCAAACCCTAGCCCTATCCTATAAATAGGGGTGATTAGGGTTATGATTTTTATAACAAACATTGGCAAAATATTCAAAGTTTTCAAAGGCTTTTAAAAGAGTTTAGTCCTTGGTTTTTGTGCTGAAGAATCTCTCATTCCTGAAGTTTTAGTTTCAAAACTCTCTCAAGTTCTTTTTCTTTTTTCACTTACATTATTTGAGCTTCAATTCTAACCATTGTTCTACAGGGTTCTTGTAAGGGAAAGAGGCTTTTGCAAAAGAGAGTTTGTGGTCTTTTGATCACCAAGAAATACTTGTATTCGAGATTGTGGAGTTGGGTACTCCGGTGTGGTTGTAACTCTTTGTGAAGTTATAGTGGTTAGAAATCCTTCTGGGTGAAGGCGGGGACGTAGAGTTGGGTGCTCGAACCTCGAAAAAATTCTCGGTGTTTGCGTTTGGTTTACTTGCTTCTTGCTTTAATTCCTTACTTTATATTCATTGCTTCTTATTCATTGCTTCATTTATTTGCTCTACATATTCATTTCAGCATTGTACTTGCTCTTCATATTCATTGCTATATATACTTGTTTCTTATTCATATTGTCGATCAAATACTCATACAACAAGATTGCAATACGCACCTCAAACTCTTATCTAGAGGAATCACGAGGAAGGAGTTCAGAGCCCTTCACGGGGTATTCGGCTTCTAGTCTTGTTTTGGGTGATCGTTGCATCATAACATTTTTAATTGTGCATTGACTAGCATTATCACCTATTCACCCCCCCTCTAGGTGATTTCAATTGGTATCAGAGTCTACGCTCCTGATATTTAGGTTTAACCACCTAGGAGTGAGATCTTGGTTTGCTGATCTTCATTTGCATTTGCATTTGCACACATTTAGTTTGCACTCATGGATAGCCCTCCTATGTTTGATATTTCTAGACTTGATATTTGGAAGGCCAAGATGAGTTGTCATCTGAAAGCATTAGGTAATAAAGTATATCAAGCCACTACCAAAGAATCCTACCCCAATGATAACAAGCATAGAAAGGCCAATGCATTAGCCCTTAAGACACTTAGAGCATCTCTTGATAATGATTTCCTACATGTGTTTGCTTACTATGATTCGGCTTTTGCAGTTTGGAGCATTATGACTTCTCCCGAGCTTCCAAAGATTATCGATAGGATGAGGAGATCTAAGAAAGACAAGTCCGACGAGCGTTGCCTCATGGTCCAAGGGAATGACTCCCTTTAGGTACAATTGGAATCTCTACTAGATGATAGCTCTAGTTCCTATTGCTATGGATGTTTAGAAGTTCAAACCTTAAATGTAAAACTTGCTACAAAGCTTGAAAAGTTTTTGGAAGAATATGAACTTTTGAAAAAGAAGAACTTTGAACTAAAAGAAGAAATGAAGGATTTGTGTTCAAGTGTTGAATTGATTTTGCAAGAGAAGGAAGAGCTTGCTAGTGAACGTGACTCACTTAAATTTCAACTAGACCTTGCCCTAAAGGAAAATGAATTTTTGAAAAGTAAAAATGATTTTGATGATGGTTTGAAAAACAATGAAGTTTTATCTTCAAAATTAGATTTTATTTTAAAAGATAATTATTCTTTGAAAAATGAAATTGATTTCATCACAAAAGAATTAGATTTAGTTTTAAAGAAAAATGAATCTTTAAAAATTGATATAGATTCACATGTTTGCCATGCTAGTGTAGCCTCACCTAGCACATCTATTGCATGCTCCACTTTATCTTCAAGTATTGAAAATGATATAAATGTTTTGAAGAAAAGTGCTGATCATTTGGGCTCCACATTGAGCCAATGTGCTTTGAATCATACACGCTTGGAATCCTTGGTTCGAAAGAAACAAGTTCTATCTTTGCATTCACACCCTTCACGGCATACACATGCTCATCATGGTCACAAACATCACACTATGTATGCTCATGTGTACACTTGTACACATTGTGGACGTAAGGGCCACCTTGCTAGATTTTGCTATGATAGAATATATGATGAAAATTTAGCAAATAATTTTGTTTGGGTTAGGAAAGGTACTAACCCCTATGGACCCAAAAGAAAATGGGTACCAAAGACCACCCCTATGATATTTGATGTAGGTGTAGGCTCTCGCATCACGTGAGAGTGGCGGTACCTTGAAGTGGATGCGTTCCGTGCTTAAAGAAAATAAATTTGGATGCATCACTTTCAAGAGAAGTTTGGTGGAGTGGACCACCATTGGTTTGGAGAACTAGAGAGGTGCCTTCATCGGTTTTGATATCAATCTCTAACTCCCGTTTATATTTGCATGCTTTTCATGTCGTTGATTTATAACATGGCATGTTTTATTATTCATTATGCTTATGCCATATTTATTAGAATAGTGATATACATATTTAGTTATTTTGAGACACCCATGTTTAAAATGGACTTTGAAATCACCTAGAGGGGGGTGAATAGGTGATGGCTATATGAATTATGGCAATTTTACGGAATTAAAACTTTCACACACAAATAGCACAAATAAAGACTTGCAATAAATACAACAATTAAGGTGCAAGAATTGAAAGGAGTAGAGTTAGAGAAAATTGATCAAACGCAAACGCAAGGATGTGTTTCCGAGGTTCGAGCCACGCTCTACGTCCCCGCCTTCACACTTGAAGGATTTGCACTACTATCGTTGATCCCACCGGATCGCCAATACAAGGACACACTTGTCCCTTACACTTGTGATGCCGCAACACCACCCGAAGCTCACTAGCTCCCTTGAGGCCGATGCCTCTACAACTTCACTCCAAGAAGAAATGAGTGATCACACTTGATCACTTTACAAAAGCTCACTTGCACAATCCTAGAACCAAATATGTAGATGTAAAGCTTGGGATTGTGGTGTGCAAAATCTAGAGAGAAGCTAGAGGAATAGGCTACAAGTTGGGTGTTGGGAATTTAGGCTTTGGAAAATCTTTTATGAAGGAAAGCTTTGAAAATCTTTGTAAAACTCTTATGAAATATTTTGCAATTGTTGTCTAATCAATATGAGGTGACCCTCTATTTATAGGGGTCAAAAACAGCCTCACAAATTCGTTGGAAACAAATCCCAAAAAGAAAAACAGTCAGAAAAACTAGCTGTTGGATCTGTCAGAACTTTTGACAGATCCCGGTCGACCGGGTCGGTCGACCGCCAACGGTCAAAAATATGACCGTTGGGGCTCATCGGTCGACCGGGTCGGTCGACCGAAAATTCCTGTGAAGGCAAGTGAACATCGGTCGACCGGGTCGGTCGACTGATATAGACGTGCACAGTATTGTGCACATCGGTCGACCGGGTCGGTCGACCGGTCACTGTGAGTTCTGAAAAACAGAACTTCCAGAACCAGAAAACTTGGATTTTGGTTTTGGGTTTCGGGTAAGATTTTGGAACTTGTAAAAACATGAAGTATAAGCATGTGTCATACTTCAATCATGATAAAAATAGTTTGATAAAATTCTTTTGAACACAAACTTGTTTTTCCATAAAAATTGTTTTTCCAAAACTATTATTTTTCTGAAAATCATATTTCCAAAATATGTTCTCTTTAGATCTAAGTTAGAAATGGAATTGAAAAATCTTTTTGAAGCCATGAACCTAACTAAGAGGTGTGTGTGTGTGATAATCCCATAGCTCTACTTCTAATATCTAGCTTTGACAAAATATCTAAAATAAAAATAAAAATACAAAGCTTGTTTTCTTCAATGTCTTGATCTTGTCTTGATATTGTCTTGATCTTCATATCATCATCTTGATCCCAAAGCATCCTAGTTGTGCATAGCTTGGGAATCTTCATTTTTGCGGCGAACTCCAAATGTGTGAGTCTTTTAGCGGAGCCGTCAAAAACAACCTGTTAAATAACCTGAAAAATTCTGAAACACAAATGTTAAATACATAACTAAATATGTTTTGCTATCATCAAAATAACCGGGATAATGGCCTTTGGGCCAACAATCTCCCCCTTTTTGATGATGGCAAAACATATGTAGTTATCACAAGATATTTTGGGTAGAGTCTTCAAATGAAGCTCCCCTCAACACAAGCATATATATAAAATCATACTCAGGCATATTATCACAAATCATAATCATAACATTTTATTTCCATGCCAACAAAAGATGCCAAATACTCATGTCATATCATAGATGAAGGAAATGAGTCTCATACATGACATAAATACATAAAACACATAACCATATCCATGTCCACAACACAAAATAAAAACACATGACAAAGTAATACTACATGTCCATCACAAAATATACAAGTACAAGCCAAAATAACAAAGTGTCACAAAAGTCACAAAATATCTCTCTCAAAATAACTCTCCCCCTTTTTGACATCATCACAAGGGGAGGTCACTCCTCAGTACCATCATCACCATCATCGCCGTCTCCGTCATCATCACCACCTTCCTCTGAAGAAGCAACCTCCTCTGGATCCATGCCATCGACTCTGGTGCGCGGTGGAGGAACAGAAGAGCGAGCTCTGGGAGGAAATGGAGGACCGGTAGCAGGGAGTCGGCAAGCAGTCGGAGTCCGATCAGGAACAGCATGTCAAATTTGAGAAAAGGGCCTGAAACTGAACATCCACGAATCTCATGGAGTCAGCAAAATAAGACATGTCGTTTCGGACCTCCTCTCGAAAAGCAGCGTCCTGAAGAGCACGAGCATCTAACTCTGCACGAATGGCTGCGTCGCGCTGCTCGGCCAAAGCCTGATGTGCCACGAGCTGAGAGCGGACATCCGAAGAGAGAAGAGCTAGTAACTCAGGAGGAAATGCAGGTGCTGCAGAAGAAGAAGATCCTGGTGCTGAAGATGAGCCAGGACCAGTAGGAGGAAGAGGTGGTTGCACAGGAGCGTGTCTACGCAGCTGTGCTTCCATCATCTTCAGGACAACTCCATTGATGTTGGTCAGGGGATTTGATGGAGTTTCAGCAGAAAGATCAAAGTCAAGACCCCTAAGAAGATGGGTAATAAGCATGCCGTAGGGCAAGCTCCTACCCGCAGTACGGATCTGATCAGAGGCCATATGAGAGGCAATGACTCTAGGAAAGTTGACCTTAATCCCTTTAAGCAGACAAAAGATAATCAAAGGGACACAAACCCCTAGCATGGCTATACTCACCATGTTTGGGGACAATGTTGTAGAAGATAATCTTGGCAAGGACTTGAGATTGAAGAGTGTATCGACTCACTACCTCATTCCTAACCAAGCCTGGTTGTCATCCCCGTGAATCAGAGTAGAGGCGGTGAGTGAAGACTCACCCTCAGGAAATTCAAAGTCATGCAAATCATGTGAGTACACATCTGCTCCGCCAGTGGAGAGATGCAGAATCCTAGCAAATCGACCTATAGAAATGTCGATTTCCCTACCTAGAACTCTAGATGTGATGCGGTTACCATCAAATTCATAGTTGGCATAAAAGTAAGGAACAAGGGAAGTGTATACTTGCTCCTTGATGGACAAGAACTCAACTAGGTTGTTGTTTTGCAAGATTTGAGGGATACCTAGATGTTCAAAATCCTGAATGGTAACAAATCTCCCTGAATTAATATTTCTAGTGGAGAGATGGGAGTATCTATCAGCAGCTAGATCATTTATAAAGGGCCGTACAGGTCTAGGAACCTGAGATGAGGGTTGAGCAACACCCTTCCCCTTCTCAGTTCGAGATCTCTTAGGCATGATTAATAAAAATGAAATTTTTAGATTAAAACAGGTTATGGCACGATCTAGAAGCTAAGCAACCTAAAATAGTGACAAAGGAAGTAAGATTTCTAAGCTAGAAGTGAAGATTTACAATAAAAATTCGATTTTTACCTTGATTGAGAATCCAAAACCCTAACTGAAAAATCCTGAAATTCTTCAGATCCTGCGGATGAGAGGTGCTGAAATCGAAGATCTGGAGGTAGGATGAAGGATTTGAGATGGGTTTTAAAAAGATTTGGATTGGTTGAAGGATTGGAGAGAAATCAATTTTTGGGGAAAATATGGGTTCGTCGGTCGCTGAGTGAAATGAGAGAGAGAGAGAGAAAATGAAAAATATATAGCAGATTTGGGCAAAAACACGACGATCGGTCGACCGGTCCGGTCAACCGAATCCAACCGAGAGCTCTGTAAATAAGATCGGTCGACGGGTCAGTCGACCGACATATCCCGAGACCACAGCAGGTCAGCATCGGTCGACCGGAATTATGGTCGGTCGACCGGTAGCACACAAAAAAAATAAAAATTTTCTCTCAGGCAGAGTCAGTCGACCGGAGATTTAAGGGTCGGTCGACCGGCTTTGCCTGAAAAACAGTTAACAGCAATTTTGCCAAAAAAAAAAATTTTAAGTAATTTTGTAGTCCAAAATAGGTATGATATATTAATCATATAGGAACACCAACAGGTTTTAAATCTTCATTAAGTCTTTACAAACATCAAAATACATGCAATCCAATTTAATTTTATTTTCATATTTAAACAAGGATTTTAAAGATGTTGAAGCCGAATACCCAGTGACGGGTTCTGAACTTCATCCTCTTGATTCCTCTTGAATGAGTTGAGGTGCGCAATTGCCATCTTTAAGGTATTTGCTTAAATAGAAAATTTTACAAATGTTTTATTTTTATTTATGAAAATAATGTGTATATGTATACAAGTATATATTCACAAATAATAAACTATACATGTGGACATACTATAAAACAAGGCATGAAACTAAAGATATCAAAAACTAAACATGGCATATACAATCATGATGGAGTTGCAAGTTTATACTAATCATGTATCAATGAGGCATAAGACTAAACTAGCAATCCTATAACAATTGTATATACAAAATTAAAACTCTTAAATGGAGATGTTACCAATTTACGGGCAATCTCCAAAATTAGGTGCCTCCACGATAGCGATGCAATCTTGATGTGTTCTTTAGGCTTTGTTGCATCTACCATCCGGGCACCACCTCCTCCTAAGTCTTGGAGGGTGTAGATCCACCTATACCTGTTTCATTTGAATTTGGTGGCTCTTTTGGTACCCAAATCTTAGTGGGTCCTTTGGGGTTAGATCCGGGGCGAACCCAAACAAATTTATTTTAACATTATTTTTAGCATAACAAAATTTTTCTAAATGGCCTTTGCGGCCACAATGTGTGCAAATATAAATTCTACCACTATTGTACATAAAAGCATGGTTATGAGTGTGTGCATGTTTATGTGGGTGTACATGTTTTCGTGCATGTGTATGGTGTGCATGTTTCCCTTGGGTTACTCCCTTAGGAAATTTAGATGCAATCTTTTTCAAATCAAATGCATAACTTTTAAAGTAGAATCCAAAACTTCAACACGTTTCTGAATCTCTACAAAATCATTTTTACTACATGATGCAATGGGGGTTTTCCCTTTACAAGCTAGTTTATAATTTGCAAAATCACTTTTTATTTTCTCAAAAGAATTAGACAAATTATTTTTCTCCTTTTCAATAATATTAAGTTTATCTTTCAAGGACTCATTTTCCCTTTTTAACTTTTTATTATGAGATTGCGAAATCTCATATCTATGTTGTAATTCCTCAAAGAAACGTGCTAGTTCATCCATAGTGAGATCATCATCATCAAGAGAGTTTTCAAAAGTTACCTTAGGAGTGTCCTCTCCTTGTGCCATGAAACACATGTTGGCGGCGTCGTGCTCCTCTTCGGATTCCGACTCCGAATCATCCCATGTAGCGGCCAACGCTTTCTTCTTCTTCCCATGTTTGGAAGTGGTTGCTTGGAGAGCGGGACACTCGGCAATTAAGTGACCGATCTTCTTGCAATGAAAGCAAGGACCGGGTTCATCTCTTTTCTTCTCGTACCTTCCTTGAGGCTTCCCTCTTCGGAAGTTACTTTGCCGTCCCTTCTTGTAAAACATCTTGCCCACCTTCCGGATGAGCATGGCGAAGTCCTCATCGCAATCCTCCGATGAGTCATCCTCTTCGTGTATGGTAGGAGCGGCTTTGAAGGCAATGGTCTTCTTCTTTGGTGCCTCCCTTTCTTCTCTAACTTTCATCTCCATCTCATGCGTCTTGAGATTTCCGATGAAGCCGGAGAAGTCCATCTCCTCTTTGTCGTTTAGCTCCTTGAGGGTTGTCGCCTTGACTTCCCAAGCTTTGGGAAGAGCTCTAATCACCTTCCTTATCTTTTGATCATTATCAATCTTGTCACCTAAGGAAGAAAGAGCATTAGTTATTTTTGTAAAACGGGTGAGCATGTCATCAATGCTCTCATTATCAAACATATAGAAGTTCTCATATTGAGAACGTAGCAAGTCAACTTTGGCTCTCTTGACTTGAGACGTTCCCTCATGAGTCACAATGAGTATGTTCCCAACCTCAAATGCGGATTTACAATTTATTATGCGTGCAAGGTCATCTTCATTCAATGCTTGGGTCAATGCATATTGTGCCCTAGCATTAGCCTCATAGTCTTTGGAAGTATCCTCGGACCATGTGCTCTCATCACTAGTGGGTTCAATAAAATCTTTGGTAATGGCCCTAGCTACCCTAACTCCTAGGGATTTAAGGAAGAGATTCATTTTCACCTTCCAAATGGGGAAGTTTAAACCATCAAACTTGGGTGGGGATTTAATGCTAGAAAAGTCCATGGATGCCATGAATGCACAAGCAAATGTAAATGCAACACAAAAGTATATAGTCAAATATGGATCTCCCTAAGGTTGTTAGACCTAAGTTGTAGGGTTAGGCTCTGATACAATTGAAATCACCTAGAGGGGGGGTGAATAGGTGATGGTTATATGAATTATGGCAATTTTGCGGAATTAAACTTTCACACACAAATAGCACAAATAAAGACTTGCAATAAATACAACAATTAAGGTGCAAGAATTGAAAGGAGTAGAGTTAGAGAAAATTGATCAAACGCAAACGCAAGGATGTGTTTCCGAGGTTCGAGCCACGCTCTACGTCCCCGCCTTCACACTTGAAGGATTTGCACTACTATCGTTGATCCCACCGGATCGCCAATATAAGGACACACTTGTCCCTTACACTTGTGATGCCGCAACACCACCCGAAGCTCACTAGCTCCCTTGAGGCCGATGCCTCTACAACTTCACTCCAAGAAGAAATGAGTGATCACACTTGATCACTTTACAAAAGCTCACTTGCACAATCCTAGAACCAAATATGTAGATGTAAAGCTTGGGATTGTGGTGTGCAAAATCTAGAGAGAAGCTAGAGGAATAGGCTACAAGTTGGGTGTTGGGAATTTAGGCTTTGGAAAATCTTTTATGAAGGAAAGCTTTGAAAATCTTTGTAAAACTCTTATGAAATATTTTGCAATTGTTGTCTAATCAATATGAGGTGACCCTCTATTATAGGGGTCAAAAACAGCCTCACAAATTCGTTGGAGACAAATCCCAAAAAGAAAAACAGTCAGAAAAACTAGCTGTTGGATCTGTCAGAACTTTTGACAGATCCCGGTCGACCGGGTCGGTCGACCGCCAACGGTCAAAAATATGACCGTTGGGGCTCATCGGTCGACCGGGTCGGTCGACCGAAAATTCCTGTGAAGGCAAGTGAACATCGGTCGACCGGGTCGGTCGACTGATATAGACGTGCACAGTATTGTGCACATCGGTCGACCGGGTCGGTCGACCGGTCACTGTGAGTTCTGAAAAACAGAACTTCCAGAACCAGAAAACTTGGATTTTGGTTTTGGGTTTCGGGTAAGATTTTGGAACTTGTAAAAACATGAAGTATAAGCATGTGTCATACTTCAATCATGATAAAAATAGTTTGATAAAATTCTTTTGAACACAAACTTGTTTTTCCATAAAAATTGTTTTCCAAAACTATTATTTTTCTGAAAATCATATTTCCAAAATATGTTCTCTTTAGATCTAAGTTAGAAATGGAATTGAAAAATCTTTTTGAAGCCATGAACCTAACTAAGAGGTGTGTGTGTGATAATCCCATAGCTCTACTTCTAATATCTAGCTTTGACAAAATATCTAAAATAAAAATAAAAATACAAAGCTTGTTTTCTTCAATGTCTTGATCTTGTCTTGATATTGTCTTGATCTTCATATCATCATCTTGATCCCAAAGCATCCTAGTTGTGCATAGCTTGGGAATCTTCATTTTGCGGCGAACTCCAAATGTGTGAGTCTTTTAGCGGAGCCGTCAAAAACAACCTGTTAAATAACCTGAAAAATTCTGAAACACAAATGTTAAATACATAACTAAATATGTTTTGCTATCATCAAAATAACCGGGATAATGGCCTTTAGGCCAACAGACTTATCTTTGTGTTCTCACTTTGTTTTAAACTAATATGTATGCCCTAAATCTAATGCATATGCGTCTACATAATGATCATATGGATGTTTATGATTTTTGTTTTAATGCCTTATGTTTTTGATTAGTATGTCAAATGCCATGATTATTAGACCATTGACATGCATGTATAGCCTTTGAGATCACCCATATTTATATGGATCATTTTTTGTGTTCTCACCATTTGTTTAGCTATTATGCTCATCATAGTTCTAATAACATGTGGATTTATATAATGATCGTTTTATGTTTGCAATGATGATTTATGTCCCGTTTATGCTACATGATTTGATTACTTGTTTAGATGTTAGTTTTTCATTAAAACTAGGATATATACTTGTACATATTGTGGGCCACAAATAAATCATTATATGTTTGTGCTTGAACGCTCTTTTGTACCCATTAGATGTGCTAGTATAGTCTACTTTTGATGATTCATGCATTCTAACTTGTATTCCCCATTTTGGCTATGTTTTATGATCTTGTGTTTTCACTTCATGTTTACGTCTATTTTGCCAAACTTTAAGATATACATTTATACCCCTTGAGTCATTTGCTTTTCATGCAAATCTTTATATATAGACTCAATTATGTTTAGGGATATGTATGTATACTTTTTGTGTTGACAAAACATACATATGCCTTGAAGTATAATTTGTTTTATTGAAAAATTTTAGATTTTCATGTTTCATGTTAAAGGAATTTAAATTGAGCTTAATTGAATATTTTCATGATGATATGTGTCACATAACACTTGTTCACTCACTTTATTAGGTTTCTCATGATTTTGTTTTCATAAGTATGATATGGGCTTTATGGATTTTGAGTATTTAGTGATCATGTGAATTACATGTGTTTCATGAAAAACAATTTTGTCTTGTTCCTTACTTGAAGGATTTCATACTAGTTAACAAATATTTTCATAACTAGTTCGTGTTCTTCGCTTTGGTAGAGTTTTTCAAACAAACTATATTTTCAAACCTATTTTTTGAAAACCCTACCTTCAAAGGGCGGTTGGATGGGAGACCATGCTCAAGTATGCTTTACAGTGAAAATCATTTTAAACTTCAACATGAATGGGTGGTAGGTTATATGAGATATACATTGATATTATTGTTGTTTCAATTGGTATCATTGGATCTTTTCAATTGGTATCAATATTGACATTTCTTGTATCCTCATATACTTTTATGTATGAATGCTTACATTTCAAAGAGTATCAATTTCAATTGGTATCAAATTTTTTTTTTCATACATATATTTGTTTATGCTAAAGCTTGAAGTTTTAATGACTATCATGTTTTCAATTGATATTTTAATAACAATGCTTAAGCTTATGAAAAATAAAATTTTTTTGATCATTATTTTATTTGGTATTCATAAAGGGGGAGAAAACTCGTAATTTATCTTTCAATTGGTATCTAGTTTACCTTTGATTTTCACTCCCTTACTTTATGATAGAAAATGATTTAAAAATTTTTTTTAGAATAATAATTTCAGTTGGAATCATATGCTTAAAAGAATAATACTTTAAATTGGTATCAAGATTTTATTTGCTTTCTCAAAATTGGTATCACGATGCTTATTTGTTTACTCACAATTGGTATCAAGATTTTGTTTACTTTCAATTGGTCTCTATTGATTTATTTCTTTCTATTGGTATCATGTTGGAAGAATTTGTTTTATTGTCACTCTTTTATTGATTCTTTGTTTCAAACAAAAAGGAGAAGAATGTTTTGTTTTTACTTGGACCCCTTTATTGATGATTGACAAAAAGGGGAGAAATATGAGGTTATTATGGTTTTGGTTCTACAAGTGTTTTTATGAGTTCTTGCATATGAGTTCTAAAAATGAGTTTATATGGTTTTGGTTTTGCAAGTGTTTTATTTCTCATAGTTTTGATTGCTTTTACTTGTTTAATATAGCATAATTTGAGGGGGAGTTTTCACCTCTCTTTTATATCTTGTTAATATAGCCTATTTGTTTTGTCATCATCAAAAAGGGGGAGATTGTTGGCCCAAGAGGTTACACTCGCCATTTGTTTAGAGTTTTGATGATAACAAAACACTTAAGAGCTATATTGGTACTAATAAGTTTGTTCAAGATAAGTTTCAGGTTAGTACTATTTTGAAGGCCATTGTTTAGCTTTTGCAAGACTTTCTTGGTTCATGAAGCAAATAAGGCAAAAAGGCACTAGAAGGAATGATCATAGAAGAGAAGGTCTAGTATGGCATTGGATGACTCAAGACTTCAATTTGGCTCAAGAGACTTCATTAGTCTTGTTTTTAGTTTTATAGTTTTGTTAAAGAGTAATGGATAGGTTGAAGCTTAATATTCCTACACACACGTTTTGCGCACATGGTTTTTCCAAAAATTTCTCCTATAAATTTATAAAAAAATATTTTTAAATAAAGTTTATTACTTACAAACTCCATTTTATGTATTATACCTAGTTATGACAAAAACTATTTTCAAAACTATCCCAAACTATTCAAAATCTTTTTCAAAATTTCAAGTTTTGACCTGAGACGGTCGACCGACCGGTCGACCGACTCTATGTCAGGTCAGATCGGTCGACCGACCGGTCGACCGGGAATCTGACTGTTGGGTGCGTGCATGTGTGCACATTTCCCGGTCGACCGGGCGGTCGATCGGACCCAATTGCGGTCGACCAACCTTCGGCCGACTGTAAGCAAGCAACTCTCTGTTTGTTGCGGTCGACCGTGGGTCGCAACGGCTCTTTTTATTTGAAACCGGTCGACCGGCCGGTCGACCGAGAGTGAGTTTTTCTGCCATAACGGCTAGTTTTTTAAAACACGTTTTAATTAAACCTTTTATCTCTAAACGAGTTTTAAGGGTCAAATTCTTCTAATTATCATTATGTGAGTTTACTCTTCAAACCCTAGCCCTATCCTATAAATAGGGGTGATTAGGGTTATGATTTTTATAACAAGCATTAGCAAAATATTCAAAGTTTTCAAAGGCATTCAAAAGAGTTTGGTCCTTGATTTTTGTGCTGAAGAATCTCTCATTCCTGAAGTTTTAGTTTCAAAACTCTCTCAAGTTCTTTTTCTTTTTTCACTTACATTATTTGAGCTTCAATTCTAACCATTGCTCTACAAGGTTCTTGTAAGGGAAAGAAGCTTTTGCAAAGAGAGTTTGTGATCTTTTGATCACCAAGAAATACTTGTATTCGAGATTGTGGAGTTGGGTACTCCGGTGTGGTTGTAACTCTTCGTGAAGTTATAGTGGTTAGAAATCCTTCTGGGTGAAGGCGGGGACGTAGAGCTGGGTGCTCGAACCTCGGAAAAATTCTCGGTGTTTGCGTTTGGTTTACTTACTTCTTGCTTTAATTCCTTGCTTTATATTCATTGCTTCTTATTCATTGCTTCATTTATTTACTCTACATATTCATTGCAACATTGTACTTGCTCTTCATATTCATTGCTATATATACTTGTTTCTTATTCATATTGTCGATCAAATACTCATACAATAAGATTGCAATACGCACCTCAAACTCTTATCTAGAGGAATCATGAGGAAGGAGTCCAGAGCCCTTCACGGGGTATTTGGCTTCTAGTCTTGTTTTGGGTGATCGTTGCATCATAACATTTTTAATTGTGCATTGACTAGCATTATCACCTATTCACCCCCCTCTAGGTGATTTCAATTACCTATATAATCAGATTGACTGTATCATTCAGAGGAGCATTGGTATGAAACAGTGTTATAGATTCAGGACTTCTGCCAGACAGAGTTATGGTATTTTCAGCTTTTATTATTCCAGTAACGATCTTGATTTCTTCTACCATGTTCATGGAACTAGGGTCTTGTCAGAATGATCTGCAGTCAGGTTATTATTCAAGAGACTGCATTTGGGACTTGTTTTGGTTAGAATGATTTATTTAGCATGTTCTCAGAGCCACCAACTCCTGGGCAGTATTTATAGATTTGGTGGACCTCGGGCTCCGCTAGCCTCGCCAAGCGAGGGTCATGTTCTAGTTACGCATGAACCTAACTAGGTGTGGGCTTCGCTGCACCCTGGTGCTTAGCATTTAGCGTTTTGTTACACACTGGCTTCGCCGCGTGAGCTCCGTAAAGTGCGAGCTTCACCGAGCGTTAGCTCCACTGCACCCTAATGCTTAACGCCTAAGCTGTGTTACACGATGGCCTCACCTAGGGTTAGCTTTGCTCATGGCTAGTCCCTTCAGTGCTTAGCACTCTAGCCCGTTCCTCGGATTTCTCCCGCCTAACATGTTTTCATGGATCCACTGAACAGGATTTTCTCGCTGTATCTGAGTTATCGTCATTATCCTTATGAACACTCGGTCAATCTTACAGGGCCCAGATATCTTCTACGTATTTAATCTACTGTCGGGTTATTATTCAGAAGTCAGTATTCAAAATTTTTCATGGTTATTCTATGTTCTTGGTTATGTCTTTCAGAGATTGCAATGCCCAGTATTCAGAAATTCTTGATTATCGGTCTTCTTTATTTATGCTCAGTATCATAAGGGTTTTCTTTAATTTCAGTATTCTGGCCTATATTCGGAGAATTAGTATGCATGCACATCAGTAATTCTACTACAAACTCTTCATCAAGAACAGTTTTATATCACGCAGAGATTTTATATTATAGATTTCACCTCTGTGGATTTCTATGAATTTCTATGGGTTTCATCAGTTTTACTTCGTAATTGGAAAGAATTATTATCGATTATCTCACCAAGTGAGCTCACTTTAAATTATTCAGAATGGGTCAGTTTTCTGAAGTTTTGACACTATTCTTTTATCAGGAGACATCAGGTCAGCATTATTATGGCACCGTAAGAGGATATATACGGCAGAAGTGCAGTAATGTCTAAGTGTTGATTTTAATGTTCATTCGATTTGTAAGAACTGCCCTCAATTATTTATATCTTGACTGGTATAATCCTCGTTCCTATCGTTTCTGCGTTCATCTTTCCCTTATCGAATTTTTGAGGACGAAATTTTTGTAAGGTGGAGGGAATGCAAAACCCCGTTCCCGGAATAAGTACTTAGATACATATTCTGATTTTTTGATCATATTTTTTGATTTATTTTTTGTATCTTTTTTGTTTTATGATAATTTGTGTGATTGTTTTATATTGGATCCGGATTTGTAGACGCAGAGTCAGCCCTAGTCTGAACCGGGGACCCAATCCTAGTGTATTACTCGATTTGGTCTTTCTGGTGGCCAGATTTGACCAGTTTTAGTTTCAAACATTATATTCTAATATTTTAGATTTTTCATGATTTTCTGGAATTTTTCAGAATTATTCTGCAAAATCTTTAAAACCAGTGTCAACGACTGATTCTCAGATTTTTTTTTTGTTTTCAAATGGAGTTGAATTTCTAGAAACGGCTTTCATATTACTTCTTAAAATCTTTTTTCTATCTAAATACATTTTTTGAGATTTTTCTGAATTTATCGAATTTCGACCGGTTTTAGTGTCGATCGGTATTGCCGGAAGATTTCAAGATTTTTAAATTGAAAACCAGATTGAATTTCTTCACCAAGCATCTTAAAATCATATTTTTCATTTTTGAAAATTTTTTGGAACGTTTCTGAAACAGTCAATTTTTACCTGTATTAAATGATATTTTCTTTTCTTCTTTTCTTTCTCTTTTTCTTTTCCTTTCTTTCTCCCCTACCTGCTCCCCGTCCTCCTCCATACCCTGCCAATGATAGAGCAGTCAGCAACTCCTCTCCCCCCTCCATCCCACCATACATTTCTCCCTCACCCTCTTCTTCTCTTTTCTTTCTTTTTTCTTTCTTTCTTCCCATTCTCTCCATCTCCAATTTCCCCTCTCCCTCTCTCCATTAACTCCACTCCTCTCCCTTCCCCATGACCGTTGCCAACATCACCACCAGAGTGCCGCCAGCAACCCCTAGGTCCGATCATCTCCTCCCCCAAGTTTCTCTCTTCTCTTCTCCACTTCCCTCCTCTTCAATTACCACCCATCTTCTCCAATTTCACCCAAAACCTATCACCATCACTTTCATCTCCTTCTTCAAAATCCACTCTCAAATTCTCCACCACTCCCTCCACTTCCACCATCAAACCACCATCTCCACATCTTCCAACTCCCCAACATGACCACCAAACCCCAGCTCCAACAACCATAATAACTCCCGTCCCCATCTTTCTCCTCCACCCAAGGGGCGCCGCCGGCCGCCCTCTGGCGGCGCCACCGCCCATGCCACAGCTGGCGGCCCGAGCCGTCGGCTACCCACCCTACTCCCCTCTTTCCTTTATTCTTTCCCTTCTTTCTTTCTTTCTTCCTTTCTTTCTTTTCTTCTTTCTTTCTTTTTCCTTCTTTCCTCTTTTAGCCCTTCTTTTCCATCGAACTCTCCCCTCACCCCCTCTACTATTTTCCAGCAAATTCTCTCTCTCTCTCTCTTTCTCTCTCTAATATATATATATATATATATATATATATATATATATATATATATATATGGGTTAGTGGCGTGTACATGTCTACGGTCTTCCCGGATTTTACGACGATTTTCTGAAGATTTAGACGAGTACTTTCCTTGTGTTGCTTCATGCCTTGCTAATTCTATTCTAGAGCTTGATATAAATTTAAGTGAGTAACCTTTTCTGGGATATGCTATTCTGGCTTTTAATACTTGATGTGTCATTATGCGAGTTGATATATGATATGTAAGTGATTTTCTAATATTAACATGTTATATGAATACCTAGTGACCGTTATTATAACTCATTAGACTGGTATTATACTTGTAATGGGTATGCCTAGATACGCTCCCACTTCGCTCGGCTTCGTATAGATAATTAATAGATTAATCTAGTGTTGTTATAAATATGGTTGTTAAGAGTTTGAAATGTTTAACTATATTGTCTCCTGTATCATGTTACATAACTAGATGATTACCTGGCATATAATATTGTAGCTCTGTATTCAACTTACTTGACACTGACATATTAAATACCTGACACCTGATATTTGACACTTGACAATTGACATGCTATCATTTACTTGACATTCTTTTACATGGTACTAGTACACTTTACCTGATGTTGTAACACCTAACTGGATTACTATTACACCTGTATTACAATGTCTATTCATGATTATCACTTTTACGGGGACTTGACATGATCATTATAATATTACCATCTGGTACTCCTGAACTCCTGTATACTTGAACCCCTGTAATAGGGAGACTCCTGACATTATACTCCTGATACTATACTCTTGTTGATCCCCGCAATTGGATAACCATAAATATATAGGATTACTGTGAACACACTGTAGACATTATCACTAGACAATTGTAATAATTAGGTAGCTTATACTGGAATGAGGGAAACTGATGAGTACTGATATACTCTCCATGTTTATGATGGTCTTAAAGTGTCGCGCGGTCACATACTTGGATTCTATCTGGAGGCCACCAGGTGTTTCCGTGAGATGTAATGGCATCCCTACTCCCCTGCCTGCCAGGTGTTCTATAAGACCCTGGGCCTATTCCTGTGGGAGCGGTGACATCCTATTCCATTCGGGCGTACAATAAGTCCCAGTACCTAGCGGTATGTTCTGGCTCAGCACCGGATACTCCTTGACTATTGTCTCAGGCACGTACGGAACTATTCTAAGCATGGTTTGTCGATCTCCATCAGTTTTTAATAACTTACTCTCTGGTTTGTATGCTGAGGTTTGTGGAATGGGATGCATTCCAATGTAACAAATCAGATAAGTCTTCATAATTAACAATAACATGATACTGATATTTGACTAGCGACATAATTGATCTATACTTGTGAGACCTGTGACACAATACATTATCCTACCCGCCATTTACATATGACATATGTGTTATTGTGTTGAATCACTTGACTTATTTATTTCCTAGTTTTCATATCAATTCTCTGATTTCCCTTTATGTTACGGTCATTGCCTGTACCTGTATGCCTGAATCACATCACTTGACCATGTATACATGTGACTGCCTGAGCACGCCAACTAGATTTATCTTACGTACTCGTTGGGTTGCTTTCTGACAACCCTGAATCCTCATATCTAGATCCTAGAGTCTGGACCGCGGTGGTCTTGCTGTAGCTGATCAGAGTGGCGCAGCGAAAGCATGGATTAGCGGTTGCCTGTTCGGATCCTCTTTTTTCTAGCTTCCCCTTGATTTGCTCATGAGATTCTTATCTTGCTATTCGTGAGTACTTTCCCATTTTTTATATTACATATCATGCCTTTTTCGCTTCTTAATGATCTTATACTCTTGAGATATTGTATCATGTTTTTGATAACTACGTACTTGTGCTATTATTGCTAGAATGTATATTATTACTGTGCTTCCGTACTTTGATTCCTGCCTGTACTGATGCTTAGCGTATATTGTGAGGGTATTTTCGCCCTGCGTATATATGTCGCAGTAACGTCTCCGTACCCGCAGGATCGGGGCATTACATTAGTGTCGTCTCGTCTTCCAGAAGGTCCTTTTGCCTATAAATATTGCACTGATGAGCCAAAATATAGGAGAAGAGAGCATGAGCTATGTTTTCTCTCCTCCGTAGAGCGGATTAGTATTTTCTTTTCTCTTTTATTTCCTTGTAATTTTCCTTTCTATATCTAGGGTAAGACCAGAGATTGATTCATGGAGAAAGAGAGTCTTTGTAATAGAGAGTGATAATCTATTTAAAGGTTCCTCCTTTCTCTTCATTGTATCTTCTTTAATGTAATCATGCATACAAAGCTAACTTTCCTCTTATGGTGATCTAACTACTAACCACTAACCAAGCTAACTCTTGATTGATAATCCACATGAATCTAATAGTCTCTACAATGCTCTGTTTTTACAAGAGCCATTGATGGCTCATAATGATGGATTCTAACATTCTAACATCTAACTTTCTAACAAGCGAATATGTAATTTTTACTTTATTTCATGCTTGCTCTATTGTAGTTTTGATGAAATGTACTTGTTAGTTGAGTGTGGATATGAAGAATAATCTTATGAACCATGCTTTTAAAAGCTCTTGAAGCCAAATCTAGTATGAGCCAAGGATCCGTGTGTGGCAACTATCACTAAGAGGTTAGCATGATTAGTGGAATACTTAGTAGTTAGTAGCCATGAGTTTTTTCCCATTTTGCTTTGTTTTTAAAACCGATTTCAAAACTAATTTATCATTTTCTTATTGACATTTTCATTCCCCTCTTCATTCACCATTTATTTTCACTTCTCCACCACAAGCTTTCTCTCTTTCTAGTTTGTTTTTAATCACATTTTTTAAATCACTTCACTATGTTTTTCACCTTCACTTTCCATTTCGTCTCTTTCTTGTTTTAGTTTGCTTCTATTTCTTGTTTTTCTTTACCAAACTATTTCTTTCACTTCGCCGTTCCTATCATTTTCTTCTCCTCCTTTTTGTTTTCTTCTCTCTTTCTTAAACAAAGAAGAACTTGTTAACACTAATGTGACATGAACTGTTAATGCTTATATCGCCTCTCATCCCTCTGAATTCGACCCGTTTAGCTACTTTGCTATAACGGAAGTATCAAGGACTTTAAAGCACACATACTTTTTTTATTTTCTAAAACACACGTTTTCACGCACGTCCATCAATCGTCATCAACCATCTTACCAACATTCAATTTCATATACTTCTTTTCTAGAACAACCAATAGAGGAAAAATCAAATTTCGAAAAGAGGATGGAAGCCTTGATTAAAATGATGAGATTCTAGAACTCTTGCATGAGTTCGAGCAACAAGTTCAAAACTAGACGGACTCATAATCCCATCAAAATTTCTAAATCCAAGATCTTTACTCCATTTTTCAAGTCCCACAATAACAAGAAAAACCTATTGACTTAGAGAAGAGGATAGAAAACCTGATTCAATACCAAAATAATTTTATTCAATCAAATGTTGATTCTACCCAGTCTATCAATAGGTTAGAAGCACAAATGAGTCATTTGGTCTATAATTAATGATAGAAATGAGGAAACTCTCCCTACCGAATTTTTGACCATTCCCGATTCCCCTAATTATATTGATAGGAACCAAGAACCATAGTATCTTGGAGACTTTAATCAAGACTTAATTTCATCACACTGACTTAAACTTGACTAATTTCAAACCATTGACAAATTGGCAAGTTTTCATTTTAAGAAAATAGAACTTGATTGTTAATGTGACCCCGATCCCCAACTTTATGATTCAGTTTCAATTTTTGAATTTATCTTGACTCTGGTATCCTTACCTGATTTGGACCGAATTCCCGAGCCAATATTAATTCTCGTACCCATAGATCTTGAAACTGAACCACCTATTTTAGATAGTCACATTCTATTAATGGAAAATGAATGTAAATTTTATTTTTTTAATTTGGAGCCAATGTCTCTTGAACCAAAACCGACTCTTGAACCTAAACTTGATGTAAGTTATATTCTCGAGTCAGTATTGGCTCCCGAACCTTTCATTCTTAAGTCCAAGTCAACTATTTCATTGAGTCACATTCTATTGTTGGACCAAGGTATAGACTATAATGACTCTGAAATGATATTCTAAGATTGGTCATATAACCGGGATAATTTTAATGTTAGAATTTTGCATGATCCTATTCAATCTAGGGGTAGTAACATTGTAAATACGAATGAGGTATCAATGGTGGGTTCCTTGAAACTTCACATTATTTAGATTGAACAGCAACGCTTGGCCCAATCCGACCACCACCGGAACTACCACCTTGAGATAATATTTTCCTTCCTTTCCTTCTCTTTCATACATATATGCATTCATTCATACATTAAGGATATTGTATGAGATAAGTGTGGGGAGGGTTCTCACATAACATAGGCTTTCTTATATACGCGCGCGCGCGCACACACACACACATATATAAGTTTTTCTTTCTTTTAAATTTTTTTTGAAAAGAGACAATATTTCGACTTTTTTTGTAAGAGATTAAGTTAATTTTAAGGAATAGGAGAATCATAATTAGGATTTCTTATACCTGGTCAAAATAAGATTATTTGTTTGATTTCTAGGGTTAGGAAGAAAATTAGAAAAATAATTTAGTTTTAATTTTTATCTTGATGAAATATTCATTCTTTATACACTAACACACTTAGGGTTCAAAAACAAAAATTCTTATTTCTTATAAAAAAGAAATAAAAGAAGAATATATATATATATATATATATATATATATCTCACAAGAATCCTCCGATTAAGCTGGGTATTTGTAACTAATAAAGCATAAGTATTCACGCCTAAAAGTGGTCTATATTACAAATAAAATCCTTAGTTTTGTGGCCTTATTTTCTCGAGTCCTTAAATTCCTTGGGGTATTTTCTCACTCAGTGCCCTAAAACTGTCCAGTTTGAGATCACCGACTAAAGACTCATTACATGGGTGAATTAGAAAACCTAATTGAACTAAAGGATATTACCGTTATAATATGAAAAATAAGGTTAAAGAATTAGAGTTGAAGAATCGTTGGTCAAAATATTTGCGGTCACAAAGGTGCATATGATTTAGAGTAAAATAATAGACTAGGTCACAAATACAATTTTAATCTATACCTTGATTGATAACAAATTTTGAATAGAGACTAAGCTAAGGAATGAATAATGTGGTGATCTTATGACTTATAGATTACTTGATTTTTTGCAAGAATACTTCAAATATTTTCTCTCTCTTTCAAAATACATTTTTCAAAATACTAACACTTTATTTTTCTTTCTTTTATGGATTTTGTGGTTCACTGAAAACCCTCAGGAGAATGCAACTCCGCCTCTAGGGGGACCTAGAGATTTAAAAGCTTACTACACATGCTCAGTGCAGTCCGAAAGTGGATTATCTTAGATTAGTTTTCTTGTTTTGCTCAAGGCGAGCAAAATATAGATGTGGAGGTGTGATTGTACATGTATATTGCATTATCTATTATAATATTCCTACATTTATTTTGTAATAAACTTTTCTATTTACCTGTCTTAATGTCTAATTTGTGTAGATGATAATTAATGAAAAATGAGAGGGTAATCCCAAATCTAATCCAACTAAATCAGATTTTTGAGGATTTATTTCACAATTGAGACTTGGTGCATATATTTGAAGATCCCAATGCCAAACTGCAAATCTAATTGGATAATATGGGATAACAGAGATGATAATCTCACATATATCCTATCTAATTCAGATTTACATGGATTTAGTTGGCTATCTTGAAGAACTAACGGGATATTGTCAAAATCCAGAGATCCAAAAGAGATATTATCAGAAGATCTTTATTTTTGGGCAAACGATTTTGTTCATATCTCCAACCTTATCTCCAACTTTATCAGAAGATCTTTTCTATTGGGCCAGCAATTTAGTCTCATCCTCAAGCTGGCTCTTCCCTCCCCATTTCTCTTATAAATACTACTATATGCAGAAGGCAAAAGGGCACCACTGGTGTAACACCCCGATCCCGCTGATACGGGGTCGTCACTGCAACGTATATACGTAGGTCAGAACTACCTTCCCGTATATACGCTAAGCATCAGTACTGGCAAGAATCAGAGTACGGAAGCAAGTGGTGCATTATACATTCCAACACATGAGTACAATTACAGAGTTATCACCAGAGGTGATCCGATATTACAATAATATTACATCACCTGATAGGCGCAAATGCGAGAATACAAGGAGCATACAGGAGTAAACAATGAAAGGCACTCACGAGTTCACTATAAGGAAACTCGAGAGGCACACAGGGGCCTGGAAGGACGTGGCTCTGGACGGTAGGCTGGAGATCCACGCTATCGCTTCGCCACTCTGATCAGCAACAGGAAGGATCCACACGCTCCAAGCTCCAAAACCTGAACATGAGAATCCAGGGGAGTCAGATGAAACTCCCCAGGCGAGTGTAACGCAAAAGCCAGGTGGCGAGCCAGGATGAGCACAAGTGTGAATACAACAATGGATATCAAGTTCAGAAAACAGGGGTTAGAACACAAATATAGCAGGCATGAACAAGTATATCATAATCATCATAAAACAGGAAATCCGATTACGAGCAAAACCGATTGCACAAGCTTAGGTCACGCTTCCATGAGACTAGTACGTCGAAGGAATAATCCAAACAAGGAAACCCTCATTTATATACCTTTATCTCATATCATCGTAATCCAAGCACATACAATCACAAGTCACAAAGTGGTCATAACAGAAGTACATAACAGGCATGACAGGAGTACATAACGGGAGTCATAACAAGAATCATAACAGGCATCATAACAGGAGTCCAATACAGGTGTCATAACGGGAATCATAACAAGAGTCATATCAGGAATCATAACAGACATAACAGGGATCATAACAAGAATCATGACAGGCACTTATTATTACTCGTCTGACCCATATATCTGGGTATGTGTCGGGTGTACACCCCAACACACATACATCCATATATAAGCAAGGCGAGGGTTGTTAACGGAAGCAGATGGAGAACTGATAACACTTCTTATAGTAGTTCCCATACACCTGGGACCAGTTTGGAGGCCCAAAGTCCCCCTAACACGCATCTTCTGTGGGCCCAAAGTCCCACTAACACGAATCGTCAGTATCTTATTCCATTACTATAAGTAAGGTATCATTCCGGCATCCATTACTTCCTCCCATTCCCAGTGCAAGTTGTAGCTTATTAATCATAATTATCAGATTACGAGAATAACTGGACATAACAGGAATAGCCAACAGATTCAAGAGGTGGCCCCCACCGTGAGGTGTGGCACTTTGTTCCATGTGGCACTTTGTTCTGAGGGGATGGATTCTAGAGGTGGCCCCCACAGATTCAAGAGGTGGCCCCCACCGAGTAGTGTGGCACTTTGTTCTGTGTGGCACTTAGTTCCATACACAATAACAAGGCAAGATTCCCGTAAACATGATAATCACAAGTCAAGTAGATCATGCTGGGTGTTGAGTGATAGCATGACAGGATGGTGATATTAGGCAGGTGACAAGTCATGAAAACATCATAACAAATAATACAAGTCCCGAGGATAAAGTCCATATTCAAGGAAGTGATCAATCACAGCAGTTAGCTAAAGATAGTCGACTAGGGATTCATGGGTAGTCGACTAAGCAAGGAGTTAGTCGACTATAACAAAGAGACAAGTCGACTAGCTAGGCTGCGTTTGGGAGAGCTGCGTTTCAGAGAAACGGCGCGTCTCTAGAAAGTGGCGCGTCTCAGGAAAGTGGCGCGTCTCAGGGAAGGGGCGCGTCTCAAAGAGCCGCGTTTCAAGTGGGTTGCGTTAGTCGACTTGGAACAGTGGGTAGTCGACTTAGAGTAGTCCGCGTTTCAGAGAACCGCGTCTTCAGAAGAGGGTTAGTCGACTAGACGCGAAGGGCAAGTCGACTAGAAATGCTGCGTTTCCAAGAAGGGCGCGTTTCAGAAAAGGTTAGTCGACTAGGAGGATTAGTTAGTCGACTTAACAGGGCTGCGTCTCAAGAAATGGAGTTGCGTTTCAGGAGGTTAGTCGACTTATAAATTGGGCAAGTCGGCTAATACTGTAAAACAGTGAGCAGAACTGACTTTTAAGAGTTGTGATCTTATGTTGATAAACTACAAGTTAATCAAGTCCTTGGCGAGGAAAAACACTCGCGTAAGAAGGCAAGCGGATACGAGATTACTCGCCTAACAAGGTCTTTGCTGCGTCCAACGAAGGGAAGCTCGGTCCCAATCCAAAAGGAGGGCACCGACCCTAAGTTTTGCCGCCGGAGAAGAAACACGGCCCCAATCCAAAAGGAGGAGCCGGTTCTCACAAAGTGTTGGAGGTTGAAGGTGGTGAAGTTTGGTGAGGAAGGAAGCAAGAGAAGGAGCTCTCTCTTGGTGGCTCCTCTGTTGGCTGTATGAAGCAAGGAAGATGAAGGAGAAGTAAAAAAATGAAGGGAGAGAGAAGGAGAGGAGGTATTTATAGGATTTGGGTTTGTGAAGTGATGCAAATAAATAAAGATGAGGGGGTTTTTGTAAAATGGGGAGATTTGACATTTCTCTTGCCACATGGCCGGTTGAAGTGATGGGAAGGGATTATAATATTAAGGAGAAGACTTTTGGAAGAGAGGCATTTAATGAAGAGAGAGAAAGGGGATAAAATAATGATGTTGCACACAAAAACACAAAAGAACAAGGGAGGGATTCTTGCGTTTCCCACATTGAAACGCAGCCCTCCACTCTTGACCAGCAATGATGATGAGAGGGAAGTGGGGTGTCTTGGAAATGATGTTTGGAAGGGAATTAATGAAGAGAGAGAAAAAGGATATCATAATGATGTTGCATACTATATAAGACAAAAGAGGCAAGGATGAAACTTGCGTTTCTTCCCACACAAAACGCAGCCCTCACCTGCGTTTGGGCAAAATGGTTCAAACGCGGGAATTAAGCCGCGTTTAGGGAAAACCAAAAGCTGCGTTTCAAAGAGGAGAGAGAGTCATGATAATGGATGGGATTGATCTGAAGTGCATTAAATGCGGAATGGGGAGGATCTTCACAATAAATGCGGAATCCCAGGTAGGTGAGATCCGCGTTTGAGGAAGAAGAGAGAGAGTGGGAAAAGACAGAGTGGAATATACGGGACAATCTCCTCGGCAACTGGGAAAACACCGGAAAGGCCCAAAAATAAAGTAATCCGGAAAGCTTCCTAAAAATCCTTAAAAATCATAAATATTATAAAATGATTTTTGGTGAAATCGGTTTTTTAGAAATTCAATCTCCTTTTCAAGATAAAAATCATAAGGTCAAACGTCAATCTCGGTATACGCCGGATTGGCCGGGTTTTCAATAATTTCAGAAAATTCTTAGAAAAAGTATTTAGATGGAAAATGTGATTTTAAGAAATAATGTCTAAAGGCACATTTAGAAATTCCAAACCGTTTGTAAATTAAAAATCCGGGAGTCGGTCAACGATACTGGCCGATACGGTTTTGAAGATTTTCAACTTAATTCTGAAAAATTCCAAAAAAATCATATAAAATCTAGAATATTAGAAAACGATGTTTAAAACTGAAATCGCTCAAATCGGAATACCAGAATGTCCAAACCGAGCAATACTCTGGGATCGGGCCTTCGGTTCAAACTAAGGTTGACTCCGAATCCACGAATCCAAATCCAAGACAAAACAATCATATAAAGAATTCATAATACAAAACAAATACAAGAAGCAAATCGAAAAATACGGCCGAAAAATCTGAATACGCAACTAAGTACGTATTCCGGGAGCGGGGTGTTACAATCCATCCACCTTACAAAAAATTGCGTCCTCGCAATTTCGTTAAGGGGTAAATTGATCACAAGGAGGACAAAGGCTGGAATAAAGGCTTCATAAAACCAAAACAGGGTTAGGATGAACATAAGAAGGACCAGGATGGACAATGAGAACAGGATAAGGAGGAATATCCACGAAGGATTACCAACTCAAATACAAAAGGTCAGGGGGTTGCTGTTACAGTGACATCCTCAAGGTTCCTGTTCCAGATACTGAGCCTCATACTCTGCTGCTGCTTCATCTGATACCTCTGCCGCCATGTTGTGAACTTGGCCCCTGCCATAGTCTGTTCTGGGTCTTGCTCCTCTCTGTGGGTGATTATACTGCTGGGGTGGAAATGGAGCTCTTCGGTCTACGGGTTCTGGGTTCCTTCTTAGCGGTGGAGCGGGAAGTGCTGGGGCTGGAAGTGCTGGTCTAACTGGTGCCATATTCCCTACCCTTCCGAACGGGCAATCCCTTATTGCATGTCTCCCTGTCCCACATGCCAAACATAGTCCATTGGCCATTCGACAATCTCTCCTATAATGTCCAGGCTTGTGGCAGAAATTGCATAGGATCTGAGGAAGAGGAGGTTGGAATGATCGCTTGATCATTGGGCCATGGGTTGCCCTAGCTGCATCTTCTTCACTCATCAACTGGAAGGGCCTCTTCACTGACTTGTTCTGCACCTGGTTCTCATTCTTCTTCTCCAGTCCCCTTTCTACTTCACGGGCAATGGAGAGAACCTGAGAATATGTCTTCAGCTGTTGAGGGATAAGGAACATCTGGACATCCATCTTCAGCCCTTGCTGAAATCTGCTGGCCCGTTTTCTTCATCTGACACCATGTAGGGAGCAAACCTGCTAAGCCTCAAGAATTCGGCAGCATACTCATCCACTGACCGATTGCGCTGCTGCAGGCGGATAAATTGTTCTTCCATTTCTTTCTGAGCTGTTGCCGGGAAGAATCTCTCATAGAAACCCTTTGAGAATTGATCCCATGTGATGGGTTTCTCCAGTGTTGCTTCTTCTGCCAACCACCAGGTTCTGGCCACATCTCTCAGCTGTATCTTGGCCACTTCCACTTGGTTCTCATCCGGACTCGGGCGCCTTCAAAAGATCCGTTGTGTCTATCAGCCACTGTTCTGCATCCAGAGGCTTCTCTGTACCTGAAAATACCGCCGGCTGTAATCTCCTGAAATCTGACACACTGCCTGGCCTCTGTTCTCGAGGTGCAACTAACAGTCCTTGACGTAGGAGCTCTGTCTGCTGTTGCTGACTCTGCATCATCCCTTGAAGTATCCTCATCATACCATCACTGTCTCTGTTGGGTCCATCTTGAGAAGCATTAGGACCATTGCGTGTTCCCCGTCTTTCCATATCTGAGTTGGTAAAAAGGGTGACAAGAAGGAGCTGGAAGGTAAAAGATTGATGGGTCTCAGGACACAAGGAATGGATCAGAAGAAAGAAAAGATAACTCTGCACTTGTAGTTGGAATGTATAACCAAGACTCATGCATTCCAGTTGCAAATTGCTTTACCAATAATTTGCCATCTGGACGTACTGAGGAAGTAAGAGCCTAGGCTCTGATACCAACCTGTAACGCCCCGATCCCGCTGATACAGGGTCGTCACTGCAACGTATATACGTAGGTCAGAACTACCTTCCCGTATATACGCTAAGCATCAGTACTGGCAAGAATCAGAGTACGGAAGCAAGTTGTGCATTATACATTCCAACACATGAGTACAATTACAGAGTTATCACCAGAGGTGATCCGATATTACAATAATATTACATCACCTGATAGGCGCAAATGCGAGAATACAAGGAGCATACAGGAGTAAACAATGAAAGGCACTCACGAGTTCACTATAAGGAAACTCGAGAGGCACACAGGGGCCTGGAAGGACGTGGCTCTGGACGGTAGGCTGGAGATCCACGCTATCGCTTCGCCACTCTGATCAGCAACAGGAAGGATCACACGCTCCAAGCTCCAAAACCTGGACATGAGAATCCAGGGAGTCAGATGAAAACTCCCCAGGCGAGTGTAACGCAAAAGCCAGGTGGCGAGCCAGGATGAGCACAAGTGTGAATACAACAATGGATATCAAGTTCAGAAAACAGGGGTTAGAACACAAATATAGCAGGCATGAACAAGTATATCATAATCATCATAAAACAGGAAATCCGATTACGAGCAAAACCGATTGCACAAGCTTAGGTCACGCTTCCATGAGACTAGTACGTCGAAGGAATAATCCAAACAAGGAAACCCTCATTTATATACCTTATCTCATATCATCGTAATCCAAGCACATACAATCACAAGTCACAAAGTGGTCATAACAGAAGTACATAACAGGCATGACAGGAGTACATAACGGGAGTCATAACAAGAATCATAACAGGCATCATAACAGGAGTCCAATACAGGTGTCATAACGGGAATCATAACAAGAGTCATATCAGGAATCATAACAGACATAACAGGGATCATAACAAGAATCATGACAGGCACTTATTATTACTCGTCTGACCCATATATCTGGGTATGTGTCCGGGTGTACACCCCAACACACATACATCCATATATAAGCAAGGCGAGGGTTATTAACGGAAGCAGATGGAGAACTGATAACACTTCTTATAGTAGTTCCCATACACCTGGGACCAGTTTGGAGGCCCAAAGTCCCCCTAACACGCATCTTCTGTGGGCCCAAAGTCCCACTAACACGAATCGTCAGTATCTTTGTAACGCCCCGATTCCACAGATACGGGGACGTCACTGCGACGTATATACGTAGGTCATAACTTGTCCCCACGTATATACGCTAAGCATAAAAGTACAACAAGAAACAGAGTACACGACAAAGCGTGGTATCCATACATATGCCAACTCAAGATACACACATACAAAGTCATCACAAGATATTATAAAGTATTACACGATACATGTGCATTACATCATAACCAAGTCCAAAAGGGATATATACAATATGTATACAAAAAGCTCACGAGTAGGATGGAGATCCCGTGAGACGAAAGGAGAGAGTCTGGCACGAGGACCGGAGCTAATCTGCCTGCTCACTAAAGAAAGCCTGATCTTCGGTGGATGGCTCCACTTCGACCCAAGCCTCGGAATCTGAATATGCAAATCCAAGGGATCAAGACATATAACGATAAACAATATATATGGCCAAATGGCTAGGATACATGAATAAAGAAAACTGGAACGGTCTAATGAATATAAACCAACAGGTAAGGAAAGCATATATAACTGAAGTCAGAAAGGAATGAATGCATAGCTCTAGTCTATTGTTATTATTACTTGCTTTACTGTGATATCTAGCTATGTGACCCAGCGTCCCAGCGCACATAGATCCATATCCTAGTAACTCAAGGTTGTTATTGGAAACAGCGGGGGTATCGACGAACTATGTTTACAGTGGACCCCGTACATGCCCGGGATAACGGTCCAGGATTGTTCCATTGCTTGGTGACGGAAGCCAGCCGCTAGGCTATTCAGGAGGGTCTTATGTATGCCCTTAGTCATGACTGATTCAGGAATAGGGAGCAAGCACTCCCCTCGGTCCCCTGGTGTACCGCAGGTTAGACCGGAATATGATTGTACAATATACCTACTACCACTGTAAACACGAACACGTATCGATATCCGCATATTTCCCCGACCCATATGTAAGTTGGTGCTTTTTATGTAAAAGTCAAGTGTATCATGCTTAGTTTTAAGAGATGGCATGATAAGTGGTGATATTACTATTTAACATGTCATGAAACGAGTATATGCAATAGCAAGTCATGAGGCATTAAGAGATACATCCATTCAGTAATAGATCATGTAGTGCCAGTATTGAAGCATGAACAAGCAAGATATAATACACATGTAACAAGCATAAGAACCAAATTCAGAACAAAAATTAACTATGACACACAGTCAGAATTAGTCGACTAGGGGTAAGGGTTAGTCGACTAATAGGGGTCTCCAGTCGACTAACAGATATTTAAGTCGACTAAGTCTGTTGATACAGAAAGTTGGATTTCTGGTCCAGGGAGGATAGTCGACTAGGAGGATTCAGGAGTCGACTAATAGGGATTTCCAGAGAGTTGAGATTTAGGTCCAGAAAAGATTAGTCGACTGATATTTGGGGTAAGTCGACTAATACTGTGTTTTCCAGAAAAGCTAAGTTTCAGCTAAGTGTTCTAGTCGACTAGCTCCTAGGGTAAGTCGACTAATCGTGGGGAAAACAGTGACAGAACAGATTTCTGGAAATTGTGTTTGATGGTTCAATTCATGGTTTTGGTGACCTAGGTGTACAAGAGGTGTAGATACAAGTGTTCTAGGGCTAATTCAAGTCTTGGTGAGTGAAATACTCACTTGGAACCGTTTGATTGAAGCTCTACGAGTCCGGAAAGAGTGTGGTTGATGGTTAGCTCCTAATTGATCCTTGACGACGAAGAGAGCTACGATCCAAGCTCCAAAGAAGTGACTTGAGCTGGAGGTGAAGAGCTTGGAGAGTTCTTGGAGCTAGGGTTGTGGTTGAGGAAGAAGAGGGTTGGTGAGAGTTCTTCTCTCTAGTGTTGAAATGAGGAAGAAAAGGATTAAAGTGTAAAGGAAAATGTATTTATAGGATTGGAGATTTTGTAAAGGGGTTGGAATTAAGGTAGAAGTGAGGGGTTTTCTTGCAAAAAGGAGGGGGTGAGGTGTCCCTCACCTGGCCACTTGGCCGGCTATGGGAGAGAGAGAGAATGAGTGGGATTAGATGGAAAGTGGTGGGAAATGAGGTGGAAATTGTGGAATTTTGTAATTATTGAAAAAATGTCCGAAATTCAAGTATCTCGGAATGACCTGAAAATTTTACCAAAATCAAGAATAATATTTGAAGGCTCATGGTGCAATTCGTTTGAAGAAATAATTTACAGTTTTAAAATTAAAAATCCCGGAATCAGTTATCTACCGACTCCGTTGGAATTTTCATAAATTCATAAAATTCTCAGAAAAAGTATTAGATAGAAAATATGATTCTAAGAAATAATGTCTAAAGGATCTTCTAGAAATTCCTAACTGTTTACAAGATAAAAATCTGAGAATCGATCAGCGGCACTGGTCGACACCGGTTTGAAAATATTTAATTAATTTCAGGAAAATTCCGGAAAATCATATAAAATCCAAAGTACAGGAAAATGACATTTGGAACTGAAATCGGTCGAATACAGGAAGTAATTCGGAAAAAAATACGATAGGGAAACTGAATACACAACTAAGTACGTATTCCGGGAACGGGGTATTACAATCTACCCACCTTACAAAAATTTCGTCTCGAAATTTCGTAAAGTGAAAGGGAACAGATAAATAAGGACAAGAAGGAAGATAACGGTAGATAAGAATAAGGATAAGAACAAGAATCGGAATAAGAAGGAAGAGTCTTACCAATCAAGTTGTGAAGAGATGAGGGTAACGCTCACGGATGACATCTTCTCGCTCCCACGTGGCCTCTCCTGGTGCATGCTGTTCCAAGACACCAACACTAATGGTATAGCCTTGTTCTTCAATGTCTTGACACTTTTATCCACAATGGCCATCGGCTGCTCTTGATATGATAAATCCGGTTGTAGTTCCAGTTCGGAGTGATCCAGGATATAGCTATCATCTTTCACATACTTCCTCAACTGTGACACGTGGAAAACATTGTGAACTCCGTCCAAAGATGGCGGTAATGCCAATCTATAAGACACATCTCCCACTCGATCCAAAATCTCAAATGGGCCGATATATCTCGGACTAAGCTTTCCACGAGTACCGAACCGGATTACTCCCTTGGTAGGAGATATCTTCAGGAATACATGATCTCCTGTCTGGAATTCCAATGGCCTTCTCAGTGTGTCTGCCCAACTCTTCTGCCGACTCTGCGCTGCCCTGAGGTGATCTCTGATAATCCTGACCTTGTCTGTTGTCTGAATCAGAATCTCTGGCCCCAAAAGTCTTCTCTCACCGACTTCATCCCAACAAATCGGAGACCTACACTTCCTCCCATACAATGCTTCAAATGGTGCCATCTTGATACTTGCTTGATAACTGTTATTATAAGAAAACTCCGCCAAGTGAAGATGGTCTTCCCATGATCCCTGGAATTCAATCATGCAGGCCCTCAACATATCCTCAAGAATCTGGATAGTCCTCTCAGATTGTCCGTCTGTCTGAGGATGATATGATGTACTGAATTTCAGACGAGTCCCTAGACTTTCTGGAGACTCTCCCAGAAATGAGATCTGAATCTGGTGTCTCGGTCTGATACAATACTAACAGGAACTCCATGTAGACGAACTATCTCCTTCAAGTACTTGTCTGCCAAGACCTCTGTTGACTGTCCCACCCTGAATGGTATAAAGTGAGCTGACTTGGTGAGACGGTCAATGATTATCCACACAGCATTATTACCTTTAGGACTTCGAGGCAATGCCGTAACAAAATCCATGGTAATGTGCTCCCACTTCCACTCGGGAATCGGTTAAAGGTTGCAGAAGTCCCGCCGTCCTCTGATGCTCAATCTTTATCTGTTGACAAACCAAGCACTTGGCAACAAACTGGGCTATCTCCCTCTTCATAGCATTCCACCAAAACTGCTTCTTCAAGTCCTGATACATCTTGTTTCCCCCTGGGTGTATGGAATATGCTGAACTGTGAGCCTCTGCCAAAATCTTCTGCCGAACCTCTCCTTGGGGAACACAAAGTCTGCTACTAAAATATAAGGCACCATCCGGATGAATACTGATATCAGTCCTCAATCCAGCCTCTACCTGAGCTCGGAACTACTGCAATCTGGGATCTTCCTTCTGAGCTTCCTTGATCTCATCTATTAATGTTGACTGAATCTGCAAAGCCATGAGCTGTCCTGCCTCCTCAGCTCCTCGAACCAACATCAAGTCCATCTGATAATGTCCTGAATCAACTCCTTCTGCTGAGTGATTTGGACAAGCACCCTATTCTCTGGCATCCTGCTCAGTGCATCCGGTACTGTATTGACCTTGCCTGGATGGTATTGCAAGTCAATATCATAGTCCGCCATCAGCTCCAGCCACCGCCTCTGCCTCATGTTCAACTCCTTCTGTGAGAAAATATACTTGAGGCTCTTGTGATCCGTGTATATCAACACCTTATCTCCCAGAAGATAATGCCTCCAAATCTTCAAAGCAAATATAACAGCTGCTAGCTCCAAGTCATGAGTTGGGTAGTTCCGCTCATGAGGCTTCAGTTGCCTAGATGCATATGCTATAACATGATCATGTTGCATAAGCACACACCCAGGCCTTTCCCTGATGCATCACTGAATATGACCATCCCTCCTCTCCCTGAGGGAGTCTTCAAGATCGGAGCTGAAATGAGTCTCTGCTTCAACTGCTCAAATGCCAAAGCACATTCTTCTGTCCATATGTACCTCTCTCCTTTCCGGGTGAGCTTGGTCAACGGAGCTGCAATCCTAGAGAAATCCTGGACAAAGCGCCTGTAATATCCGGCTAGCCAAGAAACTCTTAATCTCAGTCACCGTCTCCGGAATAGGCCAATTCTTCACTGCTTGGACTTTGCTGGGATCCACCGAGATTCCTTCTGCTGAAACAATGTGCCCAAGGAAGGCTATACTGTCCAACCAGAAGTCACACTTGCTCCTCTTGGCATGAAGCTGCTCCCGCTGGAGGGTCCGCAACACAATCCTCAAGTGTTCTGCATGCTCCTTGTTGTTCTTGGAATAGATCAAGATGTCATCTATGAAGACAACAACGAACTGATCCAGGTAGGGCGAGAACACTCGGTTCATCAAATCCATGAAAACTGCAGGGGCATTGGTGACTCCGAAAGGCATAACTAGAAATTCATAGTGGCCATAACGGGTCCTGAATGCCGTCTTCGGGATATCCTCTGTCTTCATCCTTAGCTGATGGTACCCCGACTGCAAATCCAACTTAGAGAATACCCGGGCTCCATGAAGCTGATCAAACAAATCATCAATCCTTGGCAAGGGATACTTGTTCTTGATGGTAACCTTGTTCAATTCCCTGTAATCAATACAAAGTCTCTTACCACCATCCTTCTTGTTCGCCAATAGCACTGGAGCTCCCCATGGTGAAGCACTTGGCGAATCAATCCCTTATCAGAGTACTCCTGCAGCTGCTTCTTCAGAATCTCTAGCTCCGTCGGTGCCATCCTGTACGGAGCCTTAGATATAGGAGCTGTCCCAGGCACAGTATCAATTGAGAACTCGATCACCCTTTTTGGTGGCAGTCCTGAGATCTCAACAAACACTCCTGGAAATTCATCCCACACCGGTACTCCTTTCTGAACCTCTGAAGTAGTCAACCGAGTCTTTCTCTTGTAGACTTCACCTCACCACAAAATTGAAATTCCGGTTGACGGGGAATCCTGAAAATAATCTTCTTCTCCCTACAGTCAATGACTGCATGGTACTGACTGAGCCAGGTCATGCCTAAGATTACGTCGTACCCTTTAGTGTCTAGCACGAGCATATCTATGGCCAAGGTCTTATCACAAAGTTCCACTGGACAATCAGCACAAACCCTAGAAGACATGACTACTCCATTCCCGGTACTAATCTCCCATTTGTGGTCTAACACTTTAACAGGTATAGAATGCAATGCCACAAAATGATCTGAGATAAAACAATGCGAAGCACCGGAATCGAAGAGGGCTAAAACAGGTTGAGAATGCACTCTGATATTACCTGTTATCACCTCCTCAGAAGTCTCAGCCTCTTCTGCTGTAAGAGTGTAAGCCTGACCTCTACCACGCCCTGCTGCAGTCCTGGCTCCTCTCTGGACTGGGCGAGCAAACATGCTGTGGCGGAAGGGGAAGAGCTCTCCTCATCACTGGTCCCTGATTCCTCTGCCCAAGTGGCCCTGGTAGCACTCTCTGTCCATTGGGTCCTGGAAGTGCTGGCAAGGTCTGGTTGGCTATCCCCAATCTCCTGTGCGGACAAGCCTCTATAGAATGATCTCGTGATCCACACACCAAACACAACCCATTTGCCCTCCGGCAATTCTGACGAATGTGGCCCGGTTTCTGACAATAACTGCAGAAGGTCGATGGTTGGCCCGCCTGGTAAGGAGCTGGTCTGAATTGCTGCCTCATCTGCACCTTCGCTGCTCTGAATGGGCCTCCTCTCCCCATGGGTGGAAACGGCCTCTTCATGGCCTGGTTCCTCATCTGATCCTCTCGCTTCTTCTCCAACCCACGCTCCACTTCTCGAGCTATGGTGAGAACCTCAGAATAAGTCTTCAGTTGCTGGGGCATCAAGAAGACCTGTATGTCCATCTGCAGGCCCTGCTGGAATCTGCTTGCCCGCTTCTCCTCGTCCGTTACCATGTACGGAGCAAAGCGGCTCATCTAAGAAACTCTGCAGCATACTCGTCCACGGACTTGCTCCCTTGCTGAAGCCTGATAAACTGCTCTTCCATGTCTTTCTGAGCAGTAGCAGGGAAGAATCTGTTGTAGAAACTCTTGGAGAACGTGTCCCAGGTGACAGGTTTCTCCAATCTGGCCTCTTCAGCTAGCCACCAAGTTCTGGCTATGTCCTTCAGCTGAATCTTGGCGACCTCCACTTGATTCTCCTTCAGTACTCTGGCCGCATTCAACAAGTCTGCGGTATCTGTCAGCCATTGTTCAGCATCCAAGGGCTTCTCTTCTCCCGAGAAGATGGCTGGTTGCAGCCTCCTGAAGTCCGATACATTTCCCGGCCTCTGCTCCTTCGGTGCTGCCAATTCTTGCCTGAGGAGTTCAGTCTGCTGCTGCTGGTTTTCCATCATGGTCTGAATGACCTTCAAAATATCCACATTCTCCCTGTGGGTCCATTCGATGCTTGCCCCGAGTGGTTACGGCCCGTCCTTCTCTCCATACCGATTGGTGAAAGATAACTGGAATTGGAAAAATGGAAGGAATTTAGGACACGAGGGATGGAATCAAGGAGGAATCAAGAAGGACTAGATAACTTTGTACATTGTAGTTGGCATCAGCAAATTATTAATTTGCTGCTTGATTGTACTTTAGGTGTGAGAGCCTGGCTCTGATACCAACCTGTAACGCCCCGATTCCACAGATACGGGGACGTCACTGCGACGTATATACGTAGGTCATAACTTGTCCCCACGTATATACGCTAAGCATAAAAGTACAACAAGAAACAGAGTACACGACAAAGCGTGGTATCCATACATATGCCAACTCAAGATACACACATACAAAGTCATCACAAGATATTATAAAGTATTACACGATACATGTGCATTACATCATAACCAAGTCCAAAAGGGATATATACAATATGTATACAAAAAGCTCACGAGTAGGATGGAGATCCCGTGAGACGAAAGGAGAGAGTCTGGCACGAGGACCGGAGCTAATCTCCTGCTCACTAAAGAAAGCCTGATCTTCGGTGGATGGCTCCACTTCGACCCAAGCCTCGGAATCTGAATATGCAAATCCAAGGGATCAAGACATATAACGATAAACAATATATATGGCCAAATGGCTAGGATACATGAATAAAGAAAACTGGAACGGTCTAATGAATATAAACCAACAGGTAAGGAAAGCATATATAACTGAAGTCAGAAAGGAATGAATGCATAGCTCTAGTCTATTGTTATTATTACTTGCTTTACTGTGATATCTAGCTATGTGACCCAGCGTCCCAGCGCACATAGATCCATATCCTAGTAACTCAAGGTTGTTATTGGAAACAGCGGGGGTATCGATGAACTATGTTTACAGTGGACCCGTACATGCCCGGGATAACGGTCCAGGATTGTTCCGTTGCTTGGTGACGGAAGCCAGCCGCTAGGCTATTCAGGAGGGTCTTATGTATGCCCTTAGTCATGACTGATTCAGGAATAGGGAGCAAGCACTCCCCTCGGTCCCCTGGTGTACCGCAGGTTAGACCGGAATATGATTGTACAATATACCTACTACCACTGTAAACACGAACACGTATCGATATCCGCATATTTCCCCCGACCCATATGTAAGTTGTGCTTTTTATGTAAAAGTCAAGTGTATCATGCTTAGTTTTAAGAGATGGCATGATAAGTGGTGATATTACTATTTAACATGTCATGAACGAGTATATGCAATAGCAAGTCATGAGGCATTAAGAGATACATCCATCAGTAATAGATCATGTAGTGCCAGTATTGAAGCATGAACAAGCAAGATATAATACACATGTAACAAGCATAAGAACCAAATTCAGAACAGAAATTAACTATGACACACAGTCAGAATTAGTCGACTAGGGGTAAGGGTTAGTCGACTAATAGGGGTCTCCAGTCGACTAACAGATATTTAAGTCGACTAAGTCTGTTGATACAGAAAGTTGGATTTCTGGTCCAGGGAGGATTAGTCGACTAGGAGGATTCAGGAGTCGACTAATAGGGATTTCCAGAGAGTTGAGATTTAGGTCCAGAAAAGATTAGTCGACTGATATTTGGGGTAAGTCGACTAATACTGTGTTTTCCAGAAAAGCTAAGTTTCAGCTAAGTGTTCTAGTCGACTAGCTCCTAGGGTAAGTCGACTAATCGTGGGAAAAACAGTGACAGAACAGATTTTCTGGAAATTGTGTTTGATGGTTCAATTCATGGTTTTGGTGACCTAGGTGTACAAGAGGTGTAGATACAAGTGTTCTAGGGCTAATTCAAGTCTTGGTGAGTGAAATACTCACTTGGAACCGTTTGATTGAAGCTCTACGAGTCCGGAAAGAGTGTGGTTGATGGTTAGCTCCTAATTGATCCTTGACGACGAAGAGAGCTACGATCCAAGCTCCAAAGAAGTGACTTGAGCTGGAGGTGAAGAGCTTGGAGAGTTCTTGGAGCTAGGGTTGTGGTTGAGGAAGAAGAGGGTTGGTGAGAGTTCTTCTCTCTAGTGTTGAAATGAGGAAGAAAAGGATTAAAGTGTAAAGGAAAATGTATTTATAGGATTGGAGATTTTGTAAAGGGGTTGGAATTAGGTAGAAGTGAGGGGTTTTCTTGCAAAAAGGAGGGGGTGAGGTGTCCCTCACCTGGCCACTTGGCCGGCTATGGGAGAGAGAGAGAATGAGTGGGATTAGATGGAAAGTGGGTGGGAAATGAGGTGGAAATTGTGGAATTTTGCAATTATTGAAAAAATGTCCGAAATTCAAGTATCTCGGAATGACCTGAAAATTTTACCAAAATCAAGAATAATATTTGAAGGCTCATGGTGCAATTCGTTTGAAGAAATAATTTACAGTTTTAAAATTAAAATCCCGGAATCAGTTATCTACCGACTCCGTTGGAATTTTCATAAATTCATAAAATTCTCAGAAAAAGTATTTAGATAGAAAATATGATTCTAAGAAATAATGTCTAAAGGATCTTCTAGAAATTCCTAACTGTTTACAAGATAAAAATCTGAGAATCGATCAGCGGCACTGGTCGACACCGGTTTTGAAAATATTTAATAATTTCAGGAAAATTCCGGAAAATCATATAAATCCAAAGTACAGGAAAATGACATTTGGAACTGAAATCGGTCGAATACAGGAAGTAATTCGGAAAAAAATACGATAGGGAAACTGAATACACAACTAAGTACGTATTCCGGGAACGGGGTATTACAATCTTATTCCATTACTATAAGTAAGGTATCATTCGGCATCCATTACTTCCTCCCATTCCCAGTGCAAGTTGTAGCTTATTAATCATATTATCAGATTACGGGAAATAACTGGACATAACAGGAATAGCCCAACAGATTCAAGAGGTGGCCCCACGTGAGGTGTGCACTTTTTTCCATGTGGCACTTTGTTCTGAGGGGATGGATCTAGAGGTGCCCCCCACAGATTCAAGAGGTGGCCCACCGAGCCGAGTAGTGTGGCACTTTGTTCTGTGTGGCACTTAGTTCCATACACAATAACAAGGCAAGATTCCCGTAAAATGATAATCACAAGTCAAGTAGATCATGCTGGGTGTTGAGTGATAGCATGACAGGATGGTGATATTAGGCAGGTGACAAGTCATGAAAACATCATAACAAATAATACAAGTCCCGAGGATAAAGTCCATATTCAAGGAAGTGATCAATCACAGCAGTTAGCTAAAGATAGTCGACTAGGGATTCATGGGTAGTCGACTAAGCAAGGAGTTAGTCGACTATAACAAAGAGACAAGTCGACTAGCTAGGCTGCGTTTGGGAGAGCTGCGTTTCAGAGAAACGGCGCGTCTCTAGAAAGTGGCGCGTCTCAGGAAAGTGGCGCGTCTCAGGGAAGGGGCGCGTCTCAAAGAGCCGCGTTTCAAGTGGGTGCGTTAGTCGACTTGGAACAGTGGGTAGTCGACTTAGAGTAGTCCGCGTTTCAGAGAACCGCGTCTTCAGAAGAGGGTTAGTCGACTAGACGCGAAGGGCAAGTCGACTAGAAATGCTGCGTTTCCAAGAAGGGCGCGTTTCAGAAAAGGTTAGTCGACTAGGAGGATTAGTTAGTCGACTTAACAGGGCTGCGTCTCAAGAAATGGAGTTGCGTTTCAGGAGGTTAGTCGACTTATGAATTGGGCAAGTCGGCTAATACTGTAAAACAGTGAGCAGAACTGACTTTTAAGAGTTGTGATCTTATGTTGATAAACTACAAGTTAATCAAGTCCTTGGCGAGGAAAAACACTCGCGTAAGAAGGCAAGCGGATACGAGATTACTCGCCTAACAAGGTCTTTGCTGCGTCCAATGAAGGGAAGCTCGGTCCCAATCCAAAAGGAGGGCACCGACCCTAAGTTTTGCCGCCGGAGAAGAAACACGGCCCCAATCCAAAGGAGGAGCCGGTTCTCACAAAGTGTTGGAGGTTGAGGTGGTGAAGTTTGGTGAGGAAGGAAGCAAGAGAAGGAGCTCTCTCTTGGTGGCTCCTCTGTGGCTGTATGAAGCAAGGAAGATGAAGGAGAAGTAAAAAAATGAAGGGAGAGAGAGAAGGAGAGGAGGTATTTATAGGATTTGGGTTGTGAAGTGATGCAAATAAATAAAGATGAGGGGGTTTTTGTAAAATGGGGAGATTTGACATTTTCTCTTGCCACATGGCCGGTGAAGTGATGGGAAGGGATTATAATATTAAGGAGAAGACTTTTGGAAGAGAGGCATTTAATGAAGAGAGAGAAAGGGGATAAAATAATGATGTTGCACACAAAAACACAAAAGAACAAGGGAGGGATTCTTGCGTTTCCCACATTGAAACGCAGCCCTCCACTCTGACCAGCAATGATGATGAGAGGGAAGTGGGGTGTCTTGGAAATGAGTTTTGGAAGGGAATTAATGAAGAGAGAGAAAAAGGATATCATAATGATGTTGCATACTATATAAGACAAAAGAGGCAAGGATGAAACTTGCGTTTCTTCCCACACAAAACGCAGCCCTCACCTGCGTTTGGGCAAAATGGTTCAAACGCGGGAATTAAGCCGCGTTTAGGGAAAACCAAAAGCTGCGTTTCAAAGAGGAGAGAGAGTCATGATAATGGATGGGATTTGATCTGAAGTGCATTAAATGCGGAATGGGGAGGATCTTCACAATAAATGCGGAATCCCAGGTAGGTGAGATCCGCGTTTGAGGAAGAAGAGAGAAAGTGGGAAAAGACAGAGTGGAATATACGGGACAATCTCCTCGGCAACTGGGAAAACACCGGAAAGGCCAAAAATAAAGTAATCCGGAAAGCTTCCCAAAAATCCTTAAAAATCATAAATATTATAAAATGATTTTTGGTGAAATCGGTTTTTAGAAATTCAATCTCCTTTTCAAGATAAAAATCATAAGGTCAACCGTCAATCTCGGTATACGCCGGATTGGCCGGGTTTCAATAATTTCAGAAAATCTTAGAAAAAGTATTTAGATGGGAAATGTGATTTTAAGAAATAATGTCTAAAGGCACATTTAGAAATTCCAAACCGTTTGTAAATTAAAAATCCGGGAGTCGGTCAACGATACTGGCCGATACGGTTTTGAAGATTTTCAACTTAATTCTGAAAATTCCAAAAAATCATATAAAATCTAGAATATTAGAAAACGATATTTAAAACTGAAATCGGTCAAATCGGAATACCAGAATGTCCAAACCGAGCAATACTCTGGGATCGGGCCTTCGGTTCAAACTAAGGTTGACTCCGAATCCACGAATCCAAATCCAAGACAAAACAATCATATAAAGAATTCATAATACAAAACAAATACAAGAAGTAAATCGAAAAATACGGCCGAAAAATCTGAATACGCAACTAAGTACGTATTCCGGGAGCGGGGTGTTACAACTGGCATAGAGCTAGGTTTAGATTTTGCTTTAGCTTAACTTAGATTTTACTCATTATTTTTAATGTAATTTTCAGTTTTCTTAATAGCTAGATTAAAGAGAGATTCATAAGAAAAAGCGAGAGAGTGATTTCAAGATTGACACTTGATTTAACTTGCTTCTTTTTCTTATAGTTTTTTGGTGTATTCAAATCTTGGTTTTTATATATTTCTTTAATATTTTCTCTTTTGTACTTGATCTCAATCCCCATCTTTCTACTGGCCTTGAACATGCCTCGCCCTTCCAAGAGCCACTGATGGTTTATGATGATGGATCCTCATTTCTAAACAGGTAAGTGATGTATCAATTCATACTGACTTTTCATAGTTTTGATGATCTAATATAGACAGTTTGGAATGAGAATAATCTTATATTCCATGCGATGAAAGCATTCCGGCCAAGGTAAGTCGTTGCTAAGGACCCAAGGTGAAGCTAAATTCAGGAGGTGAGTATACTAGTAAGAACTACAATAGATTTTAATCATGCCTTTTCTTTTCTTTTATTCTATTTAAAAAATCAAAAATACAAATATTTTCTTCCATTTCTTCTTCTCTTTCCACTCTTCTTTCTTCTAACTTAACAATTTTCTTTTATTTTTCTTTTAAACTAAAAAGAAATATTTAACCATTTTAAGTAATTTAAAAAGAATACTGAAAAACTTCTATCACATTTCCTCCTTCTGGATCACGACCCGCATAGCCACTTGCTATAGAGATAGTATTGAGCAACCTAGCACGTTCTTAATCTTCAATTCTAAACTTTATATTTCTGTGCAGGTTCAGATTCAATCAACTATATAGTTTATAAGTCGACTAATAGTAGGGATTAGTCGACTAATTATCAGGATAAGTCGACTAATCGAAAAGTTTTCTGAAGAAGAATTAGTTTTCTTTTCAAGGTCTAGTTTTCTTTTCTGGTAGGGTACGAATAGGATTCAATTTCTATTCAATGAAGGTTTCTTTCTAAAATTAAATGGTCTAGAATTCTTCTAGATCAAGAAGATCAACTCTTAATACAATTGATCAAGATTTTTCAAGCATCCAATGACCATGATCATCTCATAGTCCAAATAAGAGTTGTATTATAAAATCCTGGAAATAAAGGTTATAACCCAGCATTGTTTGAAACATAGAAGGCACAGAAAAAGGTGAAGAACACCAGAAAGCCAAGAAAGAGAGGAGCAAGATGTAGGTGCATAAAGATAAGATAATACTCTTGAATGTAGGTCTAGATTAAGGAGGAAGATGAATACTCTTGTTGCATCAAGACGAAGGTTAGATTTCTTTGCATTAAGTTTATTAATAAAGTTCTCTCAAGTTCTCTCCCCGTGGACTAGGCCAAGTTTGAGCCGAACCACATTAAATCCTTGTGTTATTTCTTGTTACTCTTTTGTTTAGGTATTGCTAGTTTGCTTTAGAAGTTTTTCTTTTGCAAGTATCATCATATTGCCAAGTTTCGCAAACGTCTATTCGGGTAGTAACAGTTGGTGTCATAATGCCGATTTGTAACAACAATTGGTATCAGTGTATATCAATTTTGCAACACACCCGATATGCATACACACCCACCAACACAGCTACACCACCTACACCACCACCACACACACACACACATCACAAACACACAACCGCCACCACACACATATGCACTAATATCAAGCATGACTTGCAAACACATCACACAGACATAAACGCCACATGCATACACAAGCACCAACACACCTACACCACCACCACCTACATCACCACCACACACGCACAACCATCACCACATACAAATATGCACTAAAATCAAGCATGACCTACACACACACCCCCCCCCCCCCATATATACATAAACACCACATGCACACACAAGCACCGACACACCTACACCAACACCAACTCCAGCGCGCGCGCACACACACACACACACACACACAACCACCACCACACACACATATGCACTAAAATCAAACACGGTCTACACACACATCACACACACCCATGCATACACAAACACCACATGCACACACAAGCACCAGTACACCTACACCACACAATCACCACCACACACAAACATAACATACACTAAAATCAAGCACGGCCTACACACACACATCAAACACACACCCAAACACACACAAATACTACGCGCACACACATGCACCAGCACACCTATACCACCACCACACACACACACACACACACACACACTAAATCAAGCACGGCATACGCACACATAACACACACACGAGCACCACATGCATACACAACACCAACACACCTACACCACCACCACCACCACAACAACACATACACATACACACACACCAAACACCGCAAACACCAATAGGTTAAAAAAAAAGAAGAAAAGAAGGATGGTGGAGTTCAAACTCACCATCGGTGGAGATCAAACTCATCGTCGATGAAGAATAATTAAGATTTGAGGGTAAAGAGCAACCATCGTCTCTGCCGCCTCCGTGCCCGAGAAGATGAACAATAATTAAGGTTTGAGGGTAGAGAGATTGAGAGGAGAAGGAAAAAAAAGCACACTAAAGAGGGCGGGGTTAGGGTAAAATATCGTTGCTCGATATTCGATATAGTATTTTGCGTCGGTTCTTTACAAGAACCGACGCGAATAATTTTCCACGTCGGTTCCGAGCAAGAACCGCTGCGAAATATACAGGATTATGCGTCGGTTAATTAAGAAACGGATGTGAAAAATTATAATACACATTGGTTACATAAATAACTGCCATAAAAGGTTTCATTTTTTTAATCGAAAAAAACAAGGAAGCTTCAAATAATCAATTTATTTACAAAATTGACACTGTATTTTGTTTAGCGTCGGGTGAGGTTATAGCCGACGTAAAATAGGCGATGTTTTATCCCATTTCTGTACTAGTAGTTTCACTGTAATTCAGAGAAAATTACAATGGTGGTACTCTTATTTCACGCGTTAGGATTTCTGGGCTTGATTGATCATCCCCTTTTCTCTTTTTGGAGGGAGTCTACTATTTATATAATTGGTTGTTGTGTTAAATAAGGTTACAGAGAATTCTCATCTATTTGAAGGTCTATCCTATCTCAACTGCTTATCTTGAAGACAGTTGGAGCCAAACATCCTTATTTGAATTGGTTGAGCTCATATTTGTCTTTATCTAGTGGTCTTCGTCCAGCTGTAGACATGATTGATACACTCTCTGGCTGTAACCGTCGGGCTCAAATGAGAATTAGCTTGGAGATAGGGGTACTCGCAACCGACTCTATCTCTATCCTTTGGCTGCTTAAACTGCCCGGAGTTTAGATGTGATTAGGACTCTTCTTCAGATGTTCTAGATATGGACATGTGTCACGTGATCGTCCAAGAGATAGATGAAGACGTCTCGTTATCTCGAAGGTCGAAAATTGACCACTGCAAACAGAATATAGGACAAATATGGTATACTTACTCTAAAATATTAACTTTTGAAAAGTGTTATCACTGCCTAAAGGTTGCTGTAATATGCTTTAGATTGCCTTTTAAATCGATCAGGACCTCTTAATTGAAAAAAGAAAACGAAAAATTTGGTGACAAGTAATTCTCAGTGGAATCAGGAATTTTTATGTGCTCTACATCTTTTGCTCCATTTTATTCTTAAGTTTCCCCAATGCTAGATATACAATGTCATTATATTATATTCATTTAATATTATTCCTTGTAGACAATAAGTTAATAACTACTTCAAATATGGTCATATACACTTGAAACGGGTCACATTATAAAATATGACCAACTGAGCATTACTCAAGAGGCATTTCAGTTTCTTCCCTACTGAGAGGTCGTGGGGTCAAATCTCCCCATCGTGGTGGGCAACAGATTTTTTTGAATTAAAATTTGCAGGTACACTTAGAGATGTATTATGTAACGGTTCAATTCCATGACTCTCTGGGGCGAAAAAACAAAATATCTACCAATCTAGCTAGCTAACATGACGCTCAGGTGATTGTAACACCTAATGACAAATTGATTGCTAACAACTCTCAGTAATTGAGAGTAGGTAGCCGAGATTCTTTTTTGGGTCTAAATCAAAATTTCTCATAAAGGAAAGTATTAATCAGTGGCTGAGGACAAGGATGTTCTTACAAGAAAACAGGCGGCAGAGGCACCGCAGATGACGTTGAAGCAGCCGGGGCCGGCGTCGGCGATGATGGCCCCGATGACCGGGGCGAGAGAGCCGAAGCCGCCGACGATGCTACTGATTTGGGTGGCGTCGATTCTAGGGATGTTAAACTGCTCGATGAGATACACCGTTAGGTTTGACGACAGCCCGAACGCGGCCACGCCCACCGCTACTTTAGCCCCTACAGCAAATTAATTATTTTAGAGAAAGAACGAGGTCTCAAACTCGAAAACAACAGCAGAAAATCAATCACATGTTAGTCACTAACAAGCAAACAACCTACATAAATGAGTATCGAAGAAAGAGAGACCTATGATAAAACTGACGGTCACCCAGCCCCCTTTTTCTGGCTGTGTGCATGTTGTCAGAGCTTCATCCAGGGCCATGAGAGAGAGAGAGAGAGAGAGAGAGAGAGAGGCAATTAGTTATGGGAAAGGATATGCTCCACAGAGAAAGTATTGCTCCACCTTGAGCAGATCTCTTGACAAACAAGCATGGTGGTTGTCGATGAGTGGGACCCACACGTCTCAAAGGTGATTTCAGAAAAGCCCCCCGCAACCGACGTCCAGCTTTTGTCATATGGTGCGTCATTTTATAGCATGTGCAAAATGCAGGTATATTTTAATTTCTTTAAAATAAATTATATCAAGAGATAAATTTAAAAAAGATCAGTATATTATTATTGAAAGAGAAAAGTTATGATATAATTCTCCTCTAGATAATTAATAATCCAATGAATGCTAAATATCTTTTGAAAAGTTGAATTTTAAAAATATAATAAGTTAAATATAATAAAGTCTAGCATAGTTCTAGGAATATGAGTAGTTAGAGTGAAATGAAAGGTATTATATTCGGATATTAGATGATGATGATGATGTTAATACATGGTTAATTAAAATCAATATGGGATAAGTAGAATGATATAGTGTGAGTCCATTAGTCCCCAAATAGTTGGTATCATATTAATAAAGATAAGACAGAAATATAGGATAAAGATAATTTAGATTTATGCCCCTAAATCTTAGTATTTCAAAATTTATCCTTTAAATTTTCGATATTAAAAATTAACTTTTGAAATCTTGTAGATCTTAAAGTTTACCCCTCCCTCCCTCCGAGTCATGACACAATGAGATGGCGAGATATGTAAGTTAAACGTGAAATGATTCCCAGTCAGCTTGGTTTCATAAGAGCTCTGCTCGCCCACAGGTCACATGTTCGAGCCTTATTACGGACATATTTATAATATATTTAATTCCGGCCACTGATTTGATGCTGAGTTTGCTATCCAATTAATCCGAGATATTTCCAACTAAACGTAGAAAAGAGAAACTAGACCTTCAAATCTCTCCCCTTCCTTCGGTCCTTCCCCTTTCTCATGCATGTATCCCCCGATCCTTTCTTTCATCTGTCATTTTTATTCCACTGATGCTAATCTGACAGACTTTATCCTTTGCAGTTTTGAAGCATTTAAGGAAAAGAAATTTCTGAAGCATCACAAGCAACTCAAGGCGCCTTGAATCCTCCAGATGTGAACCCAAAACAGAAAGCACTTGGGCAAAAGACATTCATAGAAATTAGATGAAAATTTAACCATTGTAACAGGTCAAAGGAAGAGGGAAACGGCATATTGTTGGCGCCTCATAAATAAAAGAGAGAATTGTACAACACGTACCATTTAATAAGGAAGTTGCTAATTCATTTCCGCACGCATTTCAGCATGATTTATTTGCTAAGGAAGGTAACGGTGATTTGCCTAAATACGCTTTGCCCAAGTGCTGTGAGCAAATTCCTAAGGAATTAATTCATGTATCAAAATAATAGAGGGAGTAAAATAAGATAACAGAAAAGTCAACAAAAACACATAGAATTATATTGAAACTCAAATGGGAGAAAATCATAGAGGAAGAAAGAGAAATTTCACTATGTCAATTGCGATTAAAAGTAGGGTTCTCTGGTCAACTCGGGTTTCTAGATTCCTGATCCCTTTTTCTATTAGAAGGGTTTTCATATATATATATATATATATATATATATATATATATATATATATATATATATATATATATATATATATATATATATATACAAGTCATGTCTTTGAATAAGGCAGAGTCTTGCTTAGCTTGAACATTTAACCCCTTATCTTGGAGGCGGTTAAGTCGACCATCCAGATTTCAATGAAATGGACGAAGTCCAATTTTATCTTATTCTCTGCATCCAACTATTGATATAATTGATTCGTTCCCGAGCTATAATTGTCGAGTTCAAATAAAAATTTGGTTTATAAGCAGAGATCCTCACAACTTTTTCTATCTTTTTCTTCAACTACATGAGCCGCTGGGGGTTTATTGAATGGGTACTCTCGATCAGAGATTTTGAAAGTGGCCACGTGTCACTCGCCTGTTTGGTGCTGAATGGACACGTGGTGTGATCTCGAGGAGGTCGAAAACTGACCACTACAGATGCCATCTCTTCTTCCTTTTCTTTGGAGAAGGTCGGGAGCCCTCCCTCGTGAGTTATAAGTTCCCGCGGCTTTGATAGAGAGAGGGAATAAATAGAAAAGAGAACTCTGGAAGCAGACTCGGGTTAATTCGCTATCGCTTCAGTTTTTGTTCTATAGAGGTATGTGTGGCTCTATAGGCTGGCAGAACCTTAAATGTACATCTCATCCGCTGCGGCATTAATTAAGCAACCATTGTTTCTCGAGGCACACGATTTCTGAGGAAGGTGCGACGTATCCAGCGTGATGGTCTAAGTCCCATATCTTGCACCACGTGTAGGGTCTTTAATCAAGTGGCGCTTCGTTTCCTTTTGGATTTGAAATATTGACCAGCCGATGCTTGGGCTTCTTCTTTATAAATAGGACATGATCTCAGAGGAAGATCTGCATTGCTGTCCTGAATGCTCTTCCACTTTCTAGACTCCATCATGTATTGTGTGCGCTGATATCTTCTTCTCTCTTCATACGATGGAAAAAGGAGGAGCGAATAGAGAACACGGTTATACTCCTGATTATCGGGAATACGTTTGTCATGGGGTGTCGGTTCTTGCAATGGGCTCAACATACGATGTCGGTTCTTGTGACGAGGCCCGGCTATCAGGAAGGACGACGGATGAACTAACTTATGGCTGGTCCGCTTGTCTGGTCTCCAATCGGATCAGGGTGGGTAGTTGTTGGAAGCTACGTGTCCCCATCCTTCTTGCAGTGAAAATAAGGCACGGAACATAAGGGCATTTAATGGAGGTTCCGATTCCTGGGGTAGACCTTCAGTGCTCTTATCTGATGCTGGTAACTTAGCTGCCTCCACTCCTGAGTTCATTCTTGGGGTCATGGTCTTGGCATCGGTATCCTCCTCGCCTTGCAGGCTTCAGTCTGTAGTTCGAGGAGTGATCTTCCTTACTAGTGGCTTCTTGAGAGTTCTCAGTGTCTTTACCCTTCTGGCCTGGTGGATTGCTTGTTTAGAGGTCGTTTCCCGGATGTCGTTGCCGCTGAAGGCATATCTGATTTTCCTCTCAGAAAGGACGCAAATATAATAGAGCTTATATTGCTCATGTTAGTTGTAACCACGCTTGTAAGTAGATGAATGTAATCAAAAAAATTCTGTAATAAAACAAACAATTAAGAATATGGGTGTTTTTTCAGATCTTGCCTTATTTTTTTTTGTTATTTGATTTGTTGTGGCATCTCCTAAGGGAGCTGCTTTGAAGCACTTTGAATGATTTGGAATTTGGTTCCCGAATGGGGTTCGTTTCCCATGATACATGCGCATGTTTACCGAAGTGGGGAAGCTCCTAATTCGAAGTTGTGTTATCATGTTGGTCTGAGAAAGACTGTTAACTTGCTTGGGGACCATTGGGATAGGTCCCATAGTGAGCCGACTCTGAGTGGTTAATGTAGGCGAGCCTCCATCTTTTAGGAGGCCTCCTGAAGGGTCACCGTTAGGAGGAAGACCTGTGTAGCTTGTTGACCTGCTCAGGCGGCAGTCAGAGTATATCCCATTAAAAGCTGGCTCCGAGCATTCAACGTGGGCGAGCCTCCATCTTTTAGGAGGCCCCCAGAGGGGTCACTGTCAGGGTGAAAAGCCATGTAGACTGTTGACCTACGCGAGCGACTGACAAGGTATATCCCATTGAAGGTTAGCTCCAAGCATCGAACGTGAGCGAGCCTCCATCTTTTAGAAGGCCCCTTGAATAGTCGTCGTTAGAGTAAAGACCCGTATAGGCTGTTGACATGTTCAAACGACCATCAAGGTATATCCCATTATAGGCTGACTCCAAGCATTCAACGTGGGTGAGAGCTCCCATCTTTCAGGAGGCCCCCTGAAGGTTTGCTGTTAGGGTGAAGACCCATTTAGGCTGTTGACCTGCTGGGTAGCCATCAGGGCATATCACATTATAAGATGGCTCCGAACATCCAACTGTTGGCCCAAAGACCCATTACTCTAGTTTTGATGATGATTAACTAATGTAGTTATTGTACTAATAATCTTGTATTTTCTAAGTCTCAGATATATGTTAAGATCTTAGTCGGTGTTTAGCTTTAACAAAGGATTCGAAGTCAAGTTTTGGAGCTAGCACATGTTGATTTAGGAGCTCACGCATCAAGATCGCATCCAGTACTCAAAGATGGAGTCGTCGCTCTTTGGATCAAGTTTGGTTCAAGTCAAGATGAAGATTCAAGACTTGAATCTAGTTTGTAAGTGTTAATATTTTGTTTTAGGATAAAATGTAAAGGATAAATTAGTTATGTATTGCTCAAGCTCATACACACATACATAAAATTTATATAGTGTTTTCATAAGAATAGTTTTGATTTTAGAAAATACCATTTTGATTTTTGAGTTTCAAAGAAGATTTCTTTATATTTCATGAATAGAGATCATGAAAATAAGTTTACATGTTTTATATGTATATTGGATTTCATCCATATACATTGTCGGTTCAAATGTTTAGAAAAACTTATTTGATATTTCTATATCATGTGTTTAAGTATTGTTTAAGTCAAAACTTTGTTTAGAGCTTATTGTCATAAATATAGATATATCATTTATCATGTGTATTGGATTCTATCCACACACTATACTTTAAAGGTGTTTAAATATCTTGTTTTTGTATTTATACAAGTTTGAGAGAAATCTGTTTTTCATTTCAAAGTTTGGTTTATTGAAAATACGGTTTCTGGTTTAAGGCTGAATTTCTATATCGCAAAAATAGTTCAACTTGTTTATAATATGTGTTGATTTTTGATAACATATATCTGAATTTCAAAGTATTTCAATGAACTGATTTTTGTGGATTTTATGTGATTTCATGGGATTTTATAGGATGTTAAAAGACCAAGTTTTAATCCCTTTAATATCCCAGGCCTGGGCTTCTGGCGGTCGACCGAGTCAGAAGTCGGTCGACCGAGCGATCGACCGATGTGCACAAAATGTGCACACAGCCCTGGCTTGAGGGTCGGTCGATCGGGCAGCCAACTGATCCAGAGAGTTTAATCTCTAGATCCGGCCCCGATTGACCGAGCGATCGACCGGCCAGAGAGCAGTGCTCTCTGGTTCTAGCCTCGGTCGACGGACCGGTCAAAACCTGAGTGCGGTGGATCAGGCGGTCGACCGGCAACCCTAATGGTCATAATATGATTGTTGGTCGGTCGACCGGCCGGTCGACCGAGAGGCCAATCTGGCCTATAACGCTAGTTTTCTGATGCCTCTATAAAAGGGACATTTGGCCAAATTTTTCGATAAGATTTTTAGACTGTTTTCTAGAGCTCTTCTACAGAGTTTCTAAACATCTTTTTAGAGTTTCAATTTCATATCGAAAGAGAGTTTACCAAGAGTTTTCTCTTGTATTTTAAAAAGGATTTCTTGAGTTTTTCCTCCATAAATCTATCTTGTTTTCTCACACAAGATTGAGCCATTCATTGTTATATCAATCCTATAGGCGCTTTGTTGTGAGTCATTTTTGTGATCAAGAGAAGTGATCACAAGTGTTCCACCCTCTTGTATTGAGATTTTGTAAAGGTGCGGCCTCGGCAAGCTAGTGTGCTTGCGTGTGTTATTCTTGCGGGAACAAGAGAGGGACTTGTGAGTCCAAGAGTATCATTGTAGGTGTTTGCAGCACCGAGTGATCTTGTGGGATTGATTCTAGTGGAAATCCTTCATAGTGTTGAAGGCGGGGACGTAGAGCAAGTGTGTTCGAACCTCGAAACAATTCTCCTGAGTTTGCGATTGCCCATCTCTCTCTCTCGCGCGCTTGTGTTTATATCTTGTATGCTTATATTGTTCATCTCTTTATATGCTTGATATATTTATACTTAATTGGATATATGATTCGGATTGCTTGCTCATACTTGTATTCAACCAAGAGAGGCATAGTGGCACCTCAACTTTTAATCTAGAGGAATCTTGAAGAGATAGTCCAGAGCCCTTCACCGAAAATTCGGCTACACTCTTGTGTTATACTTTGTGTATTAGCCTAATAGTTTTTAGTTTGCATAATTAGTTTTAATTCTGCATTAGTTTTGCATTAGAGTAGCTTGTCACCTGTTCACCCCCTCTAGGTGACTTAAACCAACGTGGGCGAGCCTCTATCTTTCAGGAGGCCCCCCGAAGGGTCGTCGTCAGGGTAAAAGCTCACGTAGGCTATTGGCCTGCTCGATCGGTCATCAGGGTGGATCCCATTGTAGGCTAGCTCCGAGCATCCGACGTGAGTGAGCTTCCATCTTTCAAGAGGCCCTCGAAGAGCCGCATCAGGGTAAAAACCCATGTATGTTGTTGACCTGCTCGGGCGACCATCAGGATATGCATAGATCAGTACCACATACACATTCATATTCATAAAAATCAATCAACAATCACAAGCAATATTTGTCACGAGTTTATTCAATTATCGAATAATTTTCTGAGAGTTTTTATGGTATCGTTATTCGCATACATGTCACGTGTTACATGCCATCATATTCATGCATTTTCAAGTTAATATATGAGATGAAGTTCAATTTATCAGGTAAAGTATCAATACCTAATCACGTGCTTGTTGACTAAGTTATAATTATCATAATCGATATCTAATTCCAACTTCATATCCACATAATACTTTCTGATTAAAGTTCATGATATAACCACATCAATTTCACAAGTTTGGTATACATTATGGTTGTACACAATCATCACATATATACATTAATAGATATTTCAAGTTGTAAACTCAGTTAAAAGATTATCGATTTATAATTATCATCACTTGATTAGAGATAATATAGTCAAGTTAACTACCAATGTGTGAACTTAGAAAACTCATGTATGTTATTAGTGAACGCTTAGTTAAGTTTTCAATTCATTCTTCATAAATTCTAATAATCAGAGAAACTATACTCACTTGAATTATCGATTCTCCGATGCTTGAATAGTTGGATTACCACCTCGTGCGAGAATTTCTAATATGTAATTTGAACTTAGTTTAGTATTAATTATTCAAATAAAAAAATTTAGAATTATCTAGGAATTATTAGGATTTAATCACCTCAATTAAGTTCCAAATGCCATGCACTGATGTGCACGTGCCCGCTCGGCCCCTTGGTCGCACCTGCTCAAGTGCCGCTTGGCCCCTTGGTCGCGTCTTCGCTGGCGTGCCCACACCCTTGCACCCTGCCTGGGCGTGCCCGCTCCTGGCATGCCCAGTGCCCGAGCGCCCTGCGCACCAACCTCTAGTCACCAGAACCTCGCCCACCTGCCTCCCTATCATCGGGCGCTATAGTGGTGGCTCCTCACCGGCTTGCTGCTGCCGACCACCAAGAGAGGTAAAGGGAGAGTGAGCTAGAGAGAAAAAATTGGAATGAAATGAGGATTTCTCTTTCATTTACACACACACATAAAAACATATTTTGTAAAAATTAATTTGATGAAACCACCTAGAAAAAATTCAATTTCCCATGTGTTGTGCGCACGGGACAACAACCTCTTTGAAGAATTCGCCCACCAGGCGGAGACTTGATGCAGTTGGAGACGTACCCAACACGACAGGAACAGAAAACAACAGAGAAAAGCAATTAACACAATATTTAACGAGGTTCGGCAACGTGCCTATGTCCTCGGGGCAAGGGAGAGAGAGATTTTATTGATTCAACAATTAATAAAAACTAATGCAGAGGGAAACTTAAGGGAATTCTTCGGGATATAAAACATGAGGGCTTTAACCCTTATTTATAGTCACAGAGTCCCTGGATTTAAGGAAACCCAGATTGAATTCGATCCCAACCAGAAAAGAAAATCCAAATCCTAAAAGGTAGCAGAAAACACGTCTGTCAGTCGACCAGCCGGTCGACCGACCCATGCTACGGTCAACTGCGCCGGTCGACTGGACCCAACCGAGAGCTAAGGCCTGTCAGTCAGTCGACCGGGCCGGTCGACCGCTCTCTGCCACGGTCGACCGGGCGGTCGACCATGATGATCCTGTGCACGTCGTGGACGCCGGTCGATCGGGCAGTCGACCGGCCTCCTCCATGAGGCAGCCGACCGGGAGCACAATCTGGCATGCTCAATGCTCCGTTTCTCGCTCCTTTGATTTTCGATCTCTGTGCTAACTTCCTCTACTCCTCTATCTCCTCTCTCCCTATAATTCTCCACCACCTCGGTGAAGATTTTCTAAATCTGAGACGATTTTCAACGAACTCCAGTCTATCACCTGGCGAAATTGACACACGATCTCGGCTTGCGCGCTCCGGACGAAATCGACACACGATCTCGGCGAAATAGACGCATGATCTCGGCTTGAAATCTGTAGCTCAGTTATCAACTGAGATGCACCACACATGCCTTCCCTACACTTCACCTTAGGAGAACTTCCATACATGCCGATCACCGAACGTGTCTCCTACTCCGCAACTATATGACCTCACGAAGAACTCATCATGAGTCAACACTGACTCTCCAATTGACTGGCTCTATCCAGTCTACATGTCTTCAGCTGACGGTCCAACCAAGTCTGAGTAGAACACACTGAATACCATCATCGACTTTAACAAACTGGATGCACACCCTTCCTATGCAAGCTTAACTGTCTTCTCACCAGAAGATTATTTATTCATCGAGATCACAATGCTTCACCTCTACGTGAAGTCTAACTCTTTACCTCTACGTGAAGTCCCAATCTGCTTCTCGAGAACCCAAAACAGCTTCATATGGGTTGCATCACCAAATGGCTGCGCCTTTTCGGCTGCCTACATACCTTTCCCAAAGGATCAAGCCAACCGTAGTTCATTCAAATGAGCTCCATCATGCTCAAGCACTTGTACCTTAATCTTCAGCAGCGAACCTATCTGGCTGAGTCATATGAACCTCCTCATGACCATCATGGAGAACAACAGCCTTTAACTTTATCTTATCGCAATCACAAGCTTGAGATTCATGCTTCTTACCCACGAGCGTGATTTTACCTTGGTTCCAATAGCTGCAAACAACTCGACATTTTCATCAATGTCTTCAACCTGTTCAATATCATCCCTGGCTACATGATCTCCACCCGGTGTCACATCCGGTGAAGTCTTTACTGATACCGAACCAACTGGAGATGGTGGAGTAGCATCAACCTCCACCCGCTGCGATACTTCCTTGGTCTCCATCCTCTCCACCTGCTGAGAGACGGTAGACTTCAACACTGAAGAATCTTCAAACGTGACATGCCTACTCAACACGATCTTCTTATTTTCGGGGTCCCATAACCTTAGCCTTTCATATTCCTTTGACACCCAAAAACACAAACTTCTTTACTCTCTGATTCACCTTACCATCTTTGGCACTGAAGTAGGTCGGACTTTCAAATTCCCGCAACAAACCATGATCTTGAGTAGCTTTCCCAGACCAAATTTTCAATGGAGTTTTACCTCCTATCGCAGTCGATCCATTTATGAGATGGCTAGCATATACAATCGCTTCAGCTCAAAATGATTTGTCTAATCCTGCATTAGACAACAACCACCGAACTTTCTCTAGCAAGGAACGGTTTACTTCCTTAGCCAGCTCATTTGTACCTTCTGTGAAGTGAGTAACAATACCGGTGTTCTGGCCAAATCGTAGGAATTGGTTCATATCTCTTCCAACATTATCAATCTGTAGCTCCTCGATCTTCCTACCAATCTGCTTCTTCATTCTTCCTTTCCACTTCACCAACATATCTAGGGCTTCACACCTTTGTCTAATGGGATATATCCAACAATGCTTAGATAAATTATCAATAAAAGAGATATAAGTATCTGTGACCTCCAAGCGATACAGTCTTAGTAGGTCCCCAAATGCTTATGTGAACACAATCAAGAAGACCTTCTGAGCGGTGAGTACTGGTGCTGAATTTCACCTTCTTCTTATCTAGAACGCTGTGTTCACCCTCTAAGTTGCAGGTAGCAGCACCTTCCAATGATCCCTTCTTTGCAGGAGCTCGCAAAGACTTTTTACCTCCATATTCGACCTTTACCTGCCAGACCTTCGTGCAACCATCATCTGAAGAAATAGAAGTCTCCACCTGACTTGTAACCGTACTACCCTTCAAGTGGTAGAGATTGTCCCGGCGGACGCTCTTCATCACCACCATCGAGCCTTTGATCATCTTGAGAACACCATCTCGTATAGATATCACAAGACCCAATGCTTCCAAAGCGCCAATAGAGATAAGATTCCTTTTGAGTTGAGATAGATACCTCACCTCCTTCAATTCTCGTATTATCCCATCTTCCATCTTGATACGAACTGCACCCATCCCTTCTATATTACACGGATGATCATCACCCATGACCGTGTAATATCCATCTAACTTCTCAAAACTAGAAAACCAGGCCCTGTTCGGGCACATATGATAGGTGGCTCCGGTATCCAAGATCCGCTCAGCCTTATCTGAGTAATCAACAATAGGAGTAGTAACACAGAGAAAGAATATCGATAAGTCTTCATCCGATCCATCCGCTTGTGCGGATTCGCGTCGGTGTTTGACTCCACCTTCTTACCTTTGGCCTTCGGGCAATCAACTTTCCAGTGACCTAGTTCCTTGCACAAGGCGCACTGATTCCTCTTCAAATCTCTAAAGCCTGATCTGGATTTTGACCTTCCCTGATCATCTCTTCCCTTTCTATTGGAACTTCTGTCTCTTATCGCCAATGCCTCTGCTGTTGTGTTCTCCGAAGAAGACAATCTATCCTGTCTCCTAGCTTCATAACTCACAAGAGCAGCAGACACCTCACTATAGTTAAGAGATTTTCTTCCATTGATCAATGTAAGAGTAAAGATCTCATACTCTTCCTTAGGAAGAGAGTTCAAAAGAGATACCGCCTTATCCTCTTCATTGGTCTCCACATTCACATTAACTAGATCTGTAAGAAGCCTCGTGTAGCGATTCAAGTGTTCATTGATGGAGCATCCTCTTTGCATCTGAAAACCATAAAGCTTAGTCTTCAACTGCAATCGTGATTCTATACTTTTCGTCAGATACTTCTTCTCTAGGATCTCCCACAGCTGCCTCGCAGATGTCTCGTGCAACACCTGATACTTGATGTCTTGTGTCAAACAAGACCTGATCAAGCCACACGCCGAACGGTTCATCTTGTCCCAATCTTCTTCCGTTGTTGATGCACGCTTCTTATCTAACCGTAGAGTGTCTTCGAGGTTTGATGCCGTCAGCGTATCCATCACCTCACATCTCCACATGCCAAAACTGTTCGTGCCGTTGAACTTCACCACATCAATCCTCGGATGTGGATTTATGAATCTCACCAATGTACTTTCTCCATTCATCTACTCAACTGATTCCTCAAAGCACTGCAGAAATAAACGGAGTTAGATAAAACAAACTGGATAAAGATAAGATCTTTATCTCAACGCGAAACTCTCAAAGAGTTTCCAAAGCAATCTACTCCTCCAAACTGATTCCTCGAGCAATCTATACGCTGTTTTGAGATTGACACATGATCCCACAAACAGTCCCAACGCCGCTCCGAGATCGACACACGATCTCTGCCAAATAGCAACTGATGCCCTTAGAATCACCAGATGATCCCACGACAAACTTGGGATGCTCTGATACCAATTTTTGTGCGCACGGGACAACAACCTCTCTGAGGAATCCGCCCACCAGGCGGAGACTTGATACAGCCGGAGACGTACCCAACATGACAGGAACAGAAAACAATAGAGAAAAGCAATCAACACAATATTTAACGAGGTTTGGCAACGTGCCTACGTCCTCGGGGAAAGGGAGAGAGATTTTATTGATTTAACAATCAATACAAACTAATACAGAGGAAAACTTGAGGAAATTCTTCGGGATACAAAACATGAGGGCTCTAGCCCTTATTTATAGCCACAGAGTCCTTGGATTTAAGGAAACTCAGATTGAATTCAATCCCAACCAGAAAAGGAAATCCGAATCTTGAAAGGCAGTAGAAAACACGTCTGTCGGTCGACCGGCCGGTTGACCGACCTATGCCACGGTCGACCGCGCTGGTCGACCGAACCCAACCGAGAGCTAAGGCCTGTCAGTCGGTCGACCGGGCGAGTCGATTGCTCTCTGCCACGATCGACCGGGCGGTCGACCATGATAATCCTGTACACGTCATGCACGCCGGTCGATCGGGCAGTTGACCGGCCTCCTCTACCGGTCGACCGGGCAGCTGATCGGGAGCACAATCTAGCCTGCTCAATGCTCCGTTTCTCGCTCCTTTGATTTTCGATCTCTGTGCTGACTTCCTCTACTCCTCTATCTCCTCTCTCCCTACACCATGCCACCACCTCATTCTAGCCAAGCCACCTCATCCTTCCCTTAAATGTCTTATAATTATTATTTGTGATGAGTAATGGAGATTAATACATAATGGGTATAGTTACTTGTATGTATAATTACTTGTATACATAATATTATATGCAATCATGTATAAGTATATTCGTTAGTATACAAACAAATATACACACACTCATCCACTTAGTATACCCACTCTCTTGTACACAATTAAATTAGGGATTATTAAATAGTTATCCCACTAATCATGTTAAAATTATAGTCACAAGAATTAGTATATTAGTTATCATATTATGAATCAAAAATCTAGAAATTAGAGCATAATTCATAATAAAAATAATCTGAGCTTTACAACAGCAGTGGCATACAACTTTGGACCTAACGACCAACCCCTTCCCCTTTTGGAATAGGGGATCCCTGTTGGCAAAAATCATGGCTATAGTTGCGAAACTACTGGGCCAGGAAAGGACAACATGTTAATGGTTTATCATTTGAATAAGGACAATTTAGTCTTTTTTTAAAAAGCAATTAATAGAATCTAAGTGGAATATTAATTTTTTATTCTAAAAGGGGGTAAACTTTTAAAATCTAGAAGATTTAGAGGGTAAATTTCAAATATCAATTATTAGAAGGGTAAATTTCTAAAAATCAAAGATTCAATAATCTTGTGCTACTAAGATAATGTAGCAAACCTTCATGACCTATAAGCACTGAAACCCCTTACAACCAAGGAGTTTGCACTTTCCAATTACGGGCCTGTTTGGTTAAGGGTGAAAGTGAGAAAGTAAGAAAATGAGGAAGTAGTAGTAGTTCCCTTTGGAACTTGGGAATTGATTAGTAAGTTTTCCGTTATTTGGATGTTATTGGGAAGTGTGATTTGAAAAATGTTATGTCTTTTTCGGTGTTTGGATGGTAATGTGGAAGTGGAAATGAAAAAGTTCACCACAAAGTTGACCGCAAAATAATATTAAAATAAAAATTAATTAAGAAAAATAAAAAATGGACTGTAATTAGAATGCAAGTGAGATTTACATGATCAAAAAATTAACTGTTTTGTGTTACAACTTATTACAAATGAGATTTACATGACTAGAAAATTAACTGAAGCACTCTGGAAGTAAGGAAATGGTTATGTAAAAGAGAAAAGAGAAAAGGAAAAAGGGTTTTCTTATTTTCCTTTTCTGGTGTTTGAATAGATAGGAAAGTGAGCAATTATACTTTCCCATTTCCCTACTTCTGCTCACTTTCTTGCAACCAAACATGCAGCTCCATCCGGATCATGAGATGCCTTTAAACTTAATTACTTTTCAAAAAATCCACCACTATTATCTTCTCTACGGCCACCACCTCCTCCTTTACATCATTACTGTGTCATCCTCTCTATCATCATCATAATGATAACTTATTCAAATATCATAGTTGCAGTCATTATCACCTCCGCTAATGCCGCCATCTGATTCAAGATCCCTTCTCTATGCGTACCATAAACCAGTAGAGATATTAATCAATACTCTTGTCCGACGCCTCACTTACCAAAAGCAGCAAAGAAAGTGACGACACTGTGCTGCACAGCACAGCCCTCGAATCACGTGTAAACGAATTCCTTTCGTGGCAACAATTATTGGGAACTTTGATTCGTCAGTCTCATTCCATAGCGCATGATTGTCACGCAGACTTGAACTTTTCTTTTTCAGGTGATTCCGAGGCCACTTATTTTGTTTTTTTCTTACTTTTATAGCATAATTCACGAAAGTGTCTTGCTTTTGTAGTGATGTAACTTTGTATTCCTCCCCCTCATTAGTAATTAAGACAACGATGCGGAGGTGGCTTTCACCCGTCAATTAATGCGAACATGAACAAATAATGGGATGTCCATTATTTGGGGCTAGGCCTTTAGATAACACCAAGCCTCAAGGTCAATCTTTTTGCATGTGTCATGACGGGAGATTTAACTTGAATAATTAGTGATGAGTGTCCGTATCTGAGTATACTAGAAGGTGACCTCTCTGTCTTCTTTCTCGGAAAAAATAATAATAATGGGATGTCCAATCTAGGGAGAAGAGAGCAATGTAGCAACATTTCTATTTAAAATTTTTTCTAATACTTTTAAGAATAGTAAGAATATTGTTGCTATTTTTGTTGAAATTGTGGTGTGGACCCACTTTACGACCCGACTCAAATCACTAGGTGCAGGCAAATTACTGAGGCGGAACTTTCACATGACTGTGCTAGAAGTGGGGCTTTTTGTTACATGTGTGCGTATATGGGCAGTTGTGTGTGAAGAAAAGCTTTTATGTATGTATGTGCGCATGCATGCTTGCTTGTTTCGTGAATGGTTTTAAGATAGAGAGAAGGTCGCCGGCCTCTTGTGAGATTTGTAGTGCTTTTAGGATTAAAAGTTTGAGATATTTTTTTTTTTACTAGATTTGTACCTCACGATTTGATATAATGAGTTTCTGTCACGCTTTCGATGTGTGTTGAATCATGCCCCTACATGTTCATCACATGCTTACATATTAGTTTTGATGATAACAAACTTATGTTTATATATATACTTGTATATATGATATTTCAATATGTGCAACACCCTGTTCTCAGAATATGTACTCAAATAAGTATTTTAATTTTTTGATCATATTATTGTTTTATGATTATTTATATCACTGTTTGGTGTCGGATCGGATTCTTAGACTCAGAGTTAGCCCTACTTCGAATCGGACACTGGATCTCAGTGTACTACTTGATTTGGTCTTTCTGATAGTCAGATTTGATTAGTTTCAATTTCAAATATCGTTTTCCAATATTTTAGATTTTTCATGATTTTGTGGAATTTTTCCGAATTATTTTACAAAATCTTCAAAATCGGTTTTGACCTGTATCGCTGGCCGATTTTCGGATTTTTAATTTACAAATAAAATTAAATTTTTAGAATCTACTTTCACATTATTTCTCAGGATCATATTTTCTATCTTAGTGCATTTTTGGATATTTTTCTGAATTAATCAAAATTCGATCGGATTTAGTGTTTCCAGTATCACCGGATAATTTCAAGATTTTTAATTTGAATAGGGGATTGAATTTCTAAAAACCAATTTCAAAATTTTCCTCATAGTTAGGGTTTTCCGCTTTTTCCCCACTCACTGGCTTACCACGTGGTACAATCACCACCACCCATAGAATATCTAACCTATTTAATCATTTCTATCTCTCACTTGTTCTCTCCTCTTTTTCCCCTCTTCTCTTTTTTCCTTCTTTTCTTCCCTCTCCCTCTCCCTCTCCCTCCTTCAGCTGACTGTCGCTCCCCAAGACTAGCGCTGTCGCCGCAGCGTCACCCCCTCCATGACTGCCCCAGCTACGGTGACCCCCCAGCTCTGTTCTTTCTCTTCCCCCTCTTTTTTTTTTCCTCTTTCTCTCCCACCTCTTCCTTTCTCTTTCTTTCTCATCTCTTTTCCTCTCTCTTCCAAAACCACCACCACCACCAGATCTGTTGCTGCCGCCTGTCTCCGGTGGCCTCCCTCGACGTCGCCGACCACCATTGACCTCCATCTCGCTCCTTCTTTTTCCTTTTCCTTTTTCTTCTTCTTTTTCTTCTTTTTTTCTTCCCTTTCTTCCTTCTCTTCTCCTCTTCACTAGGTCTAGTCGCGGCGATCAGCGCCGCCGCCAACCATTGGTCGGCCGCCGTCGCCGGCCAGCCCCCTCTCTTCCACTGAATTTCTCTCTCTCTCTCCCCTAGATCTCTCTCTCTCTCTTTATCCCTCTTTCCCTCCTCTCTCTTTCTTCTCTCTCTCACTCTTCTCTCCTTCCCTTTTTCCTCCCTTACCCTCTCTCTCCTCTCTGTTGTGGACGTCGGAGGCCAGTGCTGGCTAGGGCTGGCCAGTCCCCTCCCCCTTTCCCTTCTCTCTCAGTCTCTCTTTCTCTCTCTCTCTCTCTCCCCCCTGCACTGTATCTCTTCTTTCTCTCTTGATCTCTCTTTATTTTCTCTTTCCATAAAATATACTCTATCTCTTCTGGAGATGATGGGTGGACCCGTGCTTGTGCGCATGTTCGTGATCCGATTTAGGCAAGTGTTCTCACCTTATTTTGTGTTTCCCTACTTCAATGGGGCGATATGTATTTTATTCTGTATTTGGGATTGCGTGTATTTTTTATTGAACTGTGTACATGATACCTCTGTAATGAATACCAGTACTAGTGCAGTTTAATACTTGTATATATACTCTGCCTGTGTCGCTTTTTTATTACTGCTTTATATCCATGCATGGCTGACCCTTCGTGGCCGTTTAACCTTCGGACTCTCTACTCGGCCTTCTGATCCTATTAGCCTCCGAGCTCCACACTCAGCCTCTGGGCTTCACCACTCCACGGACAGTCTGGTTTTGTCATGTTTATATGTGTGATTGTGTGGTACTAATATTTTATGCAGGTACTCTTATATAACCTACTTTCTGGGTTAGCTACCCAATAGGTTTTATTTCTTGAACCCTCTGGGTTTTGTGGTAGCTACCAGGAGTGCGTTTAGACCTTATTGTCTTCTTACAGCCTTTTGGGCACTCACTGTCAAGTCTTTCGGCCCTACCTGGTAGGAGAGCCTAGCGCTAACCGCTTTACCGCTAACTTCGTCCGGGTGTAGCTCCGCTGTGGACGCGGCTTCATTACGGGTGATATAGAACGGTTTACTCGCCACCACACGCATGCGTTAGCTTCACCGCGAGCAGTAACCACTCCGAGTCTGATAGTCTTTAGCGTTGTGCGCTAGCTTCGCTCCAACCTTGCTTAGCTCCACTTTGTTGTTCGCTTGTCTGCTTGCTTTATTTCTGCCTTGCTCAGCTTTTAACTTAATCGCTCTGCGGTTTCCTTGCATGTTATTTATACCTATACATGTGTTTGACACTAACATTGGTACAGATTGCAGGTATAGCCTACTTCCTAGGCTGGCTATATAATAGATTTTATTCCCTGCACCCTCTGAGTTTCGAGGTAGCTATCGGCAGTGCGCTTAGACCTTGTGGACTCTCTCCAGCCTTCTGGGCACATAGATCTCTTAGTTATGCCTGGTAGGCGGATCTAGCGCTCAACGTTTTATCGCTAATTCCATCCGAGTGTAGTCACGTCATGAGAACGACTTCATCAAGGGTAATATGGAGCGGTTTACCCGCCACCATACGCATGCTAGCTTCACCATGAGTGGTAATCACACCGAACTTGATGGCGTCTAGTGTTGTGCGCTAACTTCGCTCCAGCTTTACTTAACTCCGCTTGGATGTTCGCTTACTTGCTTGCTCGCTTGATAATTTTACTATTATTCTTTTCTTGATGATTGTGTAGAGTTTGAAACAATTACTTATACTATTTTTTAAAACTGTATTGTTTCGTGTATTCGTATCGATCCCTTGTATCGATACTATTTTCCTGTATTCGTATCGATTCCTTGTCGGTACCATTTTTCTGTATTGTGTTATACAATAGTTGATGTCCATTGTGCCAATCACCTGACGTGCTTTTACTTGACACCGGACACTTGCTTGTCATTACCTGACACCTGCTTCTTATCACCAGTCATGCTTAACACTTAACTTGTGATTATCATATTACGGGAATCCAGTAACTACTATCATGTATTATATACAGCGAGTTATTTTCATTTAAAATAATTTTCTTTTCTTTTTTCATAAAAATAATTTTCTTTTTCAAAGAATTATTTTCTTTACAAATATCATTTAATTTTGAAGACAAGGAAACATTCTCCTTTTTTAAAAATTTATTTTCCATCAACAAAGTTTTAATTTCTTTTAAAACTAAGTCTTTTTCATCTTTTAACAAATCATAATTTTGAAGAAGTTTTTGACAAAAAGATGCAAGCTCATCATAAGACATGTCAATATCTTCTTCTATCTCGGATTCGAAATTTACATCAAGGGGGTCATCCCTTTGGACCATGTAGCACATGTTGGAAGCATCACTTCCATCATTTGAGTCACTCTCTTTTTCATTTGGCGATTGTTCCCTAAGAGACTAAATAGTGTTCCATACTATAAAAGCTGAATCAAAGTTAGCAGTTCTAGATAAATATTTATCATTTAGAGTACTCTTTAATGCATGGATGGCTTTTGCATTAGCCTCAAGATATTTGCCATTTAAACAATAAGAATCTTTAATAGTGGCAAAATAAACATGAATGCCTGGGGCTTTTAGGTACATGGACATCTTAACTTTCTAAGTTTGGATGTTAAGAATGTCAAACATAGAAGGTGTCATGAAATCCATGTGTGTGTGTGTACAAATATTGTGGTTAGCTAAAATAGGATATTTAACTCTAAATTATTAGACCCAAATCAAGAGCACCAAGCTCTGATACTAATTGAAGGTCACCTAGAGGGGGTGAATAGGTGATGAGCTAATCTAATACACAATAATGCAGAATTAAAAACTAATTATGCAAACTAAAACTATTAAGCAAACACATAACGTATAACCAAAGAGTGTAACCGAATTCTCAGAGAAAGCTCTGAACTATCTCCTCAAGATTCCTCTAGATTAAGCGTTGAAGTGCCACTATGACTCTCTAGGTTAAATACAAGTGTGAGTAAACAATCCCAAGCAAATATATATATATATATATATATATATATATATATATATATATATATATATATATATATATATATATATATATATATATATATATATATATGAAGCACAAGGAAATATCAAGCATATAAGAGATATGAACAATAAGAATATGCAAGATATAAAACACAAGTGAGTAGAGAGAGAAGAGCAATCGCAAACATAGGAGAATTATTTCGAGATTCGAGCACACTTGTTTTACGTCCCCGCCTTTAACAATATGAAGGATTTTCACTATAACGATCCTACAAAATCACTCGGTGTTGTAACACCTACAATGAGCTCCCTCAAGAACTCTTGGACCCGTAAGTCCCTCACTTATTCCCGCAAGAATAACACACGCAAGCACACTAACTTGTCGAGGCCGCACTTCTACAAATGAGTTCTCTCAAGCACTCTACACAATGCGAACACACTAGTTCGCCTCGTCAAATACAAAGATGAAAACTTGTGATCACTTTCCTTGATCACAAAAATAACTCGCACAACAAATATCCCAGAGGATTAATATACCAATGGATGGCTCAAGTTTGTGTGAGAAAAACAAGATAGAATTTGATGGAAAACTCAAGAAATCTCTTTTGAAAATACTATTAAAAACTCTCCTTTTGATATGGAAGCTTTAGCCCAAAAACATGTGAAGAAAAACCCTAAAAGAGATGAAAAAAACTGGCTCTATAACTTCTTTAAAATCTTGTCTAAAACTGGCCAGAGAACCCTTTCAAAAATTAGCCGTTATGGCTCAGAATCTGGCAAGATAGGCCTGTCAGGCGACCGGCCGGTCTACCGGCTTATGACCGTTGGGTTGCCGGTCGATCGCACCCAGGTCTTGACGGTCGGTCGACTGAGGCAAGATCCTGAGAGCAAAGCTCTCTGGCCGGTCGATTGCTCGTCGACCGGGGCTAAATCTAGAGGTGAACTCTCTGGATCAGTCGACCGCCCGATCGACCGGCCCTTAAGCCAAGGCTGTGTGCATGTTCTGTGCACATCGATAAACCTCTTAGTCGACCGCCAGAAGGCCAGGTCAGGGATAAAAAGGGATTAAAACTTGGTCATTTAATATCCTATAAAATCTCATAAAATCACATAAAATTCACAAAAATAAGTTCATTAAAATACATTGAAGTACAAATATGTGTGATCAAAAATCATCACACATTACAAACTATTTGAACCATTTTTGTGATATAAAATTTAAGCTTTAACCAAAAATCGGTATTTAAAATCAAACTTTTAAATGAAGAAATGATTTTTTTCAAAACTTGTCCAAATGCAAAAATAAGATATGTTAAACAATTTTGAAGCTTAGTGTATATGTATATGATCCAATACACATATAAGATGAAATATCTATGTTTTCGACAATTAAGCTTTAAACAAAGTTTTGATAAATAGAAAGCTTAAAAGCATGAACTAGAAACATCACACTAAGTTTTTTTAAACATTTGAATCATCAATGTATGGATAAAATTCAAATCACATATAAACCATATAAACTTGTTTTGATAAAATTTAATCATAAAACATAAGGATGTATGCTTTGAAGCTTAAAATCAAAATGAGATTTTCTAAAATCAAAATTATTCTTATGAAAATACATATAAATTTTTCATGTGTGTGTATATGAGCTTGAGCAATCCACAACTAATCTATCCTTTACATTTTATCTAAAACACAATCTTAACACTTACAAATATAAACTCAAGTCTTGAAAATCTTCTCTTTAAAATCTTCTTCTCCTTCTTTACTTGGTCCAAAATTTTGATCTAAAGAGCTAAACTCCTCTTAAGTACTTGATGCGATCTTTGAAGTGCGAGCTCTTGATCAACACGCGCTAGCTTCAAAATTTGATTTTAAATCTTTTGTTGAAGCTAAATCCAATTAAGATCTTGATCAAATATATGAAACTTATTAAATACAAGATCATTAGTACTATAACTATATGAATTAATCATCATCAAAACTAGATTGATGGACCTTTGGGCCGACACCATGTAGATGACATTCTGCTTGTTATCAATGAAGCTTGGTTTCTGCAGGACACCAAGAATTTTTTGTCCAAGCGTTTTATATGAAGGATATGGGGGAAGCCACTTATGTCCTTGGTATCAAAATTGATTGAGATAGAAGCAGAGGATTTTTTGGACTATCCCAGAAGACGTACATTGACAAAATTTTGAAGAGATATGACATGTAACATTGCAGGCCAGGAGAAGCTCCGGTAATTAAGGGTGACATTTTTCGAATGTCACAACCTGAAAATAAAGTTTCAGCAGAAATATTCAAGGAGAACGTATCTGCAGTTGTGAGTATTATGTATAAAATGATTTTCTTGAGACTTGACATCAGTTTCATAGCTGAAATGTTAGGTAGGTATCAACAAAATCCTTCTTGGATTCATTGATAAGCTGTAAAAAAAAGTTCTTCGTTACTTGAAGAGGAGTAGAGATATCATGTTGGTTTACAGGAGATCCGATACACTTGAAATTGTTGGCCATACAGACTCAGACCTTACAGGAGATAGAGATGACAGAAAATCTACTTCAGGCTATATTTTCATGGCAGCATAAGGTGCAGTCTCATAGAAAAGTGAGAAACAATAGCAGATTGTCTCATCCACTACGGAGGCAGAGTATATATCTTGTCATATAGCAGCTAAGCATGCCATTTGGCTCAAGCAGTTCATCTCAGAGTTGAAGATAGTGGATTCAATCCAAAGGCCTCTTAGCATTTTTTGTGACAACTAAGCTGCTGTCAAGTACTTCCAAAATGATTACATTAATGACAATAAGCACATTAATCTCAAGTATCTTTGTGTCATTGATTATGTGGAGAGCAAGCTTATTGACATAGTGTATAAGTCTACACTAGAGAATATTGCGGACCCACTTACCAAAGACTCTCAGTGACTACCTTTCAGGGCCATTTTGCAGGCATAGGTTACTAGAGTCATTGTGACTATTGTCTTTTTGAGTGAGAGTTTTTTATGTTAGTTTTTCAGTAATGTCATTTGTATTCTAGTACATTCTGTATTTCAGTTCATAAAATTTTTCTCAGATAGTTATTATAATGGCATATAATTATTATATGATAAATGTGCATTTATAACGTTAAAGTTAAAGTTACGCAATTGCATAGGTTAAAGTTTAAAGTGTCTTTAGAGAAGACTACTAAAGATTCTCAAGATCGCTTGGGTTGAACGTAGGTAGGCTCCACAATCTTAAGCCTTCATCTCAATATAAGCGACGGTATTGGCATAACGATTGTCTAAGTATTGAGATGACGTATGTCTTGTAAACACATGTTGCGGGACACTTACACAGCATGTACATTTATCATATACGTACTAAAGTCTACCTGTAAAGTATTCTCTCAAAAACTGTTAGGGTTATTAGTCTGAACGTCCACGATACAAATTAGGCAAAAGCAAAAGCTTGAGCGAAATTTGTCCACGAACTGTATTAGTCATCCTCTCAGTTGTAGAGTGCCAGTAGTTTGAATGCACTTTACTAATGATAAATTTCATGTGGGTTTTTTCAAAATCAAAGGATGGCCATCCGTTTTTAAAAATTTTCAAAATAAATATTTTTTTCAAAATCAGTCGGGTATGTCTCGAGTGGGAGATTGTAAGATATTTCTTAATTGATTCATACATTATTTCCTATCCTATATCATGACACACCTGCAACTTATGTTAGTCAACATATTAGGTGTGTGTGTGATAGGTGAACTAAGTTAAAAAAATTGGTGGGACCTAGTACTACTCTCTTATTAGGGTTAGATGCATTATGGGAAGACCACTGATCAAATGGTTATATATAGAGAGGAAGTTTTTCTCTACAGCCATGCTATATTCTCTATCAACAAGAGGCGTGGTTGAGTAAAGAGAATGCTCTCCATCTCGTTCTCTACAACGGCAATTCAAATCCGGGTACAGTTCATCAATTTTCAACTACAGTTCATAATATTTATCATGCATGCTATAATATATAAATTCTAACACTTCAAAGTTAAAGTAATAATTAAGAGTAATATTTTTATATTCTAACATACTCCTTATTGCCCATTCAATATAATCTCAATGTTGTTTGTCTGTAACTATTGTCTATCCTCAACAAACTGAATTATGAAACAAAGCAGCTAGCAGCCTACCTTAAATCTCAAAATATTCAAATACGAAACTAAACAGCTCAAAACATGGACTAGAGATGGTTATTTTGCCAGAATATATAAAACTAAGAACAAGTTTTAAATTTAATACTGACAAAAATTATGACAAATACCCTAACAAACTTGCCAAAATCAACTTCAGGAATCACACTTCTACCCCCTTTCTCTTATACAATTTTGCACATATCAGAAATTAACCCAAATTAAGAGTTCCCACCATAGCCAACATCCAGTATACATTGTCCAATCTAGATCTATTGGTATCATCCTGCAACCATGGAGTGATTCTCTGAACCAATGCAATGACGGCCATGGTCGAATAAAACACGATGGCAACCACAAGTGCAATCACAGTTGTGCGCAGAACCCTTCAGTCACAGATGCAGTAGAGAAGTACCACCCAATGATAAGAATAAGGAAACCATAGGAAGAAAAATAAAACACAAGATTTAACAAGGTTCGGCAATTTGCCTACGTCCTCGAGAAAAGAAAGATAGAGTGCTGTATTGATTCAATAACCAATACAATTTCATGCAGTACATATGAAGAGGACTCTGCCCCTTTATTTATAGCCAAGGAGACCCAAAAGAATTGAAAACCTCAATTGGACTTGTTTCTAATTCAGAAAAGAAATCCGAAATCTGGAGGGATCCGTCTGTCGGTCAACCGGCCAATCGACCGACCCAAGTCCCGGTTGACCGAGCAGTCGACCGCTTCAACTCGAGAGCAAAACCAATGTCAGTCGGTCGACCGTGCGATCGATCGTCCTTCTGTTGCGATCGACCGGGCGATCGACTGTTATTGCCTGTGCATGTTGGTGCACACTGGTCGACCGACCGGTCAACCGGTAACTGCTGTTGGTCTTTATCTTTAGCGCTGATGGTTGCTGATCTTCTCTCTTACAATTCTCCACCTTGGTGAAGATTTCTCAAATCTGAGCCAATCTCAGCATAGGATCTGTCGACTCGAAAGTGGCTACACCAGTGTGGCTCCCTACGTACCCTGCCTAAGGGATCAAGCCATCCATAGTTCATCCAAATGTGCTTCAACAAGCTCATGCGACATGAAGGATATGGTACAATGTTTTACAATGTGTAAATTTTACTCCTGACACCACTTTGGTAAGCATATAGTGGGATTCTCTGTTGTGTGAATCTTCAGTAACTCAATATCACCATCAACAAGAATCTCCCGAACAAAGTGGAACCTGACATATATGGGCTTCGTCCTTACATGATACGCCTGGCTCTTTGCTAAATAGATAGCACTCATACTATCACAATTAATCTTCAGTAGATCCTGTTCAATCCCCAAGTCATCGAGCAACCCTTGAAGCCAAATTGCCTCCTTCATAACCTCCGTCATAGCCATGTACTCGGCTTCTGTAGTAGACAATGCAACGGTAGACTGTAGAATAGAGCGCCAACTAACCGGTGATTGAGATAATGTAAATAAATACCCCATTGTGGACCGGCGTTTTCAAGGTCTCCTGCATAATCGGAGTCAACATATCCGATACATTCCTGCTTCTCTGTGGAATCCTTCTCGAATACCAATCCAACATCTATGGTACCTTTAATGTACCATAGAACCCACTTTACTGCCTCCCAATGACCCTGTCCAGGATCATGCATGTATCTACTAATCATTGAGATAGCTTGTGACAAATCTGGTCGTGTACACACCATTGCATACATCAGACTACCAACTGCGCTAGCATATGGCACACGAGTCATGCACTCATGTTCTTCAATAGTTTTTGGAGACATGGTGACTTTAACTTGAAATGAGGAGCTAGTGGTGTACTTACAGATTTCGTATCCTTATCGATGTTGAACCTCTGAAGTACCTTTTGCAAATACCCCTTTTGTGTTAAGCTCACCTTGCCACTCCTTCGGTCTCGTTCAATTTTCATGCCAGCACCTTCTTTACTTCACCAAGATCTTTAATCTCAAACTCAGAAGATAAGTCCTTTTCAGGTCATCAATTGCGAATCTAATTTTTGAAGCAATAAGCATATCATCTACATATAATAGTAGATAGATATACTCTCCTGTAGGTAGCTTGTTGTAATACACACATGGGTCTTAATGGCTACATATGTACCTTTGTCCTCTGATGAAGCTATCGAAACGCTTGTACCATTGTGTAGGAGATTGTTTTAATCCATACAGTGATTTCTTTAGCTTGCACGCCATGTTGTATTTTCCTGCAGTTTTGAATCCCGTCGGCTGAGACATATAGATCTCTTCATCCAGATCGCCATGAAGAAAAGCGGTCTTTACATCGAGTTGATCAAGGTCCAACTCGTACTGTGCTACCAGAGCCAATAGGATGCGAATTGAAGAATGCTTTACAATAGGAGAAAATACCTCATTATAGTAAATTTCTTCTCTTTGTGTGTAGCATTTTGCTACTAATCTGGCTTTGTAGCGCACCATATCTTCTTTGAGATATCCCTATTTCTTTGCGTATACCACTTACAGCCAATTGCCTTCTTTCTTTGAGCAACTCTGTGAGTTCCCAAGTGTCATTTTTGTATAGAGAATTCATCATTCTTCCATGGCATCTTTTCACATCTTTGACTCTGAACTAATTTCAGCTTCCCTGTATGTGGACGGGATTGCCTCTTCAACGACCGGAAGAGCATAGGCGACAACCATATCTGTAGTGAGCCAACTTGGTTTACGTGTGTTCCTTCTTGGTCTTCTAACTGTACTGGATTCAGGAACATCACCTATGATCTGCTCTTAATCCTCATCATCATCAGCATCTACCTCGGCTATTTGATCATTACCTTGTGTCACCTTAGGCATGATCCTCAAAGATACTAAACTTTCTAGAGATGGTGGATTAGCATCATTCTCCACCTGCTGCGATACTTCTTTGGTCTTGACAATCTCCACCCTGTCGAGAGACTGTAGGCTTCAACATTGAAACCTCATCAAATGTGACATTTCTGCTGAAAATTTCATGTCCTTAGGATCCTAGATTTTGTAGCCTTTTATTTCTTTCTTGAATCCTACAAACAATCCCTTCTTCGCTCTTGGGTCTAACTTATCTTTTTTAACATGATAGTAGGCTGGACAACTAAATACCCTTAGCGAATCATAATCAGGAGCAGTTTTTTCAGACCAAACCTCTAGAGGAGTTTTTACTCCAATTGCAGACGAAGGCAACCTGTTGACAAGATAGCAAGCATATGCCGAAGCCTCAGCCCAAAAATTCTTCGATAACCCGGCATTAGATAATATACAATGGACCTTCTCTAGCAAGGTCATGTTCTTCCTTTCTTCTACCTGATTCTGTTGCAGTGTTCCTCTCACTATGAAGTGCCTTTATATGCCCTCATCACGACATAGCTTAAGGAAAAGATTAGACCTATATTCTCCTCCATTATCTGAATGGAGGACCCTGATTTTCCTTCCCGTACTTCTCTCCAAATTTCTTTTCCACTCCACAAATAATTTTAGGACTTTCCCTTTGTGCTTCATGGTATATACCCAATATCGCCTAGAATAATCATCAATAAAAGTCACAAAGTAGTGGTTACCTCCAATTGATGCAGTCTTGGTAGCTCCCCAAACATCAGTGTGAACATAATCCAGACCCCCTTGGTGCAATGAATTGCTGTGCCGAATTTCACCTTGATTTTCTTTCCGATGACACAATGTTCACAAAATTCCAGCTTGCAGGTTCCGACACCTTTCAATAATCCTTATTTTGCAAGAGCTTGCAAAGGCTTTTCACCTGTGTATCCTACCCTCATATGCCATAGCCTGGTTGAGTCATCATCTAAATCAGTGAAAGTCGCCACTTGCCCTATGACAGTACTACCCTTCAAGTAGTAAAGATTGTTCTGACGAACGACTTTCAGAACCACCATTGAGCCTTTGGTCATCCTGAGGACTCCATCCTTTATTGATATCACAAGACCCAGTGTTTTCAAAGCTCCAACAGAGATAAAGTTTCTCTTAAGTTGAGGTACATACCTCACTTTCTTCAATTCTTGTATCATCCTTTCGAACATCTTGATCTGGATTGTTCCGACACCTTCCATGGTACATGGATGATCATCTCTCATAACAACTGAACATCCATCTAGCTTCTCAAAGCTAGAAAATCAATCCCTATTTGGGCACACATGGTAGGTAGCACCAGTATCTAATATCCACTCAGTATCTCCTGAGTAGGCAATGATAGGAGTAGTAACAGAGAAAGGGAATACCGATGAGTCCGAGTCTGATCCACCTGCCTGTGAGGTACTAGCTGGAGTACTGACCACTCGTGCAAGATTTGCCTCAGTCTTTGACTCCTTCTTCTTACCTTTGGCCTTTGGACAATCAACTTTCCAGTACCCAAATTCTTTGTAGAAGGCACACTGGTTCTTCTTCAGATCTCTGAAACCTGGCCTGGACTTCGATCTCTTACGATCATCTTTGCCTTTCCTGTATGAACCTCTGCCTCTTACCGTCACTGCCTCTACTGATGTGCTCGCCTGAGAAGACAATCTATCTTGCCTCCTCATATCATAGTTAGCAAGAGCAGCCGATACTCCATTATACTTAAAGGATTTTCTACCATTGATCAATGTTAGAGTAAAAGTCTCATACTCCTCTACAGGAAGAGAGTTCAAGAGAATTACCGCTTTATCTTCTTCATCGATTTCCACATCCACATTAACTAAATCTGTAAGAAGCTTTGTGTAGCAATTCAAGTGTTCATTGATGGAGCATCCTCTCTTCATCTGAAAACTGTAAAGCTTACTCTTTAGCTGCAGCCTTAATTCAATGCTTTTAGTCAGATACTTTTTCTCTAGGATCTCCCACAACTACCTCGCAGATGTTTCATGAACACATGATACTTGATGTCTTGTGTCATACAAGACCTGATTAAGCCACACACTATTCGATTCATCTTATCCCAATCTTTTTCAGTAGTTGAGTTTCGCTTCTTCTCCAATCGTAGAGTGTCTTCGAGATTTGATGCCGTCAGTGCATCCATCACCTCGCATCTCCACATATCGAAGTTGTTCGTGCCATTGAATTTCACCACATCAATTCTCAGCAGATGTAGATTCATGAATTTCTCCATCGATGTACTTTCTCCAGCCATCTTCTTGACTGGATCCTCAAAGCAATGCGGAAACAAACAGAGTTTGATAAAACAAATTTGATAAAGATAGGATCTTTACCTCCACGTGAAACCCTCGAAGAGTTTCCAAAGCAATCTACTCCTCCAAAATGATTCCTCGAGCAATCTACACACTGTTTTGAGATCGACACACGATTTCACAAACAGTCCCAATGCCGTTTTGAGATCGACACACGATCTTCACCAAACAGTAACTGATGCCCTTGGAATCACCAGATGATCCCACGATGAACCTGGAATGCTCTGATACCAATTGTTGTGCGCAGATCAACAATCATTGAGGAACCCTTCAGTTAAAGATGCAATAGAGAAGTATCACCCAATGACAAGAACAAGAAAACAATAGGAAGAAAAACAAAACACAAGATTTAACGAGCTTCGGCAATTTGCCTACGTCCTCGGGGCAAGAAAGAGAGAGTGCTTTATTGATTCAATAACCAATACAATTTTATGCAGTACATATGAAGAGGACTCTGCCCCTTTATTTATAGCCAAGAAAACCCAGAAGAATTGAAAACCTCAATTGGACTTGTTTCCAATTCAGAAAAGAAATCTAAAATCTGGAAGGATCCGTCTGTCGGTCGACCGGCCGGTCGACCTACCCAAGTCCCGGTCTATCGAGCGGTCGATCGCTTCAACCCGAAAGCAAAACCAATGTTAGTCGTCGACCGTGCGGTCGATCGTCCTTCTGCTGCAGTCGACCGTTATTGCCTGTGCACGTTGGTGCACACCGGTCGACCGGTCGGTTGACCAGTAACTGCTGTTGGTCTTTATCTTTGGCACTAATGGTTGCTGATCCTCTCTCTTCCTACAATCACTCCTGTTGCCAGGTTGCTCAATTGAATCAGGGAGTTTCTGGTAGTAAAATGCTAGCTGGCCAGGAAAATGCAATGCCTCTCCTAGTCCAAAGGGAACTAGACCTGGCACAAGCCATAGCACCGACATTGGCTTGGTGGAGCCTGACAAGACCTTGCGCCTTTTTGATTCGATCAGAGCAGCAGTCACTAGTGTGAGAATGGTAGCGAGATGGCCAAGGCCAATGCGCTGGAGAGGTGTGGGTTGCCATATTGGGAACACCACACGTGCAAGCAGGGGAGTGACTACAATGGGGGCAAGGAAGGTGAACATAGGCATGATGGAAGTCGGGATGGTGAAATTGGGGCCGAATTCGCAGTCCATGACTAGAGCTTGGAGGATGGTAAGGCTAGTTACCATGGATGTTGAAATGAACAAAAGGATGCTAGAGGACATAAGTGGAATGAGTCGAATCAGGGGCCTGAAGTTATCGTCTGCGATTTCCTCTCCTTCGGTGTTGGTTACTGTCAAGTCACTGGAACTGCACAAGCTAATGTCAAGCAAATTATATGCAACTCTTCAAGATACATAGAGAATTTGGTGAACATGATATATGGTAATATATACACACAATGGTATGTCATTTTATCCAGTGTTCCCTCCCTAGTAGTGATGCATAGCTGATATCAGGCCTTTTGTTAACCTTTTCTTTAGATAATTCAGTAAACATAGACTTTTCTTGTAAATTTAGATGTTTCCCTACACCCACAGTTTTGCAACCGAATGTATTTGTTTTAGAGTACATACATACATATATCATTCCAGAATTTCATATTTCAATGTTACTCAACAAAGAAAGTGTCAGGACAAATCTGCTCATTAGGGAGACGAACTGGTGAAGATACAATATAAGATACCAATTGATAAGAAAACGGGAGTGCAAACAATCAAAACACAAGAGGGATTATGTACTCTTGATATCAAATATTATGCAAATGAGGTTATAAGATATGCTAGGAAAAAAGAAGATTTCTATTGATTCAACTTGATGAAAATAACTAGTTAGATGACCTTTATATAGGGCCTAATGAAAATCAACAAAATTAAATACATTCATACAATATAAATAGATTAGGTTCATCTGATTAGTCTACAGTTCTACATTCTTATATCGCATTTCGCTGCTGACTTATGAATAAAATGTTGGTTTAAACCGTGTTTTAGTCTCTCTTACAGATAATGAAGACAAGGAGGGCAAAAGGGTAATAAGAGCTTAATTAAACCCATTTTCGGGTAATTAAATCCGCATTTCTTGAAGGCCAAGCAAGAGAACTTCTAGAAGATGCATTGAACCTAGACCTTTGTGCACGTCAGATGAAGATCCGGACGAATACACCCGAAACCAAATATACCAAGAAGGTCCTAGAAGCGACGGGAATCTCTCGCAAAAAACTAGGGACCTAGACCCTGGTATTGCCGATCACGCGTCGATCTTCGAACACGTGGCCTTGTCTCATCTTCTAGAACCCTCCTTTGCCTATAAATACTGCAGGGTTTGGCCGAAACGCAAGCAGATTTAGATTTAGATTAGGTTTTCTATCTTTTAATATAGGGTAGTGTAGGTGTTCTTCTTTTCTTTTATATTTTCATTTCTTTTTAGATCATGTATTAGGGCAGAGAGATTCAAAGAGAGAAAGAGAGATTGATGTAATAGATGGTGACAATCTATGTAAATGTGTCTCCTTTCTTCTCCATTGTAATCTTCTCCATCTTCTACATGATGCTTAGCTAACTTTTCTTCTCATGAAAATTTAACTACTAACCACTTACTTAATAATCCACATGAATCTAATAGCCTCTACAAGGCCTTGCTCTTGCAAGAGCCATTGATGTCTCATGATGATGGATTTTAACATTCTAACATTTCTAACATCTAACCCACTAACTTGCTAACTTGCAAATGCTAACTTTATTTCATGCTCACCTCTAACCGGTTTTGATGATTTAATAATAGCTTCCAACTTGTTGTGTGGTATGGATGTGTTGTTTGAATGTAGAAGAACTATCTTATGAGTCATGCTTTGTATCGTCTCTTGAAGCTAAGGATTAGTGATGGCCAAGGATCCATGTGAGGCAACTATCACTAAGAGGTTAGCATGGTTAGTGGAGCAATTAGTAGTTAGTAGCCATGAGTTTTCTTTTATCTTATTTTAAAAATCAATTCAAAACTCTTCTTTTATCTTTTCATCGTTGTTTTCACCATCTTCTTTGTTCACCTTTGTTTTCATTTTCTTTACCACATCATCTTCTTTTCTATTTTGTTTTCCAAACCACTTCTCTTTGGTTTTCACATCGACGTTTTCATAGTCTCCTCACCTATCACTTCTGGATTTCCTTTTCTTTCTTCTTTTTCTTATTCTTTTAACAAAGAAGACTTGTTAACATAATATGTGAACATAAACTGTTAATGCTTCTATCTCGTCCCGTCCTTGTGGATTCGACCCATTGAGCCACTGCTATAACGGAAGTATCAAGGGATCATTAGCACATACTAGCTTTTCATTGATTTCACAAAACACACATTTTCAAGTGCTGGTTTTGGCCCGATCAAATTTTTGGTGCCGTTGTCGGGGACGGGAATGGTTTTGATTTCATATTTTTGTTAACATTTTCTTCTCTGTTTTGGTGTGCAGGATAATATTTATAGGAGTTTAATATTACAAAACAAACACTAGCTTTGCATCTCCCTGCTCTAGAAAGCAGGGACCCAGCTTCTAAAGAAAACGGAAACACGACTATTTTGTGATAATTGTGTATCATGTTGTGCTGGTTTGTATTCATTGTAATAGCTAGTTGACTTGTACTATTACTTTCCTGCTTTGATAGCCTACACACTGCAATAATTAAAGAACTAAAATATGATATTTGGATGCTTTTAAAACGGTTTAGACATTTGCATTTAGGCACGTGTCAATTCAATTCCAATATACTGTATTTTGTTCTGTTGTTGTGATCTAGACTGAGGTGTACATATGGCATTGCATATAGCATAGGACAAACAACGTGGGTGATTTATCGCTTTGTGTTATATTCTTGTCTATATTGCACACTTGCACGAATTGAAATTAAGGGCAAAACCCATACAAGATAAGTTGGAGATTTCATCACCTTTCCTTAGCCCAAAAACTACCTCCCCACTCACACAACCCAACCCTAATAAAAATTGATAGACGTTGGCCCCTAGGGACACTCGGACTCATTAAGAGATTGACCGAGGGTGAAACTTGTTCTGAATCTTACTCTTGTGAAATCGGTGTCTAAGGTTGGGGATTAAGAGGTTACGCCTCGAACATACCGTGATTTGACGTAATTAAGGCCTGTTGCTTACGTACGGATACCCCTCACCATATTTTTTCTCTACTGGCTGATTAGTTTGTGGTCGATTCATACAACAACCTCCCCGGGTAATCGACCAGTTAGGAGTCTTCTAGGTCTAGGTCAACCCTAGTATAGACTTGGTTTTAATTTTCTTTCTTTTTGTTTGTTTGTTTGCTTTTTCTTTTTGTTTGTGATTTTTTGTGAAATGGAATTCAACAATAACAATTCTTTCAATCCTAATATGAATCTATATTTCACACCGACCCCATTTGTTTCGGATAATTCTAACCTAGTTTTCTACAATATGAACCAACCAAATACACCGGGTTAACCTTATCCGAATCAATACAAACCATTCCCCCAATCTTTTAACCATAATTTTCAAAATAATTTTCACTCTTTACAGAGTCAATGGGGATTCACCTCCCCAAGTCAAATTTTTCACCACCTTGTTCACAATTTTCACAATTTTCACAATCTTCATTTCCTAAATTTGAAGAAAAATCTGAGTTCGAAAAAAATATAGAAGCCATGCAAATCATGCTTGAGTCCCAACAAAAGAAGCTCAACTCCCCAATTTCATAATATTTTCAAGATTCATACTCATTTTCACGTATTCAAAATGACTAATCATCTACCCTGAAAATGAGTATGGAGTGCTTTCGTGAGTCTGAGCTTCAATCTCAAAATATGTTAAACTCACAATCTTCACATCTTTCCAAAACCAAAGTTCTTAGACTTCCTTTCTGGACCATTCACTTGAAAAAAATCACATCTAGAAAAGAGTATAGAAATCTTGCAAGAGTCTGCGTTACAATTTCAAAAATCTTCTTCTCAGTCTATCAATAGGTTGGAAACACAATTGAGTAAATTGGTCAACATTTATAAGAATGAAGAAACTCTCTCTTCTCAACCTTTGACCAATCCAGATATCTCTAATTCTATCGATTTGACCCAGGACTCTTGTTGTTTTAGAAATCAAGATTCCTACACTCCCATTCTAGAGCATCCACTTAAAGAAACATCACATCTAGAAAAAAGTATAGAAATCTTGTAGGAGTCCACGCTACAATTTTAAAAATCTTTTGCTCAGTCTATCAATGGTTGGAAACACAATTGAGTCAATTGGTCAACATTTATCAGAATGAGAAAAATCTATCTTATCAACCTATGATCAATTTAGATATCTCTAACTTTATTGATCTGACCCAGGACTCTTGTCATTTTGGACACCAAGATTTAATTTCAGCATACCCATCTGAACTTGTCCAAACTTCAGATGTTGAAAATCTCATTGACATTTTGGCAAGTTATCCTTTTTTGAGATTGAACTTGCTCATGAATGTGATCTTGAACCTCAACGTGGTAATTCAATTTCACTGCCTGATTCCATAATGACTGAGATATTTTTACTTGATTTCAGGCTTTTTCCTGAGTCAACATTGGATCCTCTGCCAATCTATCGTGAAATTAAATCACCAATCTTTTATGATGATTATATTGAACTTGACCAATTTCATACTTTTGAATGTCCCATTGACAAATTGGCAAGTTCTCATTTTTATGAAATTGAACTCAATAAGGAATGTGACTTTGATCTTCAAATTTCTGATCCAGTTCAAATTTCTATATCAATATTGACTCATGTTTTGTTACCCAACTTGAGAAACATTTTAGAGTCAATTTTTATTCTCATACCTGTCATTCTTGAACTTGAATCACCAATCCTAGAAAGTGACATTCTGTTGTGGGAAAATAAATGTGGAATAGGATCTCAATTTCTTAATTTAGACCGGATTCCTGAACCAATTTGGACTCCTGAGCCTTTACTTAACTTAAGTCAAATTCTTGAGTCGATATTAGTTCAAGTACTTCCTGCGCTCAAATCAATAATTTCATCTTTTCATACTCCATTTTGGGACAAAGGTGTTGATAAAATTGACTCAGAAATTATTTTGAAAATTTGAAAATTAGATGGGGTAAATTTTTAATAAAAATCATTCATATATACATCATAATAATGGGTTGTATTATAGAGGGCTCTGGTGGGTTCCTCCGGACTCCACGCAAATTGGATTGGGTCGCATTTCGTGGACCAATCAGATCACCACCGGAACCGCCACCTTGAGGTGATTTTTTCTTCCCTCTCTATTTGTTTCAGACATACATACATTCACGATGTATTGAGGACAATGCATGAGATAAGTGTGGAGGAGGGTTTACTAACATAGAATTTTTTAGATTTTTTTTCTTTTTCACTTCTTCTAGGATAGCCTTAGAATGTTCCTTTGTATAGGATTTTTCTTGTCTTTTAAAAAAAAAACTTTTTGAAGTAAGAGACAATATTTTGATCTATTTTTAAAGAAAATTAAAATGATCTTAGAAATTAAGAAAACCTTAATTATGACATCTTAAACCTAGTCGAAATAATGGATCGTTTTTTTAAGATTATAGGCTAAGTAAGATAAATTGGAGAGATAATTTTATCTTTAATTTTTTGCCTTAGATAGTATGTACTTCACACTTACACATTTTTGATGTGGAAACAAAGACCTAAAATGCCATAAAGAAAAAAATTAAAAGAAAAAATAATAAATATGGTATAAATGACTAAAAAAATCACTTATTAAGCTGGATAACTATGCTCAAGAAGCATGATTATTCACGCCTAACGGTGGTCATAAGAAACAAATAATCCCTCTTAGTTTTGTGACCTTATTTACTCGAGTCCTTAAACCCGAGGGATGTTTTCTCATCTGGTGCCCTGAGAACCGTCCGGTCTGGTTGTCATCGGTTAAAGGCTCACTATCTGGGTGAACTAGAAAGCCTAAGAAAGCTAAGAGAAGAAAAAAAGAAAAAGAAATATATATATATATATATATATATATATATATATATATATATATATATATATATATATATATATATATGGCTTGATGGTTAGAGTTGAAATCCCAGAAATTTTCACTATCACAAAGTGCATATTATATAGGTTTATGAAGGAGAAAATATTCAATCCAATTTTAAATTCTTACCTTAATTGAAGACAAGATCTTGCATATAGACTAAGTTTAAGGGAAAATAATTTTTGGTGGACTTATGATCTTAGATCGCTTATATTTTTGCAAAAATATTTTAAAAACTTGTCTCTCTTTCAAAATATATTTCAAACTACTAACATTTGTCTTCTTTCTTTATGAATATTGCGGGTGCAATCCGTTGAAAATCCTCAGGAGACAAAACTCCTCCTCTAGGGGTAACCTAGAGGTTAACGGCTTATTGCACATGCTCAGTGCAATCGCGTCACCTGTGAAAGTGGTGTAATAATATTTGTAGTATAGTTTTTCTTTTCTTGTTTTACTCGGGACGAGCAAAAGATAAGTGTGGGGGTCCCCTTAACTGCATCACAAAATACGAAGTGTTTTTTTGTTAATTACATGAAGAGTATTCTCTAATGTATCCGGAATACGAGAAGTTTGTAGTTAAGTTCAGTGTCTTGAGAAACCGAGGAGACAAACGGGATACGAAAAAGTCTAGCTTATATTTCCAACAGCCTCTCTTAAGTTAGATTACCCCTATGCCAAGTTTTTCCTTCATCTTCTTGAAAACGTCATACTTCAACGCTTTTGTAAAGATGTCAGCAATTTGCTCTTTTGTTTTGCAATGCATGACATTGATCTTACCATCTTTTTCTAAGTCACGAATGAAGTGATACTTAATCCTTATATGCTTGCTTTTCCTATGAAAAATACGATTCTTTATAAGAGAAATAATTGAACTATTATCACAAAACAATATAGTTCCTTCAACTTGTTCTTGCTTGAGTTCGCTCAAGATTCACCTGATCCAGAGTGCTTGACACGAAGCTAATGGCAATGCAATATACTCTGTGTCCGCTGCAGAAAGCGCAACAACACTTTGCTTCTTGGATGCCCATGAGATTGTACCTGAACCAATATGAAAAGATTAACCAGAAGTGCTTCTGCAATCATCAACACTTCCGCCCCAATCACTATCACAATAGCCAATCAAAGTTGAATATTCCACTCTTTTATAATGTATGCCTTCATTAACGGTTCCACAAAGATACCTTAGAACCCTTTTTCTTGCTTCCCAATAGATTTTCTTTGGTGATTTCATGAATCGACTAAGCATACTTACAGCGAACATATGATCCGGTCTTGTTCCAGTCAAGTACATAACACTACCAACAAGACTTCGATAGATAATTCCATCAACACTTTCTTCATTTTCAGATTTGCTAAGCTTCAAATCAACCTCCATCGGAGTGCATAGAGGTGTTGCACTCTTCATTTTAAATCTTCTTAAAATATCATTTGCATACTTCTTTTGTGAAATGAATATACCATCTTCTTACTGCTTGACCTCAATTCCAAGAAAGAAATGAAGTAGACCCATATCGGTCATCTCGAATTCACACACTAAATTACTCTTGAATTCATCACACATACTTGTAGAATTGCCAGTAAAAATAAGATCATCAATATATAAGGAAACTATCAAGAATTTACCTTGATCACCTTCTTTGATGTAGAGAGTATGTTCAAAAGGACACATTTTGAAACCATTCTTCATAAAGTATCCATCAATGCGACTATACCATGCTCTCGGTGCTTGCTTGAGTCCATATAATACTTTCTTCAAATGACACACCTTATTTTCTGCATCTTTCTTCGCATAACCAGGTGGCTGGTTCACATAGACATCTTCTTTAAGAAAATCATTCAAGAATGCTGATTTGACATCCAGTTGATAAACTTTCCATCTTCTTTGTGCCGATAAAGTTAGAATAATTCTTATAGTTTCAAGACGAGCAACCGGGACAAATACTTCTTAGTAATCAATACCCAATTTTTGTTTGTAACCTTTTACCACCAAACGAGCCTTGTATTTGTCCACTTCATCTTGTGAATTCAGCTTGGTCTTGACCTACTTCACATCAATGGCTTTTTTTTTCTTGGACGCTCCACAAGCTCCCATGTTTTGTTTCTTTGTATGGCATCAATTTCTTGATCCATAGCATTCCTCCACTTCTTTTCTTTTGAAGCATCTTCAAAAGAAATCGGATCCTCATCAGCCAATAGAGCAAAATTCACCAAGTCTTCATTCAGATATTTTCTTGAATCTTCATAAATCTCTCTCAGGCTCTATGTTTTTTGGGGAGGAGAACTTGAATTTGTCGGTGAAGATGTAGATGGCGAAGACGAGAGTAGTGAAGATGAAGATGAAGAAGAATGAGGAGAATAAGGTGGAGTGTGTACCTCTCATCATCTTGTTGAATTTGTTTTCTTCTTCCATGTCCACACAAATAGATTTGCCCTTTTGGATCACTTGTACTCCAATTCCAAGCTTCTTCTTCATTGAACTTTACATCTCTGCTAATAACAAGCTTCTTTGTGATGGGATTATATAGTTTGTATGCCTTGGAGCGTTGACTATATCCCACAAAGATGCATTTTTAGATTTGTCATCCAACTTCTTTCTTCTCTCACCTGGAATATGAGAGTAAGCAATGCTGCCGAGAACTCTCAAATATGCCATGCTTGGTTTATGTCCACTCCATAGTTCTTGAGGAGTTTGATCTTGCAATTTTGATGATGTCCGGTTCAAAAGATAGATAGCACATGCCACAGATTCAGCCTAAAAATCATTTGGAATGCCTTTTGCCTTAAATATGCTTCGAGCTAATTCCATAATTGTTCGATTTTTTCTCTCAACAACGCCATTTTGTTGGGGAGTATATCGAGCAGTGAGTTGATGCCGAATGCCATTTTCCCTAAAGAAAGCTTCAAATCACCACCAACATATTCACCTCCACGATCGGTACGTAGAGTCTCAATGAGAAGCCACTTTCCCTTTCGACAAAAGTCTTGAAGCTTTTAAAATATTCATAAATTTCTGATTTATTTTTGAGAAAGAAAACCCATGCCTTCCTACTATAATCATCAATAAATGTGAGAAAATACCGATTACCTCTAATCGAAGTAGTGTGCTACCGAATGTACAAGCTCTAAAGGATGTAATGCTCTCCATGATCTTCCAACTGGGAAAGAATTTCTATGATGCTTGCCAAGTGTGCATCCTTCACATACTTTCTCTTGAGGCTCAATAAGTGACATGCCTTCGACAATATTCTTGCTACACATATGAGAGAGGGTCTTGAAACTCAAATGCCCAAAACAAAAATGCCATGATTTGTCTTGGATAGTGATATGCATACATGACTCAATTTAAGAATTAAGCTTCAAAGGAAACATCTTACTTTGTATCATTTTCACCTTTGCAATAAGGTAACGTGCCTGTCCTTGATCTGACACATATCTTCATAGAAATGAACATGAAATCCTCGAAGTAGAAACTGGCCGACACTAAGAAGATTATGTTTGAGTCCCGGAACATAGAAAACACTAGAAATGCGTTTTGCTCCTTTCTTTGTTTGCACAAGAATATCACCCTTTTTTCACGGAAAGTCTCTTGTCATCACCGATCCGGACTTCACTTGTAATAGATTCATCAAGGTCCACGAACACCTTCTTGTTTCTGGTCATATGATTGCTACATCCACTGTCGATGTGCCACACTTCATCATGTGCAATTTCTTCAACACTACATGTGAGAAAGAGAGTATCATCCTCACTTTTCTTTTCTCCTTCGTGCATGAAACTTGATTCTTTCTTCTTCTCATCTTCAATTTTCTTCCTACAATATTTAATTGTGTGGCTATATTTTTGACAATAAAAACATTGGGTATTCCCAAAAGAAGATCTTCCTTTTTCTCTTCCTCTATAAGAAAAAGAAAATGCGTGGGCTTCATCACTTGCTTGATGTCGTCCACCGTTGTCTTTACCTACAGCCGGACTTCACTTGTAATAGATTCATCAAGGTCAACGAACACCTTCTTGTTTCTGGTCATATGATTGCTACATCTACTGTCGATGTACCACACTTCATCATGTGCAATTTCTTCAACACTACATATGAGAAAGAGAGTATCATCCTCACTTTTCTTTTCTCCTTCGTGCATGAAGCTTGATTCTTTTTTCTTCTCATCTTCAATTTTCTTCCGACAAAATTTAATTGTGTGGCCATATTTTTGACAATAAAAAATTGGGTATTTCCAAAAGAAGATCTTCCTCTTCCTCTTCCTCTATAAGAAAAAGAAGATGCATGGGCTTCATCACTTGTCTTATGTCGTCCATCATCATCTTTACCTACAGCAGGACTTATTTCTCTTCCACGATTAAAACCTCTTCCTCTCCTTCCTCCGGAGCCACCTCGAAAAGACATATGTGCTTGGAAGGCTTGCTCAAGAGGAGTAGAATCATATTGTTTCATTTGAAACTAATAGGATTGAAGTGATCCCAATAAACTTTATACAGATAGTGCAGACAAATATTTTGATTCTTCAATGGCCACTACGGTAGACTCAAATTTTTGAGTCAAACTTCGTAGAATCTTCTCAACGATTCTTTGATTTCAATCTTCTCACCATTCACTTTCAATTGATTAACAAGAGAAACAACCCGATTGAAATAATCTACAATAGATTCTGAGTCCCTCATTTTGAGTGTATCAAATTTTCTACGAAGAATGTGTAGCCTTACCATCTTCACCTTATCATCTCCCTTGTATAAAGAATGAAGTGTATCCCATGCTTCCTTCGCTGAAGTTACCATCGAGATTCTTTCGAATATGACCTCATCCACTGCTTGGTAGAGAAAAAATAATGCCTTCTTGTCCTTCTTGCGATTCTCTTTCAATTCTTGAATTTGCTGTGGGGTGAGATTTGCTACATCAGTTAGTTCTGCAACTCCGCTTTCGACGATGCCCCAAAGTTTTTGAGACTGGTACAATACCTTCATTTGAATGCTCCATTGATTGTAATTTTTGCCAATGAAACGAGGAAGTTGAAACTGCAACATATTGTCATTGGAAGCCATGATGCTCTGATACCACTTTGATAAGAAAACGGGAGTGCAAACAATCAAAACACAAGAGAGGATGTGTACTCTTGATACCAAATATAATACAAATGAGGTTATAAGATATACAAGAAAGAGAGAAGATTTCTATTGACTCAACTTGATGAAAACAACTAGTTACGTGGCCTTTATATAGGGCCTAAAGATAAATATGAAAAATCAACAAAATTAAATGCATTCATACAACATAAACAGATTAGGTTCATCCCCTTGACTACATCACAAAATACGAAGTGTTTTGTTCATTACATGAAGAATATTCTCTAATGTATCCGAAACACGAGAAGTTTGTAATTAGGTTCAATGTGTCTTAAGAAACAAAGGAGACAAATAGAATATAAAAAAATCTAGTTTATATTTCCAAAACTAATTTGTTAAGACAAATCAGCCCAATGGGAAGACTGACGGTGAGACACAATATAGATAATCTTATCTCCTAAAAGTTTAAGCTGGTAGGTAAATATCTAAATTTTTTTTATTATTTATGCACTTCACTTTTTAATGATCATCTGACGTGATGTGAGACTATTCAAACCACACAACACTCAATAGAAAGTATCTTGAACATAAAACTGGAACCTGTGACTCATTAGCCGATCCATCGTCAAGCCTCTGATAATACCTTTGGGTAGCAGATGACTCAATCTTCTTTCTTCCTCCAGTTTGTACTAGGGCACACAACATTGCCAATAACGGATTCCTTTGAGGCTTTGGATGCCGATAATATCGAGTCCCTGAGAGGAAAACAGCAAGGCCGAGTGCAGAAAGAACCGTGCACAGAGTGAAGCCCCAATTCCAGCTCAACTCAGCTTGAACGTAGACGACCACTGTAAGCCCAATTACGCCTGCACTGTAGAGGGCCATAGTATACCAAAGAATGTAGCCTTCTCACTGGTACTGTCCAGTTGACTGGCGCAGAATGTCGCCGTGATGAATCGAGTGCCTCCCATTCCTGCAAGTATTAGGGATGTCGCTGTGAAGAAGACGGCAAGCTGCCATATCGCCGGGCCTTGGCGCATTTCAGGCGAGCATGGAGGTGGCCAGGGAACTATGGAGATCATCATGAACAAAAGCATACCCTGCAGGCAGACAGTTGTACATAAATTGATTCTGGATGTTTCAACATTGTGATGAAAAGCTAAAAGCGTAAAGATATAAGTTTATTTTAGCCCAAACAGTTGTGCGGTCGAGAATACGGCACACTTCAACCGATTGTAGTATGTTTAGCAGAAATATGGTATTTTTTATTTTAAATTTTCAAGTTGTAAACTATGATCACTATCCCAAATACACTATAGTTTGTATATACTTGTTTTATGTTGCCTACAATACTCAGAACCTCTCTTAACTGAAAAATAGTAAAATTTTGGTGAGAAATAATTCTCAATGAAATCAGGATCAAATGGACGTTAACTGCGCGATAGATATGTTCAGACTTGTTAACATTTCAATTGGATCAGGTCATATTCCAAAATTTCTACGCCTAACGTAACAATCAGGTGACACAACAAATAAATAACAAACTGATTGGTGTCTTTGTTATGTTTTCAGATGAATTCAATATTTTTTTTCTGAGGAAAAAGGTGTAAGAAATTAAACTGAAATGCGGATAATATAAGCATGGATCTAGAATCAACACATCTCAAGAAATCGAATGCATACTAAATCAATACTAAATCAACATACCTGAAGCCATTGATTAATCGAGGAAGATGAATGGATGAAGACCTTGATCCTTTCTTTAATCCTGCAATAGCTTTAATCTGCAATGATCCTCTTCTCTCTGTCCTTCTCTTATCACAAATCCTAATTTCTCAAAGGTGATGGAGTACTCAAAACAAGGGAGGAAGTTTGTGTTCATTCACAGGATGAGAGAAGTGGGTCTCATTTGCAAGTAATCATGTTTGATAAAATCACCCATCATGGTTACTTTATACCATACATGATTATTAAAACTTTACACAAAATGTAACTTAACATGGGCATCTTATTATATCAGTTAACTTTAATTAGGAATCCAATGTTAATTAATCAAGGTTATTGGGCCACCTTAATGTGAGATTAACATTCTCCCACTTGGACCATTAACCGATTAGATTAAAACTTTAGAAAACAAATAAAACAAAAGACTCATTTGTAAATCATTTTGACTCCATTGGATTCCATACTGAAAAACTTTGACACGTGATCACAAATTTAAAAACAACAACTGATAAGCCCAAATATGAAATACTGTAATACTGCAATTAGTTTGGACCACCAATGCGAGTCATAGCGGTTATACAACATCCATGTCATACTCCCTTCTATGTACCACAACATTGATAACCCTTACTAACTGAGTCCATAACCAAAATGACCCATGTAATTGTCTTGTAAAGACATTTCCTGTTTAACATACATTCATACATAATATGTGCACACATAATTGGATAACAGGAAATACAGAAACAAACTTTCATTGCGCAATAATGTCAATTATACAAGTACCAAACCATACATTTACAGATTGCTCAAAAGACCCATTCTAACAACATGTTCCTTAAATGTCTTTGGAGGCAATCCCTTGGTCATTGGATCAGCAACCATTAAAGTGGTACTTATACTTTCAATTGACACTTTTTATTTCTGAACTCTTTCTCTAACCACCAAGTACTTAAGTTCCATGTGTCTGGAACCATTAGAGTACTTACCATTCTTAGAGAAGAAAACGGCTGCTGTATTATCACAATATATCTTCAGTGGCCTGGCAATAGAGTCAATTACACCAAGTGCTGAGATAAAATTCCTTACCATAATGCATGATTCGAGACTTCAAAACATGCTATGAACTCAGCCTCCATCGTGGATGAAGCAATGATAGACTGCTTTACACTCTTCCACGAGATTGCCCCACCTGCTAGCAAGAAAATAAATCCTGAGGTAGACTTCCTGCTATCTGGGCAACCACCAAAATCTGAGTCCGAATAGCCGATCACCTCCAACTGATCAGATCTCCTATATGTGAGCATATGGTCCTTCGTCCCTTGAAGATACCGCATTACCTTCTTAGCCAATTTTCAGTGCTCCATTCCTGAATTGCTCTGGTATCTTCCCAACATCCCAACAGCAAAACTGATATCTGGCCTGGTACAAGTGCTTGCATACATCAAGCTCCCAACAGCTGATGCATACGGAACTTTCTGCATTTGACCCTTTTCTAAGTCATTTCTAGGACAGTGGCTTCAACTTAATTTGTCACCCCTCATAATGGGTGCAGGACTGACTGAACACAATTTCATATGAAATCTTTCTAAGACTCGATTGATATAACCTTTCTGAGACAATCCTAGCAATCCTCGAGATCTATCCCTGAAGATCTCTATGCCAATAACATAAGTTGCCTCACCATATCAACCATCTGAAAATTCTTGGTAAGATAGCTTTTAGTTTCATACAGCAAACCAATATCACTACTGGCTAACAAGATATCATCCACATACAGAACCAAAAATATAAACTTGCTCCCACTGATCTTTAGATATATACACTGATCAACAGTGTTTTCTGTAAATCCAAAAGAGGTAATGGTATCATTAAACTTTATATACCATTGCCTGGAAGCTTGTTTAAGTCCGTATATGGATTTCTTTAATTTGCAAGCCAAGTGTTCTTTATCTTTATTTGCGAACCCTTCAGGTTGCTCCATGTAAATTTTCTCATCCAAATCTCCATTTAGAAAAGCTGTTTTCACATCCATTTGATGTAACTCCAAATCATAATGATCTACAAGTGCCATAATGATTCTAAGAGAGTCCTTCTTTGATACTGGAGTGAAGGTTTCTCTATAATCAATGCCTTCCTTCTGAGTGAAACCTTTGGCCACAAGTCTGGCCTTATATCGTTCGATATTGCCTTTAGAGTCGCGCTTGGTCTTAAAGACCCATTTACACCCGACTTTCTTACAGTTATTAGGCAATTCAACGAGATCCCAGACTTGGTTTTGGTCCATAGATTTCAACTCATCATTCATAGCATCAATCCATTTACTAGAATCATTGCATTCTATGGCTTGTGAAAATGAAACTGGATCTTTATTTATCCCAATATCATAATCAGATTCCTGTAGATACACCACATAATCATCTGAAATGGCAGATCTTCTTTCCCTTTGAGATCTCCTCAAAGCTGCGGTTGTGGTGGTTCTACTATATTTTCAATGGCGATATCCTCATGAAGTGGGGAACCAATATCATTATGTTGTTCTGGTATCTCAACTTGATGATCAAGCTGAGGGACAACAATTTCTCTTGAAGGAAAGGGTATTGGGATATTTACCCTTACCACTTCAAGATCTACTTTTCTTGGTTCATCACTCCCACTAATTTCACCATTCGCAAGGAATCTGGCATTACCAGTTTTAACAATTCTTGTACTATGGTTAGGGCAATAAAATTTGTACCCCTTAGACTTATCTGGATAACCAATGAAATACCCAGATATTATCCTTGAGTCTAATTTCTTTTCTTGTGGATTATATATTCTAGCCTCTACTGGACAACCCCAAACATGTAAATGTCTTAAACTAGGTTTCCTACCAGTCCACAACTCGAAGGGAGTCGTTGGGACTGCCTTACTAGGAACTCTGTTTAAGATATACATAGCAGTCTTTAAGGTTTCATTCCACAATGAATTAGGTACATTAGAGAAGCTCATCATGCTCCTAACCATATCCATAAGTGTTCGGTTTCGCCTTTCAGCAACACCATTCTGCTGAGGTGTACCTGGCATTGTGTATTGAGCACAAATACCATGCTTTTCTAGAAATTTGGCAAATGGGCCAGGATGTTGTCCTGACTCATCATATCTTCCATAAAACTCACCACCTCGATCTGATCTTATGATTTTAACTTTTCTATCTAATTGTCTCTCGACTTCTGTAATGAACACCTCAAGGATGTCAACAGCCTGAGACTTTTCATTAATAGATATACATAATCATAACGTGACAGATCATCTATAAAGGTAATGAAATATCTCTCTCCCGTAAAACATGGAATGGAGAGTGGTCCGCAAATATCTGTATGAATTATTTCAAGAAGCTCTTTACTTCTTGTGGCACCTTTCTTAGTGTGTTTGGTTTGCTTTCCCTTTATGCAATCCACACACACATCAAAATCAGTGAAGTCTAGGTTATCCAAAATCCCATTCTTCACTAATCTTATAATTCTATCCCTGGAGATATGCCCCAGTCGTCTATGCCACAAGATAGAGGAATTTTCATTAATTAAGCCACGTTTAATACCAACATTCGAATGCAGAGATAATAAAGATTGTGCAAACTCATCATTCAATTAAATTTTATATAAACCATCACATAAAATTCCATGTCCAACCGAAATTGAATTATACATTAAACTGAGTTTTCCACAACTGAATAAAACAGAATATCCAAAAACATCTAATTTGGATAATGACATTAAGTTCCTAGAAATCGAAGGTACATAAAAAGTATCTTCAAGATCCATCTGATGTCCCGTCTCTAAGATTAGTCGATAAGTACCAACATTCTCGACCTCCACTTTGAGACGGTTCCCCATAAAGACGAATCTCTCACTTTCCTTCAGTTTTCGGGTTGTAAGGAATCCCTGCATTGAATTAGTTATGTGAGTTATGGCTCCAGAGTCAATCCACCAAGTATTAGAAGGAACTTCAGCAAGATTTGATTCATAACATACAAAAGAAAGATTCATACCTTTCTTTTCGAACCAAGCTTTCCTCTTATTGCAGTCCTTCTTCACATGTCCTTTTCTGCCACAAAAGTAGCATTTGACAGTGAAAGGCTTTCCATGACCCTGGCTACTTTCCCCAGGTTCATTCTATTTCTTTGGTGGAAACCTCTTACCTCTTCCATATTTACCTTTCTTATGGATAGCCCCTTGAGACACTGCCAACACTGAGTGATGTCCTTCTTGCCTCAGTCTCACTTCCTCTTGTACACACATACCAGTCAGCTCATTCAGATTCCACTTATCCTTATGAGTATTGTAGTGGATCTTGAATGGCCCGAACTGAGGAGGAAGTGAGTTGAGGATGAACTGTACTAAGAAGGATTCATCCACTTTCATTCCCAGTGTACCTAACTTGGCAGCCTTATCAGTCATGTTAAGGATGTGTTGTTGAACTCCTTTATTACCATCATATTTCATGGTGGTAAGTTCAGCCATAAGGGTGCCAGCTAATGACTTATCTGCAGACTTAAATCGGTCTTTAACAGCACTTAAAAGTTCAGATGCATTAGTTGTATGTGGGAGTGAAGTCTTGATGTTATTGGCTATGGTCATCTTGATGAACATGAGACTGAGTCTATTCGACCTTTCCCAAGCTTTGGCATGGCTAACCTGTTCTGCTGTACTTTCAGCAGTCACTTCATCAGGTTCTCAACTATTAGAGCCATGTCTAGGTCCAAAATACCCAGTGTAAATTGTACATGCTCAAACCACTCAGAGAAGTTTGTACCATCCAGGGCTGGAATGCTAGTTGCATGAGTGTGAAGGGAAGTGGGGACGTTCACTGAAACATAATAGGACAAGCTCACATTAAGGCCTCGAATCAATACAAAATCTTTAGATTTAATGAAGATGAACTATTGATATCACTTTGATTTCTCCTTTGGCGAAACCTAAGCATATCTAGTGTTCACTCTTTAGGTGAGAACTTTTATCACCTACATAGGTCTAATATAATTTATGTCACTTAGATAGTAAGTCATGTTACCTTTGGGTATCCAATTCTACACCACTAAGTTACATAAATTATACTACCCTACTCCGGTTCATAATTAGTTGAAAGAGACTTTCCTTTGGGCCAGTCCCAATCTCCTAACTAGAACCGCCATCGAGAATATTATTGTCCTTAATGTCACCCTCATTGACAAGTCTTTTATGTAGTTGTATATTCATAAGGTTTACTAACATAGGTCACTTTGGCAACTACTAAATCAATAAGCCTTATTAATACAAAACTAACCAATAATATTCTCTAATCTTTTATTTGAGTAATACTATAATACTCCAATTCTATTACTTGACCAACATCAATCAATATTAACACAATAACTTAAATGTGTAACATACATTATGATTGAATTAAACAAGCATTAGTCGACTGGTCCAGATAAGCCTAGTCGACTAAGGCTAAGTCAAGTCGACTGCAAAGAAAGATTAGTCGACTTGGGTCAATACAAGTCGACTATACATTTAGGTCTAGTCGACTAAGGCAGAGAAAGGTTAGTCGACTATACCAATATTATTAGTCGACTATAAATTTTATTAGTCGACTACACATTTTATTAGTCGACTCCTGTTGGAAGGCAACTCTCGGTTAAATTATTAGTCGACTTGGGAAAATGGTTAGTCGACTATACACTTTACTAGTCGACTAATCAAAAATACAAGTCGACTCCTGTTAGAAACAGAGAGTTCTCAACTTTCGGGAAAAGACTTAGTCGACTATAGTTTTGGGCTAGTCGACTAATAGTCGACGAAGCAGTTATCAAAGGCAGTTTCTGCTTAATCAACTTAATCCAAAATTAGGGAAAATTAGGGTTTCTAATTCCTGAATTTTGATCCCAATTAATTGCATAATCTGAGGAATATTAACAGTATATTAGGGTTATTAAATCCTCTACAAATTCTACAATTAAAAGATCAAAAATTGATTTTATGAAATGTTAATCAAAAACCCTAATTTTCCATAATCTTTAATCCAAGATGTATTGATTCTAAAACACTGGCTCGGATACCAAATGTAAGAAATTAAACTGAAATGCGGATAATATAAGCATGGATCTAGAATCAACACATCTTAAGAAATCGAATGCATACTAAATCAATACTAAATCAACATACCTGAAGCCATTGATTAATCGAGGAAGATGAATGGATGAAGACCTTGATCCTTTCTTTAATCCTGCAATAGCTTTAATCTGCAATGATACTCTTCTCTCTGTCCTTCTCTTATCACAAACCCTAATTTCTCAAAGGTGATGGAGTACTCAAAACAAGGGAGGAAGTTTGTGTTCATTCACAGGATGAGAGAAGTGGGTCTCATTTGCAAGTAATCATGTTTGATAAAACCACCCATCATGGTTACTTTATACCATACATGATTATTAAAACTTTACACAAAATGTAACTTAACATGGGCATCTTATTATATCAGTTAACTTTAATTAGGAATTCAATGTTAATTAATCAAGGTTATTGGGCCACCTTAATGTGAGATTAACAAAAGGGAGAACCCAAAAAGTCCTCCGCGCTTCATTTTAATAAAAACAGTCTAGAAAAACAGTTGGACAAAAGTAAGAATTCTCCCAAATCAAAGCGCGCACACATATGTAAAATGAGAGAAAAATCAACATCCTAAACAAAACAAAAACAGAACTAAAGGTAACCAACATCATCTTGGTACAGGGATCAGTCATAAAAGAAGCAATCTCAACTCAAACCGATCAGCGCCGGAGCCATGTCCCCAAATAGCATCCTCCAAAAGGTCATCAGACTCATCACTTAATGAAGATCGATCAAGTCACGTCCTCACCAAATCCCTATCTCAATAATTTAGACCAAGCATCCAAGGTTTTTATTTCCCCTTTTTTTTAATTAAGGGTCTGCATCTAATTCTTATTAATAAACATTTGTGGTCAAGGACAAGAATGTTGCAAGAAATGAGGAGGCAGAGGCGCCGCAGATGACGTGGAAGCAGCCGGGGCCGGCGTCGTCGACGATGGCCCCGATGACGGGAGCAAGAGTGGTGAAGCCGCCGATGATGCTACTGATTTGGGTGGCTTTGATGACTGGAGATGTTGAACTGCTGGATGAGATAAACTGTCAAGTTTGACGACAGGCCATACGCGGCCACTCCCACTGCCACTTTGGCCCCTGCAGAAAATTAATTAAAATTTTCTTTGTGACAGAAAGTACGAGGTCTCAAACTCGAAATTAATGGCAGAAATTTAACTACAAGTTGATTTATATGTAACAGCATTGAAGAATCGGCGAGAGATGAAGAGCTATGATGAAAGCGACGGTCACCCAGCCCCCTTTACTTGGCACTGTTTCTGTGCATGTTATCAGAGCTTCATCATCAACGGCCATGAGGGAGAGGGAGAGAGAGTTGAGATTTTAAGAACTATTGCCTTTGGGAAGGAGATTACATTTACACAGAGGGCAGCCTTTAATCAAAGACACAAACATGTTCTTCTTCTTGAGTAGACCCTACGTCTCCAAGAACTATTTTGATAGAGCCCCACTCCAGCACCTAACACTTGACGGCACGGTTTCTGACCTCACAAGTCACACTGTTTAAGAGTCAGACTTGAGCTACATTGAAAGTGACTTGACTACGCAAGCATGCAAACAAGCATGCTTGTGTAGTCTTAATCAAGTGACCTTACTTAATTATGATTATTACTTAGCCATCTTAAGAATTAATTCAGCTAGTCTAACGAAAATGACTTTTAATATGAGTTGATGGGGATGAGTGTTGGATGTTGATGGGCTTTGGCTTCTATATAAAAGAATGCTAAGGTTGGTGAAATGTAAGAGTAAGTGTAGTAGAAAGTAAATTGAAGGTTTTTGTACACACTCTCATTTCTTCTCTTTTTCGTTTTGTTCCTATTATACAATGGGTATAATAGGTTTGGATGAGTGAAAATAGAGTTTTTATCTCTTTGCATTCTTCCCTTTTGATTAGTGAATTTCTTTTGTTGTCTTGTCTCGTAGACATAGGTCACATTGGCTGAATCACATAAAATACTGGTATGTCGTCATTTTTTGTCTCTAACTTATATTTTTTATTTGTTAATATCTCTTTATACTTATCATCTCTTGTATTAAAAGCCCATTGCTACAACAACTTGGTATCAGAGCTAGTGTTATTTTCTTGTGGGTTTACGAGATGGCTTCGATAAGGTACAAAGTAGTGAAATTCGACGGAAAGAATAGTTTCAGTTTGTGGAGAGTCAAAATGTAGGCTCTCTTGGTACAACAAGTCTTGTTGAAAGTCTTGTCCGGTAAAGACAAGTTGCCAGAATTCACGTCCAATGATAAGAAAGAAGAACTCGAGATGAAGGTGTATAGTGCCATACAACTTTTCTAGCCGACGAAGTTTTGTTGGAGATTGCCGGTGAAGATACCGCTGCAGGTTTGTGGCTCAAATTAGAGATCATGTATATGACTATGTCCCTGACCAATAAGCTGTACTTGAACCAGCCTCTCTTTTGTTGTCCCAGAGGCAGTAAATTGCCTGATTTGCTTTTAAACAGCTATTTTTTGGTAAAATATTTTTGAATATGATTTTCAATGGCTATTTTGAATATAGCATGATTTGTTTTAGTAGCTCTATATATAAGGTTATATTAGAGCATTTTAAAGTGAAGTTTTCAAGTGTTATTCACTTACACATCTTTTCTAAGAGTTTTTTTTGAGCAATAAAAATTCAAATCTCTAATTTTCTCACACACACTTAGCCATTCAGCTTTATATCTATCTATAAAAATCCTTGTTACAAGAGAGATATTTGTGATCAAGAGTCTTGATCACAACTGTTTAATTCATTGTATTGAGTGTTTGGAGCTTGCGGCCTTAGAGAGCTTGAGAGTTCGAATATTGTGCTCTTGCAGGAACGAGTGAGAAAACTTGTAGATGTTGCGGTACCGAGTGATCTTGTGGGATCGAGATAGTAAAAATTCTTCATTGAGATGAAGGCGGAGATGTAGAGCAAGTTGCTCGAACCTTGAAATAAATCTCTCATGTTTTCTGTTGCTCCTCTCTCATACTCACTCTAGTTCATATCTTCTATGCTTATATTTTTTCATCATTCTATGCTTAATATTATTTTACACGCCTGTACTCATTTAAATTAAGAAAGCAATTGAGCACCTCAACTTTTATCTAAGAGGAATCTTAAGAAAAAGTTCTAATCCTTCACGGGTATACAGTTTCATTTCTTGACCATAAGTTGTTTATATGTGTTATTTTTGTTAATTGATTATAGTTAATTAGGTTTTAATTCTGTATTATATTATCATATCACCTATTCACCCACTCTTGATAATTTCAATTGGCATCAGAGTCGTGCTCTTGATTATCCGTTTAAGCACTGAAGAGTGATCCTATATTGCTAAACATATTATGTGCTTCAAACATGCATTCATAACTGATAATGTTAAAACCCCACTAAAGTTTGATGGACTTAACATTTCCACTTGGAAAGTTAAGATGACCATCTTCCTTCAATCGTTAGGAAGTCGTGTTGCCAAGGCCACCACTAAATCATTTGTTCACCCTGACGGTGATGAGGATGCTTGGTCCAAAATCATGGTGAAGGAGTTTAAAGCTAGTGCTAAGGCTCATTATGTTCTTTTGCAAGACCTAAATGATGATGATATATATCAATTACATATCCGTCTTTGATATATGTCAAAATTTGATCACCACACATGAAGGCACTACACAAGTGAAGAAAGTAAAAATTGATATGCTGAATTCACAATATGATAGTTTTCATATGCTTGGTTGTGAATCTATTGATGATATACTTACTTGGATTACTACTATTACTAATTGACATATTTCTCTAGTTAAACTGTCACGCCCCGTTTCTCAAAATACGCTGAAGCGGAGATGCGACACGAGTTGACAACGCATATACGTAAGGAAAATACCTCATGTATACACACTAAGGCTTAAATAACCCAGAACAATCTATATGAATCTACTAAAATGAATCTACGATCACTGCAATACTACATATTGATGTCCACACATGATAACACATGAACTAAGAAATGGAATAGAAGTTAAGTTTGATATACATGAATCAAAGAATAATCACAGGAATAAAGGAAGGAAGAGGGATAAGAATACCAGTATCAGGTAGAGAGAGACTCCAGCTTCTCGCAACATGTATGATTTCATCCAACATGTGAACAATAGAAACAAAGCATTCAATCTAGACGTGCAAATTCAGGGTTGTCAGAAAGCGACCTAATGAGTGTGTGTATGTGTGTAAAGGGAAAGGTGCTCGTGCATATAAACGGTGTAATCAGGCTATAACACTTCATATAAATACTGAATGGAACTGACATGAATAGAATATAAGAAGCAGGTAACATGAATAAAATTATAAGTAATGATAGAGAACTGTAAGCAATGTCTGATATTCATATCACTGTAAATGATAACATGATAAACTGTAAACAACTGATGTCAAGATTTGTAACCTAGCAAATGTCACTGGTCTGGTTAGTTATTATTAACCTAACTAATGTAGTACTTAACTGTGTCTCATGCCACAACCGTTTTTCCACATATTAAATAAGGTTGTTGTTGTAACTACCTGCCAATATAGTGCATATGTTTTGCAAGGTACCGTGCATGCCTGATACCACGGTCTAACACCCCTGGCGCTGAATCAGGACAAGCCGCAAGGCTCTAATAACTGAAGACCACAACCCCACACGAAAAGACAACTAGTGTGGCACCATAAGGCATGATCCTAACAAATGGAATTGAATAACTAGGTAGTCAGTACTACCTTGGTTCCCCATGGTGGAACTTACAACTCGGTACCATAATAAGTCCTTCCAAAATACACGACACGCATTATCAGGCAATTACCCCTTTTCCTTGGGTTATGATGTCTTTTATTAACAAGCAACAATATGAATTATTACGAGTAACTGATATCTCCAACAACTACTAATGTCAATAATAGCTGATAATCTGACAACTACTAACTAATATCTGATAACTGAATAACTGATAGCTAATAACTGACATCTGAAATAGAATACTAGAGATATACAGTCACTAATCACAACTGAGCACTAACAACTGGTAACTGGTACAGACATCTGACAACTATTATAAACTCTGAAATACATCATATGCTCATTACAAATAGTCTCACCAATAACTGATCAACTGATAACTTCTATCTGATAACTCTAAAATATAAGATCACCGATATCAACTAGATCACTATCACAATAACTCAATCTTTATAACTGAATTAATCAAGATCATGAATACAGTCTACTGATCATCCTCGAATCAATTAGATCAACAATACCGAAATCATATCTAAAGAGAGAATATCCTCAAGCAGCTACAATCGAGAATAGTTTACATCTGATGCTGGACACCAACTCAAACAATATCTTTAGTAAGTAAATCCTGAAATACTCACAATTATGAATTCCAGTACATCAATCTTATCAGAACACTAATCAAATCCTCTATAAAAAATATAGATCACAAGTCAACTTCAACTCTCACTAAGTCTGTATATAAGTCCAGGTATCAAGAAGATCGGTCTCTGATAAGGTAACATCCTAACTAAACCATCCTCAAGATCTAAATAAGTTCTCATCTGAATTATCATTAAATAAATATCTATTAATTATTTTCACATGAAATACACACTCTAACTGCATTCACGAATCAATCATCTCAAGATCAATCCTATAGACAGATGACTGTAAATCATAACTAGATATGAATCTCAGAACGGTAATCATACACATGACGTGGTATAAGTCTAATATCTCAATATCCAAATACAAGGTCCATATATATATATATATATATATATATATATATATATATATATATATATATATATATATATATATATATATATATATATATATATATGATGTTCAAAAATGAATTAATCCAGCCAATGAATAAATTGAATCAAGTCACAGTCCAAGGTATTTCAATACTAGCCCTAAGCCAACAGTGACAAATTACCAACACATGAAAAGATACGGATAAATGCTCATATCAATTACACAAATAACGTGAACAATCATTGATATTTCATGAAGTGATACAAGTGATAATACTGGTAAAATATCTCAGACAGTCACATGAAATGATAAAGGTAAAACACATATACCTATTGACAACGGTAAATAAGGAAATAAAATAAAAGCAAACACTCACATGAAATGATGTGGTTTTAGAACCGAAACGCATCTGGTCTTCACTGCATGAACTGGTACAGATCTATGAATCATCTCATGGGTCGGTCTTCGAATTTCATGTGTATCAGGTTAGCAACGGGCACAACTCTGAATCTCCTATAACGGGTCCGGATCGCACCAAAGGAGTTTGAAAGCGCTGCAACATGCAATCAAACACTTATGGATACACGTACACATAAATACATGCTTGCACACATGCACATGCATATAAATGTACACCCACGTATATACGTATACAAGTATACACATACATGAAAGTTCACCTAGAGGGGGGGTGAATAGGTGATGGCTAATCTAATGATCACTTAATGCTAAATAATACGGAAGCTAAAAGCAATTATGACCTAAACAAACTATTTAAACTAAACACCACGTATAACACAAGAGTGTTGCCGAATTTCCCGTGAAGGGCTCTGGACAAACTCCTCTAGATTCCCCTTGAATGGGTTGAGGTGCCGCGTTGGCTCTCTTGGTTGAATACAAATGTTAGCAAACAAACCCAAGCAAGTATATCAATATGAGCACACAAGTATATCATGCATATAAAGATAAACACAATAAAGGAATGCAAGATATAAACAAGAGACAAAGAGAGAGAGAGTGAGCAATCGCAAACACAAGGGATTTGTTTCGAGGTTCGAGCACACTTGCTCTACATCCCCGCCTTCGACACACGAAGGATTTCCACTATAATCGATCCCAATGGATCACCCGGTGCCGCAACACCTACAACTCTCGGACTCCCTAGTCCGTACACACCGCAAGCCCACCGGCTCGCCGAGGCCGCACCTCAAACACGGAGTTCACACACGAACTCGAAACCACCGAGTCCACACTAGGACCCGAAATAATGCGAACACACACGTCCGCCTTCTCAAAGAACAAAGATGAACTTTGGTGATCACAACTCTTGATCACCTAAAATCCTCTCACAATAATACTCCCTATATGGTAGATATACCAATGGATAGCTCAAGTGTTGTGTGAGAAAACAAGGAAGAGAATGGTGGAGGAAAACTCAAAGAATCACTTTAAACACTCTTGATAAAAACTCCCCTTTAGATTGGAAGAATTAGCTCTCAAATTTGTGGAGAAAAACCTCTGAAAAGAGTAGGAAAAAATGGCTCTAAAACTTCTCCAAAATCTTGGTGAAAACAATGGCCAAACCCCCAAATTTATAGGCTGTCAAAAACTAGCCGTTGGGGTCTGTCAGACCTGTCGGTCGACCGTCCGGTCGACCGCCAACGGTCAAGAATCCGACCGTTGGAGCCTCCGGTCGACCCAAAAGAACAGAGAGCACTGCTCTCAGTTCCGGTCGACTGGGTCGGCAGACCGGCCATCTGCCAGGTCAAGGCGTGCACGTCGGTCGACCGAGCCGGTCGGCTGACTTCAGCCCTAGTCGACTTGGTAGGTCGACTAGTCGACTTGCTGAAGCCTGAAACTAAAAAACTGAAATTTAAAACTTGGTCTTTTTGATTGAAATAAAATCCCATAAAATACTTAAAAATCTACAAAAATAGTTTTAACAATATTCTTTGATAAACAAACATGCTTGCACAAAATCAAGGCATGTTATAAATGATTTGGACTATTTTTGTAATACGAAAATATTGGCTCAATTGAAAACTTGTATTTTCCAAAATCTTGTTTTTCCAAAACTCCTTTAAATAAAAACTAGATATTTTAAACTCATTAAAGCATAGTGTGTATGGATATGATCCACTACACAAATAAGATGAAATATCTAAGTTTTTGACATTAAGCTCTAAACATGATTTTGGTTAAAAGATATGTATATAAGAAATTCCAAAAACCAAAGTATTTTTCCAAAGTAAAAATTATTTTCTAAAACTAAAAATCTTTTATGAAAATATATCTATCAAGAGTGTGTGTGTGTGTGTGTAAATAGACTTGAACAATCCACCAACTACTCTATCCTTTACATTTTAACTAAAAACAAAAATCTTATACCTAAACACAAGTCTTGATCTTGAAGTCTTCCCTTGAAGCCTTCTCATCTTTTTGACTTAGTCTAAATGCAATCCAACGAGCTCGACTCCTCTTGAGTACTTGATGTGATCTTGATGCATAGGCTCGTGAATCAACCCGGTGTAAGCTCCAAAACTTGACTTTAAATCCTTTGTTGAAGCTCCACACCTACTAAGATCTTGATAACAAATCTGTCACTAATTAAACACAAGATCATTAGTAAACATAACTACATGAGTTGATCATCATCAAAACTAGAGTGATGGGCCTTTGGGCCAACAATCTCCCCCTTTTTGATGATAACAAAACTCATGAAGTTATATATGCATGGATTAAAGTAAAGCTCCAAAGAAGCTCTCCCTTAACTCATGCATAACACATAAACAAATAGATATGCAATGAGGCACATAAACATGTATGCAAATGTAGGAGTAAACATGCTAATCAAGCATAAAACAAAAACACAAAATCTTTTTCTCCTATTTGCAAAACAAAACATATATGCATAAACACAAATCTTAATCCCCCTTAAGTAAGGAAAAACAAATACTTCTCCCCCTTAAGTAAGGAAAACATGCATATATCTCAAATACTTCTCCCCCTTTTTGTCAATCATCAACAAAGGGGTTCAAGTAAAAACAAAATCATCAAATCTTTCTCCCCCTTTTTGTCATAAACAAAGAGATCAATAAGGGCCAAACAAACATATCAATAAAAGGTTATATGCGATATACATTCATGAAGAGGAAGACGGTTAAGTAACTTCCCTACACATATACATTACATGAAAGAGGGATGACAAGCCCTAATTCACATAACGTATAATATGTAATGCATAAGAGGAGATGTGAAGCTCCCCCTACACACGTGTACCACATAAAGAAGAGTTGTCAAGCTCTTCAATATACAATACACTCAACATGAATCTATATGTAGAAGAGATGTTAAGCTCTCCTTGCATATAGGCAATACAAATCAAAAATTTTGAATTTTTCTTATAAAACAAAATTTTGAATTTGTCAATAAAACAAATTTTGAATTTTGATATCAATTTTGAAAATGATTAATTGTAAAATAGTGATCAATAGTAAAGTAATGATCAACCATATTGATACCAATTTAAAAACAAATGCATAAGCTTGAAAAATAAGATTTGAACTAAGCTTAGCATAAACCAACTTTGTGCTTTAAAAATGTAAATCAATTTTAGCTCAAGCACAAAACAAATCATATATATGTATGAAAAATGAGTATACCAATTGAAATTGATACATATATATATAAGAAACAAAATATGAGTATATAAAAAAAAAATAGAGTCAAATTGATACCAATTGAAACGATCCAATGATACCAATTGAAAATACCAATGTAAATCATGTATATGACTCATAACTTATACCTCCCAACCAAGTTCAAGATTAAAATGTTTTTTACATAAAGCATACATGAACATGATCTCCCATCCATCCGCCCATAAAGGGTAGAGTTTTCAAAATAGATTTGAAAATATTTTAGCATTGAAAATCACTACCAAATGAAGAATAATTAACTAGTTAAAATAATTTTTGAAAAACTAGTTAAAGATCCTTCAAAACATGAAATCAAAGCATATGTATTTCATGAATCATACCAAATATAAGAATTGACACTCGATCTATGAAGCTCAAAAATATGTTCATGAAACAAAGTCATGACAAAATAAATGAAGTATGAGTGTACAAGAATCATGTATATAACATTTACATGAAAATAGTCATTTAGGCTCAAAATGATCAAAACAAATTATTCATTTTATTTTATCAAACAAAACATGAAATTTATTTTTCATTAAAACAATAAACTTCTAGGTATATGTATGATATATCTAAATCTAACAATATGCATACATATCCGAAACATAAAACGAGTCTATTAATAGTATTTGCATGAAGGCAAGAGACTCAAAATGGATATACATGTATATTTATTAGATTTGAATAAAAGATACATATACATGAAGTAAAACATGAAAATAGGCAAAACAAGTATAAATGAAAGAGTCATCAAAATTAGGCTATACATGTGCATATAGTAGGTACAAATGAGCATGAAGTGCAAACATATATGAATCAATTTGTTGCTCACTATTTGTACATGTATAACTCCAAGTTTTAATAAAACTACATTTAAACTAGTATTTACCACATGAAGTACAAAACAAATAAAAACATGAACATGCTATATGATATCACAAATGAATAAGCATGTAAATAAAATAAGAGTTTAGAAATAGTTACCAACTAAGGAACTATGTTCCAAAACTCCAAACATGGTGGTTGTCCTACCAAACCTCCTTGATAGCGATGCATCAATAAGTGTGTCCATCATATCCATTTGCATCCACCATCAAGGCACCAAGTCTCTCACGTCTTGAGAGATCCCTCACCTACATCAAAAACATGGGGTGGGAGTTTTGGTACCCATTTTTTCTTGGGTCCTTGGGGTTAGCTTTATAAGGAACCCAAAAATTTTTATTAGCAAAATTTAAAGAATGCAACTTGTCAAAACAAAATTTTGCTAGATGGCCTTTGCGGCCACAATGTGTACATTTGTACACCTTAGGATGCTTATGTGTGTGGGTATAATCGTGGCGTGCAACATAAGCAAATGCATGATGAGGATGATGTGCATGAATATGTGGAGTTTGTTTCTTTGAAAACATTGACTCCAACCTAGTATGGTTAAATGCACAAGAGTTCAAAGTTGAACTCAAACAATCCATTTTATTTTTTAAATCTTTAATCTCATTAGTGGTGGCATGTAAAGCATGATGTGATAAATAATCATTTTTCTTTTCTTTTTCGAAACAAATTCTTTTTCTTTTTCACAAATCTTTCTTTTTAAAGAATTATTTTCTTGAAAAACAACTTTCTTTTGTTTTTCCACCAAATCAATTTTATCCTTCAAAATAGTGTTCCCTTCACACAAATCATTTAATTTAAAAGGGAAACATTTTCATTTTTCAAAACATTATTTCTTTTTCTAAGCATGCAATCTTAGTTCTAAATGAATCTTGTTCTATATGCATGCAATCAAATTTCTTTTCAAAATTTTATTTTCTTTCTTAATCATGTCATATTTCTCAAGTAGGAGTTGACAAAAAGTGGTAAGCTCATCATACGACATGTCCTCATCCTCGGATTCGGTAGTTACCTCAAGGGGGTTATCCCCTTGGACCATGTAGCACACATTGGAAGGGTCGCTTCCAACATCCGAGTCACTCCCCGCATAGTATTGATCATTTTCGCCAAGGGAGAGGAGGGTGTTCCAAACTACAAAAGCCGAATCAAAGTTAGAAACCCTAGATAAATAATCATCATTTAGGGTTGACTTTAAAGCATGAAGGGCTTTTGTATTAGCCTCAAGATTCTTACCATCTAAACAATATGCATTATTAGTAGTAGCAAGATAAACATGATAACCTAGGGCTTTGAGGTACAAAGACATCTTAACCTTCCAAATTTGGATGTTAAGAATGTCAAAGGTGTGTGGTGACATGAAATCCATGGTGTGTGTACAAAATATTGTGTTAGCCTAAAATGAGGATCTTTAACTCTAGGTTGTAAGACCTAAAATCAGAGCACTTGGCTCTGATACCAATTGAAAGTTCACCTAGAGGGGGGTGAATAGGTGATGGCTAATCTAATGGTCACTTAATGCCAAATAATGCGGAAGCTAAAAGCAATTATGACCTAAACAAACTATTTAAACTAAACACCACGTATAACACAAGAGTGTTGCCGAATTCCCCGTGAAGGGCTCTGGACAAACTCCTCTAGATTCCCCTTGAATGGGTTGAGGTGCCGCGTTGGCTCTCTTGTTGAATACAAGTGTTAGCAAACAAACCCAAGCAAGTATATCAATATGAGCACACAAGTATATCATGCATATAAAGATAAACACAATAAAGGAATGCAAGATATAAACAAGAGACAAAGAGAGAGAGTGAGCAATCGTAAATACAAGGGATTTGTTTCGAGGTTCGAGCACACTTGCTCTACATCCCCGCCTTCGACACACGAAGGATTTCCACTATAATCGATCCCAATGGATCACCCGGTGCCGCAACACCTACAACTCTCGGACTCCCTAGTCCGTACACACCGCAAGCCTACCGGCTCGCCGAGGCCACACCTCAAACACGGAGTTCACACACGAACTCGAAACCACCGAATCCACACTAGGACCCGAAACAATGCGAACACACACGTCCGCCTTCTCAAAGAACAAAGATGAACTTTGGTGATCACAACTCTTGATCACCTAAAATCCTCTCACAATAACACTCCCTATAGGGTAGATATAGCAATGGATAGCTCAAGTGTTGTGTGAGAAAATAAGAAAGAGAATGGTGGAGGAAAACTCAAAGAATCACTTTAAACACTCTTGATAAAAACTCCCCTTTTGATTGGAAGAATTAGCTCTCAAATTTGTGGAGAAAAACCTCTGAAAAGAGTAGGAAAAACTGGCTCTAAAACTTCTCCAAAATCTTGGTGAAAACAATGGCCAAACCCCCAAATTTATAGGCTGTCAAAAACTAGCCGTTGGGGTCTGTCAGACCTGTCGGTCGACCGTCCGGTCGACCGCCAACGGTCAAGAATCCGACCGTTGGAGCCTCCGGTCGACCCAAAAGAATAGAGAGCACTGCTCTCAGTTCCGGTCGACTGGGTCGGCAGACCGGCCATCTGCCAGGTCAAGGCGTGCACGTCGGTCGACCGAGCCGGTCGGCCGACTTCAGCCCTAGTCGACTTGGTAGGTCGACTAGTCGACTTGCTGAAGCCTGAAACTAAAAAACTGGGATTTAAAACTTGGTCTTTTGATTGAAATAAAATCCCATAAAATACTTAAAAATCTACAAAAATAGTTTTACCAATATTCTTTGATAAACAAACATGCTTGCACAAAATCAAGGCATATTATAAATGATTTGGACTATTTTTATAATATGAAAATATTGGCTCAATTGAAAACTTGTATTTTCCAAAATCTTGTTTTCCAAAACTCCTTTAAATAAAAACTAGATATTTTGAACTCATTAAAGCATAGTGTGTATGGATATGATCCACTACACAAATAAGATGAAATATCTAAGTTTTTGACATTAAGCTCTAAACATGATTTTGGTTAAAAGATGTGTATATAAGAAATTTCAAAAACCAAAGTATTTTTTCAAAGTAAAAATTCTTTTCTAAAACTAAAAATCTTTATGAAAACATATCTATCAAGTGTGTGTGTGTGTGTGTAAATGTACTTGAGCAATCCACCAACTACTCTATTCTTTACATTTTAACTAAAAACAAAAATCTTATACCTAGACACAAGTCTTGATCTTGAAGTCTTCCCTTGAAGCCTTCTCATCTTCTTGACTTGGTCCAAATGCAATCCAACGAGCTCGACTCCTCTTGAGTACTTGATGTGATCTTGATGCATAGGCTCATGAATCAACCCGGTGTAAGCTCCAAAACTTGACTTTAAATCCTTTGTTGAAGCTCCACACCTACTAAGATCTTGATAACAAATCTGTCACTAATTAAACACAAGATCATTAGTAAACATAACTACATGAGTTGATCATCATCAAAACTAGAGTGATGGGCCTTTGGGCCAACAATACATACTCACGCATACACTATATATATACATACACACTCACACATCTTATATATAATTACTATATATATACATACACTTATATATAATAAAACACACTAATTAATAACACCACACATAATTACACACTGTACATGTTTTAACAATACACATGTATAATTAAACACACATACATATATAATATAATCCATGCATATTAACAATTAAAGAGAGAAAAAGAAGGGAGGGGACTCACTCAATGGGTGTGGGGGTCTGGCTCAACAGGGGGCTCAGCCAAGAGAGTCTGTGCACTGGTTGTCACGGAGAGGTGCGCTGGATTGCTGTTGCAAAGGGAGGTCTCGGTTGGAGGGGAGGATGGGCTGCAGCGCCAGGGAAGAGCTCCGGTGGTTGCCGCAGCCAGGGACAGGGTGGTGGCGTAGCCAAGGGAGGGGAAAGTGCAGGTAGATATGTGGGGTGCTGCCAAGGGGACACGGCAGGGGGAGCGGGCCACGGGGATGATGATGTCCGTGGCCTTCGCTGCGTGGGGTGTTGGTGATGCTTGGGGTATTGTTGAAGGGGATGTTGGAGGGTGTGGTGAGCTGGCTACCACTGGTGGAGGCACACAACTTGGGAGGTGATGGGGATTTGGTGGCGGCTGCTCCGGGGCCGTGCTCGGTTATGGCCTGAGGAAGAAGGAGAGGTGGATCTCGGGGACTACGGTACACGACCATGGGGAATTGCTGGACTATTGTATGAGAGGCCTGGGGAGTGCTGATTGGTAGTGAAAAATGCATAATTATCATCATATTTACTATCACATTTTCACATTTATTCATATAATAATGCACATTTATTAATATTTTGTTATTTAATGTGTGCTGGCCTTGAGTTTTGAATTAAATAAAGAATTAAAACTTAATGAAGCCCAAAAGCCAGATCCAAGCCCAAGTCCAAGCCCAAGTGCAAAAGTGCAATTACAAGAAGTCAAAGTGCAAATACAAGATGTAAATATTGCAAATACTATAAAGAGGGAAAGGATAGAATTCTATCCAATCCTAAATGCTTAGGTGATGAGGATAAATACATGTGCAAGGATGAGATTCGTTTTTGAAGGGATTTGAATTTAGGGTAACTTGATTTCTAAGTTATCTCGCCAGGATCCAGCTTCCAGAAGCATATGCCCAGATGGACGGATCAGGAGAGGCCACGCGCCAAAGCGCGTGGCCAGCCGCCACTACCAGGCCGCGGAAACGTGGCCCAAGCCGCGTTTCCGCGGCAATCCTGCCTTATCCATCTACCAGTTTTCGTGGAGGAGTTTATCCAGGACTCTATCGCCTTCTGCACGTATAAATATCCCTGCAGGCGCAGCAGAGAGGGCATCCAGAGAGAGATTAGGGTTTTCTTTAACTATTTCTTTAAAATTTCTGCAAGTTTGTAATTTTGTTTCGAGTACATTGTGGAAGAGAAGGAGCTTGTATTTGGGAGACGTTTTTCGAATAAAGGTTACCTTTTTCCCATTTAATTCTCTGCTATTTAATTTTGCTTTTATTTGTGATCTCTCTGGTTTAGTTTTTAATCTGCAATCTTCTAATTTATTTGTTTTCTTTCTTTCTCAATTCTTCTTATTAAACAACATAAAAAAGTTTAAATAAATTGAAAAGATAAAAAAAATGATGAACTAATTTCATATTGTGGTTTGCTGAAATTCTTAAAGCAACCCTAGAGCAGTTAAGCATTGATCGGATTGATGATATTTTTTTTAGAAACCCTAGGTTTAAGGTAGAATGCTTGAAGACTAAATGATGATTAGTTTCATAATCTAAAGTCACACCTTTAAGTAATTTTTCACATTTCATGCTTAAGAACTTTGATAACTTCAAGGTAAATCTTCTCTTACGTTGTGCTTAGATGTTAGGATGAAAACGTGTTGGATCTTTAGGAGTGTCGCTAGTAAGATTCTAAAGTCTTTTTCTCTTGCTTGCATATCTTCTAGAAAACCTAGGATAGAGTCCATGTATTCCAATATGATGATCAATATCTTTAACTTGCACTATGGGTTGTGGTAGAAGATCAGTAAAACCACATCTTTACATTCATATATATATCTCAAATCTAATCTCTTTTCTCATATTTCAAAGCATACAGAGGAATCGGCCGAAAAGCTTGCATCGCATCCTTCCCTGAGGATCACGACCCGCTTTGGTCCTTGCTACAGCGGATAGCATTGAGACTAAGAACTCTACACTTCAATTTCTTACTTACAAATTCTTAATTCTCAATCAAAATTTTGGCGCCGTTGCCGGGGAAGGAACGGCACGATTTTCTCAAACTAATTATTTTTTATTCTTTCTGTTTGCAGATACAGAGAACAGGAAAACAAAGCAGTAGCGAGGACACATAGCAACTCTGTGCCTCTGCCCTCGAAGGCAGAGCATCAGAGCCTACTTCTTTGCCGCGGGTCTGCGGCAATAGCCGCATTTCCACGGCAAGAGTAGTTCACTACTCATCAAATTTTCTGCAGGTTGCTCAGAATTACAAATACTGTTTACTGCTGTGATTAAATTTCTCTGTGATCACTCTGCAACTGCTAATTAATAACATTAACTCATTTGTTGATAATAAAAAAAAGATTAGACTCTTGCATTTAGGACACGTGTCTATTTTAATTTTTTAATTCTGTTGAAGAGTGCTGGCGACAAGGTACGTTTGCATAGCATATAGATTAGGAAACACTCTTGGTTGATTTACTGCTTTCTTGAGTGATTACTTTTCTACAGCTTTACACGTACACAAAAATATCTTAAGGGCATAACCCATAAAAAAGATAAGGTGGGGATTTCATCACCCTTCCTTGGCCCACAAATCATATCCGTCACACTCACAACCCTAACCTTAAGTAAAATTTGACTAGACGTTGGCCCTAGGTTAACTCGGACTCAATAGGAGATTGACCGAAGGAGAAAAATTATTTGAAATTAACTCTTGTCAAATCGGTGTCTAGGCAGGGGATTGAGGGCCGAAAGCCCGAAGAACGGTGGTTATTTAATTAAGGAGCGTCTTTGACGGAAAACCTCCCACCGGTCTTGCCACCTACCTGGCCGATTAGCTTGTGGTTAACGTCGACAGTAGACCTCCTAAGGACAGTCTAAAGTTAGGAGTCATCTAGGTCAAGGCTTACCCTAGATTAGGATTTTTGATTGTTTTTCTTTTTTATTGATTGATTGGGTGAACTTGTTTGCTAATTGTGCATGTCCTCTTGGTCGAGAGACCCACTTACATCCAGGCTAACTAGAACTAGTTCACCACCCGAGCAAAAGCCCGACTCACACATGGCACAACCACAGTCACTCCAAGATAGGTTCTATCCTATTAGAACCTCTCTTCCTTCTTGCATCAAGCTTACTATTGAAGGTGTTGACCCATTTGAACTCAAGCCACAATACATCAACACCCTTCCCAAATTTCATGGACTTGAATCAGAGGATGCATACTTCTTCATAAGGAAATTTGAGGAAGTATGTCTCATGATGAATATTCCTAAGTTAGGAAAAGATGACATCAAACTTAGGTTTGTCCCCTTTGCTTTGAAGGATTTAGCAAAGAAATGGCTCTACAGTCTAGAGGCCGGTTCTATATCTTCTTGGGATAATTTCATTAAGGCCTTCTTAAAAAATTTTATCCCGTTCACAAGACTGCACTGATTAGGAAGAACATCCTACAGTTTAAGCAAATAGCCAATGAACCTTTTGGAAATACTTCGAACGTTTTAAGGACCTCCTTGCCCAATGCCCTCACCATGGGATAGAGAAATGGCGACTTTGCCAGTTCTATATGATGGATTAGATTATCCTACTAAAACGCTGTTAGAATCCATGTGTCAAGGAGGATTTCTGCAAAAGAACGAAGACGAAGGATGGTTATTATATGAAGAATTAGCTGATAATACCATCCAATGGGAACCTACTCCGGAAAAATTTAGGACTAATGACCCTACTTCTTCTAAAGGAGGTATCCATTCCATTGAGGCCAACGTAGCAACCGATGCTAAGTTAGCTGCTGTTATGCGAAGACTAGAGGCCCTTGAAACTAAAGAGCTAGTCTCTGTGAACCAAGTCAGCCCAACATCTTCGGCGGGCTGTACTTATTGTCAAGATATGAACCATGTGTTCGAGGAATGTCCTGTCTTCATCGCGCATTAAAGCTTGCCCGAATATATGAGTGCGGCCTTCACAAGGCCCGCCAACAATCCTTATTCACCCACCTACAATCCTGGTTGGAGAAATCATCCCAATTTTTCATGGGGCCCAAGCAACAATGATCAAATTAGGCCCAAATTCTCCAATAATTTCCAAAATCTGCCCTATCAACAAAATTTCCCTAGTCAAAATCCTCCACCGTCTTTCCAAAATTCACAAATGGAGACAAGACTTTCAAATTTGGAAAGAAAGATGGACACTCTAGTTAAAAGCCACGACACGCTGGCTCAAGTCTTAACTAGGATCGAGATCCAATTGAACCAACAAGAGAGACAGAGGGGTACCCTACCGAGTCAACCATTGCCTAATCCTAGGAATGCTAGGCCAGCCAATGAGGCTCAAGACCCAAACTAGTGTCACATGGTTCATACACTCAGATCAGGGAAACAAGTTGATAATCAAGTATCCATGCCACAGGATCCATCTCAGTCATCCATTCCATCTAGCTCCACTCCTTCTCCACCCAGCTCCAATGAAACTGAAGTTGAAAAGTCAGCAGGACAGGTGCACCAACCTATAGCTCTATTTCCAAATAGGCTTAGAAGCAACAACAATGCACATATGGAGAAATTATTAGAGGTGTTCAATCAAGTTAGGCTCAACATCCTACTTCTTGATGCAATCCAACAGGTCCCTAGTTATGCCAAATTCCTTAAGGACATGTGCACCAAGAAAAGAAAGACTAATGTGCCTAAGAAGGTTTTTCTAACCACTAACATTAGTGAGCTATTGTCCAATCAGATCCCTATTAAGTATAAGGACCCTGGTTGCCCCACCATCTCTTGCACCATAGGTCGAGCCGAAATCAATCGAGCACTCCTCGATTTAGGAGCTAGCATCAATTTGCTCCCTTTCTCCGTATATCAACAACTTGGATTAGGTGAACTCAACCCGACCCAAGTTACTATTCAGTTGGCTGACCGCTCAATCAAAGTTCCTAAGGGAGAGATCAATGACGTTCTCATACGGGTAGGAGAATTCATTTACCTAGTCGATTTCATTATTTTATAGACAACCTGTGTCTAATCCTAGGTCCCAAACTCCCGTCATCTTAGGAAGACCGTTCCTAGCAACCGCAAATGCAATCATAAATTGTAGAAATGGATCCATGAGACTGACTTTTGGGGATATGACCAAGGAAGTCAATGTTTTCAACCTAGGTAAGCATCCCTACGATGTGACCGACCAACCCTTTGAGGTTAACTTCATTGAGAACATGACGAGTGAGCATAATGAGGAGATCACACTAGAGTCAGAGGAAGAGGAAGACTTAGAAGCAAGTGATCTCAGCCTTGATGAGATCGAATGGGAATCAAATCTGAGTTCTATAGAGATGGGAGATTCTAGCTTAACTCCTCCACCCATCGAGCCACCTCCTTCTTTGGAGTTAAAAGCCTTGCCTAAACATCTTAAGTACGCCTACCTAGGTGAACAAGAGACGTTACCGGTCATAGTTGTATCTAATTTGACTAATAGGCAAGAGGAAGACCTACTGGCAACCCTTAGGAGACATAGGGAAGCCATTGGTTGGACTATGGCAGATATCAAGGGACTGAGCCCTACGATAGTCCAGCATCGTATCCATCTAGAGGAAGGGGTTAGACCGAAGAGGGATCCACAGCGTAGGCTAAACCCACTCATGCAGGAGGTTGTACATGCCGAAATAGTGAAACTGTTAGATAATGGGATCATTTATCCCATTTCCGATAGCGAATGGGTTAGCCCAATGCATGTGGTCCCTAAGAAGTCCAGCTTTACTGTGGTAGAAAATGACAAGTATGAGTTAGTGCAAACACGATTGCCTACCAAGGTTAGAGTATGCATAGACTACCGCAAGTTGAACGCACCCACTAGGAAAGATCATTTTCCCCTCCCATTTATTGACCAAATACTGGAAAGATTAGCCGGTCATGAGTATTACTGCTTCTTGGACGGTTATTCAGGGTATAACCAAATCCCTATAGCCCCGGAGGACCAAGAAAAGACAACGTTCACGTGCCCATTTGGGACATTTGCCTACCGTCGAATGCCTTTCGGCCTATGTAATGCCCCCGCCACATTTCAACGTTGTATGTTAAGCCTGTTTTCTGATATGGTCGAGCGCTTTTTAGAGATTTTCATGGATGACTTCTCCGTCTATGGAAATTCATTTGACCATTGTCTCCTCCACTTGGAGCTTGTACTGAGTAGATGCACCGAAAAGAACTTGACCCTCAATTGGGAAAAGTGCCACCTCATGGTGCAGCATGGGATTGTCCTAGGTCATGAGATATCTAGGGAAGGGATAAAAGTGGACAAGGCTAAGGTGGATATCATAGCCAAACTTCCAATTCCACGATGTGTGAAGGACATTCGGTCTTTCTTAGGACACGCTGGGTTTTATCGTAGGTTCATTAAGGATTTTAGCAAAACTGCTAGACCCCTTACAAACCTTCTAGCTAAAGACGTGCCCTTCATATTTGACGATAGGTGCAATAGTGCATGGGAAAAGTTGAAAGTGGAACTTATTTCTACACCTATCATCTCACCTCCGGACTGGTCCAAGCCTTTTGAGATCATGTGCGATGCCTCAGATTTTGCGATAGGTGCTGTCTTAGGACAGCGTAAGGATAGCAAGCAGCACGTGATCTATTATTCGAGTAGGACGCTCAATGACGCCCAAATGAACTATACTACAACCGAGAAGGAATTCTTGGCAGTAGTGTTCGCTTTGGAGAAATTCCGCCCATACCTACTTGGGACCAAGACCACGATTTTCACCGACCATTCTGCACTTCGATACCTTATGCTAAAAAAGGATGCTAAGGCCCGACTCATTCGTTGGATCCTTCTCCTTCAAGAATTCGATCTCAAAATTCGAGATAAAAAAGGTGTCGAAAATGTCGTAGCAGACCATCTCTCTTGCGTGCCTAATGCACCCTCCGACGAACTGCACATCAATGACAATTTTCCCGATGAACAACTTCTAGCCATCTCTAAGGAACCATGGTTTGGTGACATAGTAAATTACTCAGTCACAAACCAAACACCACCTAATGTTGGCCCAAAGGCCATTATCCCGGTTATTTTGATGATAGCAAAACATATTTAGTTATGTATTTAACATTTGTGTTTCAGAATTTTTCAGGTTATTTAACAGGTTGTTTTTGACGGCTCCGCTAAAAGACTCACACATTTGGAGTTCGCCGCAAAAATGAAGATTCCCAAGCTATGCACAACTAGGATGCTTTGGGATCAAGATGATGATATGAAGATCAAGACAAGATCAAGACATTAAAGAAAACAAGTTTTGTGTTTTTTTTAGATATTTTGTCAAAGCTAGATATTAGAAGTAGAGCTATGGGATTATCACACACACACCTCTTAGTTAGGTTCATGGCTTCAAAAAGATTTTTCAATTCCATTTCTAACTTAGTTTTAAAAGAGAACATATTTTAGAAATATGATTTTCAGAAAAACAATAGTTTTGGAAAAACAATTTTTATGGAAAAACAAGTTTCTATCAAAAGGATTTTTATCAAACTATCTTAACATGATAGAAGTATGACACATGCTCATACTCTATGTTTTTACAAGTTCCAAAAATCCTACCCAAGACCCAAAACCAAAAACCCAAGATTTTCTGGTTCTGGAAGTTCTGTTTTTCAGAACTCACAGTGACCGGTCGACCGGCCCGGTCGACCGATGTGCACAATACTGTGCACGTCTATATCAGTCGACCGACCCGGTCGACCGATGTTCACTTGCCTTCACAGGAGTTTTCGGTCGACCGACCCGGTCGACCGATGAGCCCCAACGGTCATATTTTGACCGTTGGCGGTCGACCGACCCGGTCGACCGGAATCTGTCAAAAGTTCTGACAGATCCAACAACTAGTTTTTTGACTGTTTTTCTTTTTGGAATTTGTCTCCAACGAGTTTTTGAGGCTGTTTTTGACCCCTATAAATAGAGGGTCACCTCATATTGATTAGACAACCATTGCAAAATATTTCATAAGAGTTTTACAAAGATTTTCAAAGCTTTCCTTCATAAAAGATTTTCCAAAGTCTAAATTCCCAACACCCAACTTGTAGCCTATTCCTCTAGCTTCTCTCTAGATTTTGCACACCACAATCCCAAGCTTTACATCTACATATTTGGTTCTAGGATTGTGCAAGTGAGCTTTTGTAAAGTGATCAAGTGTGATCACTCATTTCTTCTTGGAGTGAAGTTGTAGAGGCATCGGCCTCAAGGGAGCTAGTGAGCTTCGGGTGGTGTTGCGGCATCACAAGTGTAAGGGACAAGTGTGTCCTTGTATTGGCGATCCGGTGGGATCAACGATAGTAGTGCAAATCCTTCAAGTGTGAAGGCGGGGACGTAGAGCGTGGCTCGAACCTCGGAAACACATCCTTGCGTTTGCGTTTGATCAATTTTCTCTAACTCTACTCCTTTCAATTCTTGCACCTTAATTGTTGTATTTATTGCAAGTCTTTATTTGTGCTATTTGTGTGTGAAAGTTTTAATTCAGCAAAATTGCCATATTTCATATAGCCATCACCTATTCACCCCCCCTCTAGGTGATTTCAATTGGTATCAGAGCCTAACCCTACAACTTAGGTCTAACAACCTTAGGGAGATCCATATTTGGCTATATACATTTGTGTTGCATTTACATTTGCTTGAGCATTCATGGCATCCATGGACTTTTCTAGCATTAAATCCCCACCCAAGTTTGATGGTTTAAACTTCCCCATTTGGAAGGTGAAAATGAATCTCTTCCTTAAATCCCTAGGAGTTAGGGTAGGTAGGGCCATTACCAAAGATTTTATTGAACCCACTAGTGATGAGAGCACATGGTCCGAGGATACTTCCAAAGACTATGAGGCTAATGCTAGGGCACAATATGCATTGACCCAAGCATTAAATGAAGATGACCTTGCACGCATAATAAATTGTAAATCCGCATTTGAGGTTTGGAACATACTCATTGTGACTCATGAGGGAACGTCTCAAGTCAAGAGAGCCAAAGTTGACTTGCTACGTTCTCAATATGAGAATTTCTATATGTTTGATAATGAGAGCATTGATGACATGCTCACCCGTTTTACAAAAATAACTAATGCTCTTTCTTCCTTAGGCGACAAGATTGATAATGATCAAAAGATAAGGAAGGTGATTAGAGCTCTTCCCTAAACTTGGGAAGTCAAGGCGACCACACTCAAGGAGCTCAATGACAAAGAGGAGATGGACTTCTCCGGCTTCATCGGAAATCTCAAGACGCATGAGATGGAGATGAAAGTTAGAGAAGAAAGGGAGGCACCAAAGAAGAAGACCATTGCCTTCAAAGCCGCTCCTACCATACACGAAGAGGATGACTCATCAGAAGATTGCGATGAGGATTTCGCCATGCTCATCCGGAAGGTGGGCAAGATGTTTTACAAGAAGGGACGGCAAAGTAACTTCCGAAGAGGGAAGCCTCAAGGAAGGTACGAGAAGAAAAGAGATGAACCGGTCCTTGCTTTCATTGCAAGAAGATCGGTCACCTAATTGCCGATTGCCCCGCTCTACAAGCAACCACATCCAAGAATGGGCAAAGAAAGAAGAAAGCCTTGGCCGCTACATGGGATGATTCGGAGTCGGAATCCGAAGAGGAGCACGACGCCGCCAACATGTGCTTCATGGCACAAGAAGACGACGCTTCTAAGGTAACATTTGAAAACTCTCTTGATGATGATGATCTCACTATGGATGAACTAGCACGTTTCTTTGAGGAATTACAACATAGATATGAGATTTCGCAATCTCATAATAAAAAGTTAAAAAGGGAAAATGAGTCCTTGAAAGATAAACTTAATATTATTGAAAAGGAGAAAAATAACTTGTCTAATTCTTTTGAGAAAATAAAAAGTGATTTTGCAAATTATAAACTAGCTTGTAAAGGGAAAACCCCCATTGCATCATGTAGTAAAAATGATTTTGTAGAGATTCAAAAACGTGTTGAAGTTTTGGATTCTACTTTAAAAAGTTATGCATTTGATTTGAAAAAGATTGCATCTAAATTTCCTAAGGGAGTAACCCAAGGGAAACATGCACACCATACACATGCACGAAAACATGTACACCCACACAAGCATGCATACATGTATGGTAATAATAATAATGGTAGAATTTATATTTGCACACATTGTGGCCGCAAAGGCCATTTAGAAAAATTTGCTATGCTAAGAACAATGTAAAGAATAAATTTGTTTGGGTTCGCCGATCTAACCCCAAAGGACCCACTAAGATTTGGGTACCAAAAGAGCCACCAAATTTAAATGATACAGGTATAGGTGGACCTACACCCTCCAAGACTTAGGAGGAGGTGGTGCCCGGGTGGTTGATGCATCGGAGCTTAAAGAACAAATCATGCATGCATCGCTATCGTGGAGGCACCTATTTGTGGAGATTGCCCGTAAATTGGTAACATCTCCATTTAAGAGTTTTAATTTTGTATATACAATTGTTATAGGATTGCTAGTTTAGTTTTATGCCTCATTGATACATGATTAGTATAAACTTGCAACTCCATCATGATTGTATATGCCATGTTTAGTTTTTGATATCTTTAGTTTCATGCCTTGTTTTATAGTATGTCCACATGTATAGTTTATTATTTGTGAATATATACTTGTATACATATACACATTATTTTCATAAATAAAAATAAAACATTTGTAAAATTTTCTATTTAAGCAAATACCTTAAAGATGGCAATTGCGCACCTCAACTCATTCAAGAGGAATCAAGAGGATGAAGTTCAGAACCCGTCACTGGGTATTCGGCTTCAACATCTTTAAAATCTTTGTTTAAATATGAAAATAAAATTAAAATTGGATTGCATGTATTTTGATGTTTGTAAAGACTTAATGAAGATTTAAAACCTGTTGGTGTTCCTATATGATTAATATATCATACATATTTTGGACTACAAAATTACTTAAAATTTTTTTTTTGGGCAAAATTGCTGTTAACTGTTTTTCAGGCAAGGCCGGTCGACCGACCCTTAAATCTCCAGTCGACCGACTCTGCCTGAGAGAAAATTTTTATTTTTTTTGTGTGCTACCGGTCGACCGACCAGAATTCCGGTCGACCGATGCTGACCTGCTGTGGTCTCGGGATATTTCGGTCGACTGACCCGGTCGACCGATCTTATTTACAGAGCTCTCGGTTGGATTCGGTCGACCGGACCGGTCGACCGATCGTCGTGTTTTTGCCCAAATCTGCTATATATTTTCATTTTTCTCTCTCTCTCTCTCTCTCATTTCACTCAGCGACCGACGAACCCATTTTTCCCCAAAATTTTCGTTCTCTCAAATCCTTCAACCAAATCCAAATCTTTTTAAAACCCATCTCAAATCCTTCATCCTACTTCCGGATCTTCGATTTCAGCAACTTCCAACCACCGGATTCGGAGAATTTCAGGCTTTTCTGTCTAGGGTTTGGACTTTCTCAATTAAGGTAAAAATCAAATTTTTGACTCTAATCTTCAATTCTAGCTTAGAAATCTTTCTTCCTTTGTCACTATTTTAGGTTGCTTAGCTTCTAGATCGTGCCATAACCTGTTTTAATCTAAAAATTTCATTTTTATTCATCATGCTTAAGAGATCTCGAACTGAGAAGGGGAAGGGTATTGCTCAACCCTCATCTCAGGTTCCTAGACCTGTACGGCCCTTTATAAATGATCTAGCTGCTGATAGATACTCCCATCTCTCCACTAGAAATATTAATTCAGGGAGATTTGTTACCATTCAGGATTTTGAACATCTAGGTATCCCTCAAATCCTGCAAACAAATAATCTAGTTGAGTTCTTGACCATCAAGGAGCAAGTATACACTTCCCTTGTTCCTTACTTTTATGCCAACTATGAATTTGATGGTAACCGCATCACATCTAGAGTTCTAGGTAGGGAAATCGACCTCTCTATCGGTCGGTTTGCTAGGATTCTGCATCTCTCCACTGGCGGAGCAGATGTGCACTCACATGATTTGCATGATTTTGAATTTCCTGAGGGTGAGTCTTCACTCACCGCCTCTACTCTGATTCACGGGGATGACAACCCCGGCTTGGTTAGGAATGAGGTAGTGAGTCGATACACTCTTCAATCTCAAGTCCTTGCCAAGATTATCTTTTACAACATTGTCCCCAAACATGGTGAGTATAGCCATGCTAGGGGTTGTGTCCCTTTGATTATCTTTTGTCTGCTTAAAGGGATTAAGGTAAACTTTCCTAGAGTCATTGCCTCTCATATGGCCTCTGATCAGATCCGTACTGCGGGTAGGAGCTTGCCCTACGGCATGCTTATTACCCATCTTCTTAGGGGTCTTGACTTTGATCTTTCTGCTGAAACTCCATCAAATCCCCTGACCAACATCAATGGAGTTGTCCTGAAGATGATGGAAGCTCAGCTGCGTAGACACGCTCCTGTGCAACCACATCTTCCTCCTGCTGGTCCTGGCCCATCTTCAGCACCAGGATCTTCTTCTTCTGCAGCACCTGCATTTCCTCCTGAGTTACTAGCTCTTCTCTCTTCGGATGTCCGCTCTCAGATCGAGGCGCACCAGGCCTGGGTCGAGAAGCGCGACGCAGCCATTCGGGCGGAGATGGATGCTCGTGACATCCGGGATGCTGCTTTTCGGGCGGAGGTCCGAAACGACATGTCATATTTCGCTGATTCCATGAGATTCATGGATGTTCAGTTTCAGGCCCTTTTCTCAAAATTTGACATGCTCGTTCCTGATCGGACTCCAACTGCTTGTCGACTCCCTGCCACCGGTCCTCCATTTCCTCCCAGAGCTCGCTCTTCTGTTCCTCCACCGCGCACCAGAGTCGATGGCATGGATCCAGAGGAGGTTGCTTCTTCAGAGGAAGGTGGTGATGATGACGGAGACGGCGATGATGGTGATGATGGTGCTGAGGAGTGACCTCTCCTTTTGATGATGTCAAAAAGGGGGAGAGTTATTTTGAGAGAGATATTTTGTGACACTTTGTTATTTTGTTATGTACTTGACATATTTGTGTTGGACATCTTTTGCTTTGTCATGTATTTTTATTTTGTGTTGTGGATATGGTTATGTGTTTTATGTATTTATGTCATGTATGAGACTCATTTCCTTCATCTATGATATGACATGAATATTTGGCATCTTTTGTTGGCATGGAAATAAAATTTATGATTATGATTTGTGATAATATGCCTGAGTATGATTTTATATATATGCTTGTGTTGAGGGGGAGCTTCATTTGAAGTCTCTACCCAAAATATCTTGTGATAACTACATATGTTTTGCCATAATCAAAAAGGGGGAGATTGTTGGCCCAAAGGCCATTATCCCGGTTATTTTGATGATAGCAAAACATATTTAGTTATGTATTTAACATTTGTGTTTCAGAATTTTTCAGGTTATTTAACAGGTTGTTTTTGACGGCTCCGCTAAAAGACTCACACATTTGGAGTTCGCCGCAAAAATGAAGATTCCCAAGCTATGCACAACTAGGATGCTTTGGGATCAAGATGATGATATGAAGATCAAGACAAGATCAAGACATTGAAGAAAACAAGTTTTGTATTTTTTTTAGATATTTTGTCAAAGCTAGATATTAGAAGTAGAGCTATGGGATTATCACACACACACCTCTTAGTTAGGTTCATGGCTTCAAAAAGATTTTTCAATTCCATTTCTAACTTAGTTTTTAAAAGAGAACATATTTTAGAATTATGATTTTCAGAAAAACAATAGTTTTGGAAAAAACAATTTTTATGGAAAAACAAGTTTCTATCAAAAGGATTTTTATCAAACTATCTTAACATGATAGAAGTATGACACATGCTCATACTCTATGTTTTTACAAGTTCCAAAATCCTACCCAAGACCCAAAACCAAAAACCCAAGATTTTCTGGTTCTGGAAGTTCTGTTTTTCAGAACTCACAGTGACCGGTCGACCGGCCCGGTCGACCGATGTGCACAATACTGTGCACGTCTATATCAGTCGACCGACCCGGTCGACCAATGTTCACTTGCCTTCACAGGAGTTTTCGGTCGACCGACCCGGTCGACCGATGAGCCCCAACGGTCATATTTTTGACCGTTGGCGGTCGACCGACCCGGTCGACCGGAATCTGTCAAAAGTTCTGACAGATCCAACAGCTAGTTTTTCTGACTGTTTTTCTTTTTGGGATTTGTCTCCAACGAGTTTTTGAGGCTGTTTTTGACCCCTATAAATAGAGGGTCACCTCATATTGATTAGACAACCATTGCAAAATATTTCATAAGAGTTTTACAAAGATTTTCAAAGCTTTCCTTCATAAAAGATTTTCCAAAGCCTAAATTCCCAACACCCAACTTGTAGCCTATTCCTCTAGCTTCTCTCTAGATTTTGCACACCACAATCCAAGCTTTACTTTTACATATTTGGTTCTAGGATTGTGCAAGTGAGCTTTTGTAAAGTGATCAAGTGTGATCACTCATTTCTTCTTGGAGTGAAGTTGTAGAGGCATCGGCCTCAAGGGAGCTAGTGAGCTTCGGGTGGTGTTGCGGCATCACAAGTGTAAGGGACAAGTGTGTCCTTGTATTGGCGATCCGGTGGGATCAACGATAGTAGTGCAAATCCTTCAAGTGTGAAGGCGGGGACGTAGAGCGTGGCTCGAACCTCGGAAACACATCCTTGCGTTTGCGTTTGATCAATTTTCTCTAACTCTACTCCTTTCAATTCTTGCACCTTAATTGTTGTATTTATTGCAAGTCTTTATTTGTGCTATTTGTGTGTGAAAGTTTTAATTCCGCAAAATTGCCATATTTCATATAGCCATCACCTATTCACCCCCCCTCTAGGTGATTTCACCTAATTGGTCAAAACAGGATAGATACCGATTCTTTTCTCAAGTCCGGTATTACATGTGGGAAGATCCTTATCTTTTCAAATATTGTAGCGACCAAATCATTAGGAGATGTGTCCCCGACGAGGAAACTAGAAGTGTTCTAGCTTTCTATCATGACTTCGCTTGCGGTGGACATTTTGGTCCCCGCAAAACTGCCGAAAAGATCCTGCAAAGTGGCTTTTATTTGCCAACCGTGTTTAGAGACGCATTTGAGTATTGCAAAACTTGCGCAAGATGTCAAATGATAGGAAGAATTTCCAAATGAAATATGATGCCCCTAAATCCTATTCTAGAAGTAGAACTTTTCGATGTCTGGGGCATCGATTTTATGGGACCCTTCCCTAATTCGTTTGGGCACCAAGACATCTTGTTGGCCGTAAACTACGTGTCAAAATGGGTTGAAGCTGTCCCTTGCAAGACAAATGATAACAAAGTTGTTGTCAAATTCTTGAAAGATAATATCATCTCACGCTTTGGAATCCCTCGAGCCATCATTAGTGACAATGGCACACATTTTTGCAATAGAACTTTTGAAGCTCTTATGCGAAAATATGCCATAACTCACAAATTGTCTACGCCCTACCATCCTCAAACTAGCGGACAGGTAGAAGTTTCTAATAGGCAAGTAAAGCTCATCTTGGAGAAAACTGTGAATCAGAATAGGAAGGACTGGTCCACCAAACTGGTGGATGCCCTATGGGCATATAGGACTGCCTTTAAGACAATTCTAGGAATGTCTCCCTACAGACTAGTCTTTGGAAAGGCTTGCCACCTTCTGTTGAGCTAGAGCACCGGGCCCTATGGGCAATTAAGCAGCTAAATTTCGATCTAGATAAGGCCGGTGAGCTTCGAAAATTGCAAATTTCTGAACTAGAGGATTTAAGGAATGAAGCATACGACAATGCGAAGATTGCGAAGGATAGAGTTAAGGTTTTTCATGACAAGTTCATCACGAGAAAAACGTTTGCCCAAGGACAAAATGTTTTACTTTATAACTCTAGACTTCATCTCTTTCCTGGCAAGTTGAAGTCAAGATGGACAGGGCCTTTCATTGTTAAAACTGTGTTTCCACACGGAGCCATAGAGATCTACGACCCCAAAAATGGCAATGCATTCAAGGTAAATGGTCAACGTCTTAAAATCTTTTTGGAGTCAGTACCGGAAGTAATTGCAGCCATGGGTCTTTTTGACCCACTGTATCGGTAACTATATCTTTCTGCCAGTTCATGCATCCATGCATTTCATTCATACATTAGGGACAATGCATGAAACAAGTGTAGGGGAAGGGTATGTAATATATGTAATATAAAAATAAATAAATAAATAAATAAATAAATTTAAAAAAATAAAAAAAATAAAAAAAATAGAAAATAGAAATATTTTTTCTCTTTATTTATTGCATAAAAAAATTAAAAAAAATAAAAAAATAAAAAAAAATATTTTATAAAAAGGACAGTATTTTGACTTATTTTTTGCAAGAAACCTAAGTTAGTTTTAAGGATTAGGAAAATCATGATTAGGATTTCTAAAGACTTGGTCAAAATAAATAAATTGTTTTATTTTTAGGTATAGGAGAAGAAATTGAATAAATAATTAGTCTTGATTTTTACCTTAATGAAATGTGCATTCCTAGTGCACATATCTAGGATTCTAAGACAAAGACTCTTGTGCCCTATATATATAAAAAAAAAATTTCACTGATTAAGCTGGATACATGTGCCTCAAGAAGCATAAGTATTCATGCCTAAAGGTGATTGTTTATAAATAAAGTCCTTAGTTTTGTGGCCTAGTTCATTCGAATTTGAGTCCGCGGGGTGTTTTCTCACCTGGTGCCCTAAAGCCGACCGGTTTGGGAGCCATCGACTTTAAGTTCTCTATATGGGTGGATTAGAAAGCCTAAGAAAACTGAGAAATATTATACATGTATTAACACATCTATTAGTCAATTAGTTAGGTATGAGGGCCTCAAGAAGCCTTGATACTTACACGAAAGAAAATTAGATGAGTTATACATGCAAAAAAAAAAAAAATTATATTAACACATCTATTAGTCAATTAGTTAGGTATGAGGGCCTCAAGAAGCCTTAATACTTACACGAAAGAAAATTAGATGATGTTATAAAAATAACAAAGAGGCATGAGAGTCCAAGTTAAGGAATTCCTAGTAAAATTCAAAAGGATACATATGATTTTTGGTAACGAAAAAGACTATACAAAAATTCAATTTTGATTCTTACCTAAAAAAAATAACAATTCACTTTATTAAGACTAAGTTTAAGAATGAATAAAATGATAATTCTAAAACTTATAGACTACTTAGTCTCTTCAAATATATTTCAAATATTTTCCTTTTTATGGATTTTGTGGGTGTAATCCGCTGAAAACCCTCACGAGACAACACTCGTCCTCTAGGGTAACCTAGGGGTTTAACGGCTTGTTGCACATGCTAAGTGCAACCGTGATTCCTACGAAAGTGAATTAGCTAGGTTAGATTTTCTTTTTCTTTGATTTATACTCGAGGACGAGCAAAAAGATAAGTGTGGGGGTGTGATTGGTAGTGAAAAATGCATAATTATCATCATATTTACTATCACATTTTCACATTCATTCATATAATAATGCACATTTATTAATATTTTGTTATTTAATGTGTGCAGGCCTTGAGTTTTGAATTAAATAAAGAATTAAAGCTTAATGAAGCCCAAAACCCAGATCCAAGCCCAAGTCCAAGCCCAAGTGCAAAAGTGCAATTACAACAAGTCAAAGTGCAAATACAAGATGTAAATATTGCAAATACTACAAAGAGGGAAAGGATAGAATTCTATCCAATCCTAAATGCTTGGGTGATGAGGATAAATACATGTGCAAGGATGAGATTCGTTTTTGAAGGGATTTGAATTTAGGGTAACTTGATTTCTAAGTTATCTCGAAAATCCAAAATGAAGAGCCAGGATTCAGCTTCCAGAAGCATATGCCCAGATGGACAGACCAGGGGAGGCCACGCGCCAAAGCGCTTGCCTCCCGCCACTACCAGGCCGCGGAAACGCGGCCCAAGCCGCGTTTTCGCGGCAATCCTGCCTTATCTATCTACCAGTTTTCGTGGAGGAGTTTATCCAGGACTCTATCGCCTTCTGCACCTATAAATATCCCTGCATGCGCAGTAGAGAGGGCATCCAGAGAGAGATTAGGGTTTTCTTTAGCTATTTCTTTAAAATTTCTGCAAGTTTGTAATTTTGTTTCGAGTACATTGTGGAGGAGAAGGAGCTTATATTTGGGAGACGTTTTTCGAATAAAGGTTACCTTTTTCCCATTTAATTCTCTGCTATTTAATTTTGCTTTTATTTTGTGATCTCTCTGGTTTAGTTTTTAATCTGCAATCTTCTGATTTATTTGTTTTCTTTCTTTCTCAATTCTTCTTATTAAACAACATAAAAAAATTTAAATAATTGAAAAGATAAAAAAAATGATGAACTAATTTCATATTGTGGTTTGTTGAAATTCTTAAAGCAACCCTAGAGCAGTTAAGCATTGATCGGATTGATGACATTTTTTTTAGAAACCCTAAGTTTAAGGTAGAATGCTTGAAGACTAAATGATGATTAGTTTCATAATCTAAAGTCACACCTTTAAATAATTTTTCACATTTCATGCTTAAGAACTTTGACGACGTAACTTCAAGGTAAATCTTCTCTTACGTTGTGCTTAGATGTTAGGATGAAAACGTGTTGGATCTTTAGGAGTATCGCTAGTAAGATTCTAAAGTCTTTTTCTCTTGCTTGCATATCTTCTAGAAAACCTAGGATAGAGTCCATGTATTCCAATATGATGATCAATATCTTTAACTTGCACTATGGGTTGTGGTAGAAGATCAGTAAAACCACATCTTTACATTCATATATATATCTCAAATCTAATCTCTTTTCTCATATTTCAAAGCATACAAAGGAATCGGCTGAAAAGCTTGCATCGCATCCTTCCCTGAGGATCACGACCCGCTTTGGCCCTTGCTACGACGGATAGCATTGAGACTAAGAACTCTACACTTCAATTTCTTACTTAGAAATTCTTAATTCTCAATCAAGTGCGGAGGTGAAGGCGCCATGGTGTTGTAAGGGGGATAGTGCGGCATCCTTGGGAAGGAGATGGGATGAGGGTTGGCAGCTGATGATGGGGAAGGAAGATGGAGATGATGGATTTAGGTTTAGGATTAGGGTTAATGATAGGGATTATATATATAGGGGGTGAACTGGGTTATTGGGTTGTGGGTATTGGTAGTTAGGTAATGGGTAGGAAATAGGAAATGGGTATGGCGATAAAAGAGGATAACACGTATGGGTTGGATGAAAAAGGATATAATAAAAGAATAATTAATAATAACAACCATATTAATACTAATAATAATAATAACACCAAAAATAATCAACCAAATTGTTAATAATAATAATACTAATACTAATATTAATAAAAGTGATTAGCCATGACCATAATAATAATAACAATATATATATATATATCAATAATACTAATTATAATAATAATTAATAAATATAATGAAATAATAATAATTAACACTAAATATAGTAATTAATAATAATAATATTAATAATAATATCTCTAATAATATTAATAAGAAATAATAATAATAATCATAATGAAATAATAATAGCAATTACTAATATGAATAATAATAGAAATAAGCAATTAAAAATATTGATAGGAAATAATGGTAATAATATTTAAAGCCAAATTATCATTTACTATCACAAAATAGTTGCATATTTAATAATAATAACAACTATAAATCAAGTTAATAAATAATAATAAAATAACCAGTAAAATAAAATAAATAATTTAAGAAAATAAAATTACATTATTTTAAACTAGAGATATTACATTCCACCCACCTTACAAAAATTTCGTCCCCAAAATTTCAATAGGGCAGGGAATAATAAAAAGAATCAAAATTAGGGAGAAAATAAATAAACTTCCACGTTGCTTCTCAACACATCATGAATCCACCAGCTTCCGCTGCACTACTCTGATTTTCGCTACCAGCTTCGAAAAGAAGTAACCAGACTCTAGAGGTAAAGATCAGAATAATAGAATCGAGAAGAAAGATAGAAATCAAGATGGAATCAAGATTACTCTAAAATAAGAAACAAAATCAGGGATATAAAAGAATCAAGAGATGGATTCTAAAAGGGAGGACGATCAATTTCAAATGGACTGAATATCATAAAATGGATAGCATATGTATATTGCAGTGTAACTTTACCTTTCTTTCAAGTTACCGGTAGAACTAGGTCTCTCTTGTGAATATAAAAGTCACGCAAGTCGAAAACCTAGGCTCTGATACCAAGAAAACTCTGTCACACCCCGCTTCTCAAAATACGCTGAAGCGAAGGCACGACGCAATTCGGCGACGCATATACATAAGGAAGATACCTGACATATACGCGCTATACTTTAAATAACCCAGAACAAGCTATATGAATCTACTAAAATGATCTATGATCACTGCAATACTACACATAGATGTCCATACATGATAACATATGAAATAAGAAATGAATAGAAGCTAAGTTTGATATACATGATCAAAGAATAATCACAAGAATAAACGAAGGCAAGAGGGGTAAGAATACCGGTATCAGGTAGAGAGAGACTTCAGCTCCTCATAATATGTATGGTCTCATCCAACACCTAAACAATAAAAACAAAGCATCCAATCTGGACGTACAAATTCAGGGCCATCAGAAAGTGACCTAATGAGTGTGTGTGTGAAGGAAAAGGTGCTTGTGCATATAAACAGTATAATCAGGCTACAACACTATCATATAAATACTGAATGGAACTGATCTGAATAGAATATAAGAAGCAGGTAACATGAATAAAGTTATAGGTAATGAAAGTGAACTGTTAGCAATGTCTGATACTCTTATCACTGTAAAGGATAACATAATAAATTGTAAACAACTGATGTCAAGATGTGTAACCTAGCGAATGTCACTAGTCTGGTTGGTTATTATTAACCTAACTAATGTAGCACTTAGCCGTATCCCATACCACAGCCATTTTTTCACATATCAAATAAGGTTATCATTATTTTAGCTACCTACTAATATAGTGCATGTGTTTTGGAAAGGTACCGTGCATGCCGGTACCACGGTCTAATACCGAGACGCTGAACTTGGACAAGCCGCAAGGCTCTAATAACTGAAAATCACAGTCCCACACGAAAAGACATCTAGTGTGGCGCCGTAATCTGGGCATAGTCTTGACAACTGACAACTGAATAACTAGGCAGCCAGTATTGCCTTGGTTCCCCATAGTAGAACCCACAACTCGGTACCATAATAAGTCCTTCCAAATACACGATTGGCATTATCAGGCAATCACTCCTTTTCCCCGGTTATGATGTCTTTTACTAACAAGTAACAATATGAATTGTTAAGAGTAACCTGATATCTCCAACAACTGTTAATGTCAATAATAGTTGATAATCTGACAACTGACAACTGATAACTAATACCTGACAACTGAATAACTGATAGCTAATAACTAATATCTAAAATAAAATACTAGAGATATACAGTCACTAATCACAACTAAGCACTAACGACTAGTAACTGGTACAGGCATCTACCAACTACTATAAACTCTAAAATACATCATATGATCATCACAAATAGTCTCACTAATAACTGATAACTGCTATATGTTAACTCTGAAAAATAAGATCACCGATATCAACTAGATCACTATCACAATAACTCAATATCTATAACTGAATTAACCAAGATCATGAATACAATCTACTGATCATCCTCGATTCAACTAGATCAATAATACCAAATCATATCTAAAGAGAGAATATCTTCAAGCAACTACAATCGAGAATAATCTACATCTGATACTGGACACCAACTCAAACAAAATCATCAGTAAGTAAATCCCGAAATACTCATAATTATGAATCTAACTACATCAATCTTATCAGAACACTATTCAAAATCCTCTATACAAAATATAGATCTCAAATCAACTTCAACTCTCACTAAGTCTATATATAAGTTCAGGTATCAAAAAGATCGGTCTCTGATAAGGCAATATTCTAACTAAACCATTCTCAAGATCTAAATGAGTTCTCATCTAAATTATCATCAAATAAATATTTATTAATTATCTTCACATGTAATACACACTTTAACCACAGTCATGAATCAATCATCTCAAGATCAATCCCACGGACAAACGACCATAAATTATAACTAGATCTGAATCCAAGAATAGTAATCATATACATGAAGTGGTATAAGTCTAATATCTCAATATCTAAATATATGGTCCATATATATCAGATCTCAAACATGAATTAATCCAGCCATTCAATAGATCGAATCAAGTCACAGTCCAAGGTATCCAAATACTAGGCCTAAGCCAACAACGACAAATTACCAACATATGAAAAGATGCTGATAAATGCTCATATCAACTACACAAATAAGGTGAAAAATCATTGATATCTCATGAAGTGATACAAGTGATAATACTAGTAAAATATCTCCAACAGTTGCATGAAATGATAAAGGTAAAACACATATGCATACTTACAATGGTAAATAAGGAAATAAGACAAAAGCAAACACTCACATGAAATGACGCAGTTTTAAAACCGAATCACCGTTTGGTCTTCATTGCATGAACCGGTACGGATCTATAAATCATCCCACAGGTCGGCCTTCGAGTCGCCTGTGTATCGGGTTCACAATAAGCATAGCTCCAAATCTCTTGTAATGGGTCCGAATCACACCAAACGAGTCCGAAAACTCTGCAACACGCAATCAAACAATCATGGATACATGTACACATAATACATGCTTACACACGTGCACATGCACATACGTGTACACCCACGTACATACGTATACAAGTATACACATATATACTCACGCATACACTACGCACACACAGAGTCACACATCTTATATATAATTACTATATATATACATACACTTACATATAATAACTCATATATAATTAAACACACATTATACATATAATATAATCCATGCATATTAATAATTAAAGAGAGAGAAAGAAGGGAAGGGACTCACGCAATAGGATGTGGGGTCTGACGCAGCAGGGGGCTCGGCCAAGAGAGGTTGTGCACTGGTTGCCATGGAGGGGTGCGCTGGACAGCTACTACAGAGGGAGGTATCAGTTGGAGGAAAGGATGGGGTGTAGCGCCAGGGAAGAGCTCTGGTGGTTGCCGCGGCCAGGGATAGGGTAGTGTCGTAACCAAGGGAGGGGGAAGTACAGTTGGAGATGTGGGGTGCTTCCAAGGGGGACACGGCATGGGGGAGCAGGCCATGGGGATGATGATGTCCATGGCCTTCGCTGCCTAAGGTGTTGGTGATGCTTGGGGTACTGTTGAAGGGGGCGCTGTTGAAGGGGGCGCTAGAGGGTGTGGTGCACTGGGTGCAGCTGGTTGAGGCACACGGCCTGGGAGGTGATGGGTATTGGGTGGCGGCTGCTCAGGGGGCAGCGCTCGGTTGTGGCCTGAGAAAGGAGAGGCGGATCTCGCGGAGTACGGTACACGGCCATGGGGGAATGCTTGGCTATTGTGCGGGAGGCCTTGGGAGTGCAGAGGTGAAGGCGCCATGGTGTTGCAAGGGGGATAGTGCGACATAGGGAAGGAGATGGGATAAGGGTTGGCGGCTGATGATGGGGAAGGAAGATGGAGATGATGGATTTAGGTTTAGGATTAGGGTTAATGATAGGGATTATATATATAGGGGGTGAATTGGGTTATTGGGTTGTGGGTATTAGTTGTTGGGTAAATGGGTAGGAAATAGGAAATGGGTATGGGGATAAAAGAGGATAACCGGTATGGGTTGGAGGAAAAAGGATACAATGAAAGAATAATTATATTAACAACCATATTTATACTAATAATTAATAATTACACCAAAAATAAATAACCAAAATATTAATAATATTACTAATAATAATATTAATAAAAGTGATTAGCCATGACCATAATAATAATAACAATATATATATCAATAATACTAATTATAACACTAATAATTATAATAATAATTAATAAACATAATGAAATAATAATAATATTTAGCACTAAATATAGTAATTAATAATAGTAATATTAATAATAATATCTCTAATAATATTAATAAGAGATAATAATAATCATAATGAAATAATAATAGCAATTAATAATAAGAATAATAATAGAAATAATAGTAATAAGTAATTAAAAATATTGATAGGAAATAATGGTAATAATATAAAAAGCCAAATTACCATTTACTTCACAAAATAATTTGTATATTTAATAATATTAACAACTATAAATCAAGTTAATAAATAATAATAAATTACCCATAAAACAAAATAAAAATGCAGTATTTTAAACTAAAGATATTACATAAACCTATTTTCAATGATCAGAAGGTGCGAAAAATCACACGAGTGTAGACTGTCTAAAAATTACTGGAGACAAGTCTTTGGATGCGGACCTCATTCCAACACGAAGGTCTCGTTTCAATACAAAATGTGGACCTCGCGTCCAACCGCAAATGCGAACCTCAGCCAGCTCCGCATTCCAAACCGCAAACGCGTACCTCATTCCAAACTGTAAATGTGTAATATCCCTAATCTAAACTACTGTATTTTTATTTTCTTCAAGTATTTATTTTGATTTACTAAGTATTTTTATTTAATCAAGTTAATTTATTATTTTTCCTGAGATTATTATTATTAAGTATGGAGATTATTTTGGGCAGTAAATGGTAATTTGACATTTTACATTTATCATTATTATCATTGATTGATATTTAATTATTATTTCCAATATTTCATTAAGGTCACTATTCTTTATTAATATTTTTATTCCATTATGATTATTATTTATTGTTAATATATTATTATTCTCTTGTTAGCATTCAATGATTATTATTGTTGAATATGCAAATTATTTTCAGGTAGTTAATGGCAAGTTATTCTTCCATTATTATTTACTATTATTTCTATTAGTGCATTATTATTTCTATTGTTATTGCTCAGTAATTATTATTATTATTATCTTGTAATGTTATTGGTATTATTAATGTTATTATTTTTGTTAAGTAATGTTACTACTAATATTGTGCATTCAGGTTGTGTTCCCCTTATTAGCCTCTCACCCCACTTCCCATTTACCCATTGGTGATCCTATGACTATTTGGATTCTTTACCCATTATCTTGATTACCCATCTACCCGTTTGGATTCCTAATCCTACCCATTAGCCCAATAACCTAATACCCAATTATCTATTTGGATCCTAACCCATACCCGTTTGCCTAGACCCAATACCCGCTACCCGCAAACCCAATACTCTTCCTATAAATATTCCTTAACCTAAACAAGAAACCCTAACCTAATCTTAACCCTAATCTCCCCCATCTACAGCCGCACACCCTCTTCATCTCTCTCTCCAGGCCGCCCCAACCAACAGCAGGCCGGCCACCTCCACAGCCGCCCCCTCCCTATTCTCCTCTCCCTCCTTGCAGCCGTGCACCTCCGTTGGCGAGCCACGACAACAGCACCTCGAGCTTCCTTTCCGGCGTGCGCGACAGCCCCTCTTTCCCTCCTGCAGATCTGGACAGCCACCAACAATCAGCAGCAGATCCAACGAACAACAGATCAGATTTGCAGCAGCCCCGTACGTGCGTCTCCAGCAGACCGAGCAACAGTGAGCAGCCGACCTTCTCCTCCCTCTCCCCGGCAACACCAGCGGACCTCCTCATCCTGCAGATCAGCAGCACGGCCACAACAGTACCAGCAGGCCGAGTTCCCCTGCGCGACAGCAACACGGCCACAGTCTCCCCCAACAGCCCAGGTCTGCGCACAACCAGATCCAACGAGCAGCGAGCAGCTCCCTCTCCTGATCCACGCCAGGCCGTCGTCGGAGACCAGCACGGTGGCCTTCTCCAGCACCTTGGCCACCCTCCCATGCAGTCCGATAGCGAGGAACGGTACCATAGCGACCGCAGCAGCGACTCGGCCTTTGACGCGCACAGCAGCGAATGACACCCAATGTGAGTGTTTTTCTCCTCCTTTCGATTCTTTTTATTATGTATACTTGATTCTTATTATGATTCCATGTGTACCTACATTAGTGTAGAGATTGTATTCTTTGATGCGTGTAAGAGAGGCGCATATATGTGTTTTATAGCATGAGAGATCAAATCTTAGTATGCCCTGTTTCTGTTCTGGCAGAGGCATTAGTCGACTAATAACTGTTATTAGTCGACTAACACCTCTGTTAGTCGACTACCCCCCAGATCCTTAGTCGACTAGTATAGCTTCCAGGAACCTTTGACTCTCTGTATTTTCACTGTTAGTCGACTTGATATATATAGTAGTCGACTAACAGTTAGTGTAGTCGACTTACCCCCTAGCCCTAGTCGACTAATGTATTGACCTGGAGCTGTGTTGGTTTCTGTATCCCTGTCAGTCGACTAGCCTTACCTGTGTAGTTGACTGGCCTTGCCCCTAGTCGACTTGACCCACTTGATTAGTCGACTACACCTTCTTTTAGTCGACTTGTATATAGTCCCTAGTCGACTACTGTTAGCCTGTCAGCTAGGTATAGTTTGTTTGTAGATTGTGGACTTCACCCATGAGTTGTGTAATGAATATAGATGGTGTATATGATATCGAGGGATATATTATGGATGGATATATGATGGAATGACTTGACTTATCATGTTAGAACTTAGATGCATGTTTATGATATGTTGTGATACTGAGTGTTGGGATATCGTGATGGATCTTAATATGAGAAGGAATTGTGAATACTTATGAATCGGAGTTGTATGTTTGAGTGAGAGGACTAGTACTGGATATTGTTGATGTATGTCGGATTGGTGATTAATGTGTCGGATTACGTGATGTGTATTGATACTCGATTGATTGGAACTATTGGAATCATGAGTTGGTTGTAATGACTCGGATTGATCTAGACTTATGTTATTTACATTGAATGATGTTCAATGATTAGACATGACTTATTTAGTTGAGTATTTGAGGACATATCAGATATGACTGAAGTAGTTGAGTAGATATTCTAGATCACATGTGTTTGATGATGTTTCTTATTTAGTATGATTGGGGTATGTGTTTGACTTGTTGATCTCGAGGACATGCATAGTTATTGATTACACCTATTGATATAGATTGAATTGTGATGATTGTAATCTAGTTGATATCAGTGATCTATATCTTGGGTTTGATAACAGTTATTAATTGATCTCAGTTATTGGTGGTTATAGGACTAGAACATATTGGTGTTGAGGAGAAGACTAATTACAGATTTATTGATATGGTAGTTTACCGTTTTGGCTTACACTGATACGGACTGATACTTAACGATTTACGAGGATGGTATTGGGAATATAAGTTGATGGAATAGTTTATGATATCTCTTTAGTATGGATGGATGAGATTATGATCAGCTTTAGTTGAGACTGTTTATTGGGCAGTAGCTAGACTGTTACTGTTATTTTATCCATGTTATTGAAGTTACTGGGAAATGATTGTTTGACCGTAACCTGGGTACAGTTCTATTGTTCATCGTATACACGGTTACTGTTACTGTTACTGTTACTGGTATTGTTCACCGTGTATACGATCACTGATTGACTGTTACTGTATTGTTATCGTTACTGTCACCATATCGTCCCAGTGTTCTAGATAATATGGATATTGACTGACTTAACTGAAATAAATAATAATGTTAATGGATAACTTACACCGGATTGGGAAAATTGATGGAGGAGACAGCGTCTGTATTTTGGGTGGACCTAGGATACAGGTTGCGCAGCCGACTGAGGGTTCCACTGCAGGGTTCCTGGGGGATGACTGGCATCCCATCTGTACTGTTACTGTTCCACTGTTTTCACAGTGAGATTACTGTTACTGTTACTGTTACTGAGTACCTAGCGGTACGGCCTGGTTCAGTGCCAGGAAACTGAGGCCGTGGTCCCGGGTATGCACGGGACCCACCTAAAGCATGGACAATGTCTCCAACCAATCAGTTTTAATAACTTAGGACCCTGATTGACACGTGTAGTTGGCGTAGTATGGGATGCGTCTATTACAAGTGGCAATTGGTGTTCGCTGACATAATAAATGATAATAAACTGTTATAATGTATTGTGACTGACTATAATCATTTGACTGTGTATATGTATTCTATGATAGGAATATGATTGTAACAGTGACCAGATTTAGATACCAACCTAGTGACATGTGATAGGTTACCTATTGTGACATCAGTTGTTGCCTATCTTTATTCGTGTTGCTATCATGTTTATTACAGTTCTGTTATTTATCTGTTACATGGCCTCTTTTATCTGTAGTTGCTCTTATTACTATTTATGCACATTGTTTCTTCTGCACGAGCTTTTCCCCTTTACACACACACTCATTATGGTCGCGTTCTGACGACCCTGGGTTTGCACGTCCAGCTATCGGACGATTGTTTCTAATGTGCAGGTTTTCGATGAGACGGCACGCCTTGCGAGGAGCTTGGGTCCTCTCCCTTTGATTCTAGTATACTTGCATTTTATTCTTGTTATATTTCTTTGATTCCTGTATATCACCTTTGACTTCTATTCAGCTGCCATTTTCTTCCCGTTATTCATTGCTATCATGTGTAGTCTCATATGTATTATTGCAGTAATCCTTGCTTATTATAGTTCTGATTTATAGCTTGTTCAGGTTAATTTAGGCTTAGCGTATATACGTGGGGTATTTCCCTTGCGTATATACGTCGCCGACTCTCGTCGCGACTCCGTTTCCGCGTATTTGGGAAGCGGGGCGTGACAGGGTTTTCTTGGTATCAGAGCCTAGGTTCGACATAAAAGAGAACCTAGTTCCTACCTGTAACCTGAGACAGTTATGTTGACACTGTAATATACATATACTATTCACGTGATAATATTGACTCCATTTGGAAATTGATCGTCCTCCCGTTGGAATTCCGTTCTTGATCTGTTGATATTCATGAATCTAACACTTCAATTAGAGTGATTTGGATGTCCATCTTGATTTCATCCTTCCTTCCTATTCATTCCTCCTGATTCTATCTCTTGAGATCGGTTACTCCATGTTGAAGATAGTAGCAGAGATCAGAGCGCGCAGCGGAATCGTGGTGTCCCAACAAGGCGACGTGGAAGCTTGTTGTGTTCTCTCTTGATTTTGGATTCTTTTATCATTCCCTGCTTTATTTGAAATTTCGAGGACGAAATTTTTATTAGGTGGGTTAGAATGTAATATCCCTAATCTAAACTACTGTATTTTTATTTTCTTCAAGTATTTATTTTGATTTACTGAGTATTTTTATTTAATCAAGTTAATTTATTATTTTTCCTGAGATTATTATTATTAAGTATGGAGATTATTTTAGGGCAGTAAATGGTAATTTGACATTTACATTTATCATTATTATCATTGATTGATATTTAATTATTATTTCCAATATTTCATTAAGGTCACTATTCTTTATTAATATTTTTATTCCATTATGATTATTATTTATTGTTAATATATTATTATTCTCTTGTTAGCATTCAATGATTATTATTGTTGAATATGCAAATTATTTTCAGGTAGTTAATGGCAAGTTATTCTTCCATTATTATTTACTATTATTTCTATTAGTGCATTATTATTTCTATTGTTATTGCTCAGTAATTATTATTATTATTATTATTATTATTATTATTATCTTGTAATATTATTGGTATTATTAATGTTATTATTTTTGGTTAAGTAATGTTACTACTAATATTGTCAATTCAGGTTGTGTTCCCCTTGTTAGCCTCTCACCCCACTTCCCATTTACCCATTGGTGATCCTATGACTATTTGGATTCTTTACCCATTATCTTGATTACCCATCTACCCGTTTGGATTCCTAATCCTACCCATTAGCCCAATAACCTAATACCCAATTATCTATTTGGATCCTAACCCATACCCGTTTGCCTAGACCCAATACCCGCTACCCGCAAACCCAATACTCTTCCTATAAATATTCCTTAACCTAAACAAGAAACCCTAACCTAATCTTAACCCTAATCTCCCCCATCTACAGCCGCACACCCTCTTCATCCCTCTCTCCAGGCCGCCCCAACCAACAGCAGGCCGGCCACCTCCACAGCCGCCCCCTCCCTATTCTCCTCTCCCTCCTTGCAGCCGTGCACCTCCGTTGGCGAGCCACGACAACAGCACCTCGAGCTTCCTTTCCGGCGTGCGCGACAGCCCCTCTTTCCCTCCTGCAGATCTAGACAGCCACCAACAATCAGCAGCAGATCCAACGAACAACAGATCAGATTTGCAGCAGCCCCGTGCGTGCGTCTCCAGCAGACCGAGCAACAGTGAGCAGCCGACCTTCTCCTCCCTCTCCCCGGCAACACCAGCGGACCTCCTCATCCTGCAGATCAGCAGCACGGCCACAACAGTACCAGTAGGCCGAGTTCCCCTGCGCGACGGCAACACGGCCACAGTCTCCCCCAACAGCCCAGGTCTGCGCACAACCAGATCCAACGAGCAGCGAGCAGCTCCCTCTCCTGATCCACGCCAGGCCGTCGTCGGAGACCAGTACGGTGGCCTTCTCCAGCACCTTGGCCACCCTCCCATGCAGTCCGATAGCGAGGAACGGCACCACAGCGACCGCGGCAGCGACTCGGCCTTTGATGCGCACAGCAGCGAACGACACCCAATGTGAGTGTTTTTCTCCTCCTTTCGATTCTTTTTATTATGTATATTTGATTCTTATTATGATTCCATGTGTACCTACATTAGTGTAGAGATTGTATTCTTTGATGCGTGTAAGAGAGGCGCATATATGTGTTTTATAGCATGAGAGATCAGATCTTAGTATGCCCCTGTTTCTGTTCTGGCAGAGGCATTAGTCGACTAATAACTGTTATTAGTCGACTAACACCTCTGTTAGTCGACTACCCCCCAGATCCTTAGTCGACTAGTATAGCTTCCAGGAACCTTTGACTCTCTGTATTTCCACTGTTAGTCGACTTGATACATATAGTAGTCGACTAACAGTTAGTGTAGTCGACTTACCCCCTAGCCCTAGTCGACTAATGTATTGACCTGGAGCTGTGTTGGTTTCTGTATCCCTGTCAGTCGACTAGCCTTACCTGTGTAGTCGACTGGCCTTGCCCATAGTCGACTTGACCCACTTGATTAGTCGTCTACACCTTCTTTTAGTCGACTTGTATATAGTCCCTAGTCGACTACTGTTAGCCTGTCAGCTAGGTATAGTTTGTTTGTAGATTGTGGACTTCACCCATGAGTTGTGTAATGAATATAGATGGTGTATATGATATCGAGGGATATATTATGGATGGATATATGATGGAATGACTTGACTTATCATGTTAGAACTTAGATGCATGTTTATGATATGTTGTGATACTGAGTGTTGGGATATCGTGATGGATCTTAATATGAGAAGGAATTGTGAATACTTATGAATCAGAGTTGTATGTTTGAGTGAGAGGACTAGTACTGGATATTGTTGATGTATGTCGGATTGGTGATTAATGTGTCGGATTACGTGATGTGTATTGATACTCGATTGATTGGAACTATTGGAATCATGAGTTAGTTGTAATGACTCGGGATTGATCTAGACTTATGTTATTTACATTGAATGATGTTCAATGATTAGACATGACTTATTTAGTTGAGTATTTGAGGACATATCAGATATGACTGAAGTAGTTGAGTAGATATTCTAGATCACATGTGTTTGATGATGTTTCTTATTTAGTATGATTGGGGTATGTGTTTGACTTGTTGATCTCGAGGACATGCATAGTTATTGATTACACCTATTGATATAGATTGAATTGTGATGATGGTAATCTAGTTGATATCAGTGATCTATATCTTGGGTTTGATAACAGTTATTAATTGATCTCAGTTATTGGTGGTTATAGGACTAGAACATATTGGTGTTGAGGAGAGGACTAATTACAGATTTATTGATATGGTAGTTTACCGTTTTGGCTTACACTGATACGGACTGATACTTAACGATTTACGAGGATGGTATTGGGAATATAAGTTGATGGAATAGTTTATGATATCTCTTTAGTATGGATGGATGAGATTATGATCAGCTTTAGTTGAGACTGTTTATTGGGCAGTAGCTAGACTGTTACTGTTATTTTATCCATGTTATTGAAGTTACTAGGAAATGATTGTTTGACCGTAACCTGGGTACAGTTCTATTATTCATCGTATACACGGTTACTATTACTGTTACTGTTACTGATATTGTTCACCGTGTATACGATCACTGATTGACTGTTACTGTATTGTTATCGTTACTGTCACCATATCGTCCCAGTGTTCTAGATAATATGGATATTGACTGACTTAACTGAAATAAATAATAATGTTAATGGATAACTTACACCGGGATTGGGAAAATTGATGGAGGAGACAGCGTCTGTATTTTAGGTGGACCTAGGATACAGGTTGCGCAGCCGACTGAGGGTTCCACTGCAGGGTTCCTGGGGGATGACTGGCATCCCATCTGTACTGTTACTGTTCCACTGTTTTCACAGTGAGATTACTGTTACTGTTACTGTTACTGAGTACCTAGCGGTACGGCCTGGTTCAGCGCCAGGAAACTGAGGCCGTTGTCCCGGGTATGCACGGGACCCACCTAAAGCATGGACAATGTCTCCAACCAATCAGTTTCAATAACTTAGGACCCTGATTGACACGTGTAGTAGGCGTAGTATGGGATGCGTCTATTACAAGTGGCAATTGGTGTTCGCTGACATAATAAATGATAATAAACTGTTATAATGTATTGTGACTGACTATAATCATTTGACTGTGTATATGTATACTATGATAGGAATATGATTGTAACAGTGACCAGATTTAGATACAACCTAGTGACATGTGATAGGTTACCTATTGTGACATCAGTTGTTGCCTATCTTTATTCGTGTTGTTATCATGTTTATTATAGTTCTGTTATTTATCTGTTACATGGCCTCTTTTATCTGTAGTTGCTCTTATTACTATTTATGCACATTGTTTCTTCTGCACGAGCTTTTCCCCTTTACACACACACTCATTATGGTCACGTTCTGACGACCCTGGGTTTGCACGTCCAGCTATCGGACGATTGTTTCTAATGTGCAGGTTTTCGATGAGACGGCACGCCTTGCGAGGAGCTTGGGTCCTCTCCCTTTGATTCTGGTATACTTGCATTTTATTCTTGTTATATTTCTTTGATTCCTGTATATCACCTTTGACTTCTATTCAGCTGCCATTTTCTTCCCGTTATTCATTGCTATCATGTGTAGTCTCATATGTATTATTGCAGTGATCCTTGCTTATTATAGTTCTGATTTATAGCTTGTTCAGGTTAATTTAGGCTTAGCGTATATACGTGGGGTATTTTTCTTGCGTATATACGTCGCCGACTCTCGTCGCGACTCCGTTTCCGCGTATTTTGGGAAGCGGGGCGTGACAAAATGTGAACCTCGGCCAGCTCCGCGTTCCAATTGCAAATGCTAACCGCAGGCAGCTCCGCATTCCAAGTCAAATGCGGATCTCCACCAAGTCTGCATCTCAACTCAAATGTGTGCTTGTAAGCTCCGCGTTTCAATAACAAAACAAAGCCTATGCGGGTCGCTTTTCTGTTATAACTGCTAGCCATTACTGGGTGAATTAACACCCATGTAATGGAGCTATTAATTCCCATTATGGAGAAATTTTAGGAGACAATTCTACCCCTAAAGATTCCTATAAATAGCTATGAAATCTATGAAGAAGAGGGGGAGAACAATCTCAATTCGGAGAGGTTCAAATTCTAGCTGAGGAGATTCAAATGATCTAGAGCAAAGATCAGCCTTTGAAGTTCTTAAAGCCTAGAGAGTTCAACTCTTTTCTTAAAAGTTGCTGAGTACATGTTATAAAATCTCTTGGAGATTCTATTATTGATAGAAGTTGTACACTTCACTAGTGACTCAAATAGAAGATCAAAAAGAGAAACTTTAGACTGGCCGGTCAACGGAAGGTAAGAATCATCTTCAATCGCTACATGAAAAACCTAGTACTAAACAAAGAGGAGATTCACTCAAGCCCTCCTCTATTTTATAATTGGGAGTTGTTCTGTTGTAATTTTCATCTATTCAAAAATTTTTGCAATAATTACATTTTTGACCAAAACAAAAGAAGGAGACTCCGCTGGGCACTATTTTCTTAACCGATGAGAAGACCGTAGCGCAAGCCGACTTCAAGCTTCTTGGATCGATGGTCAAATGGCTTGTCATTGAATTCAACCAAGAGGAGTTTGAGAAACTTCTTCCCTCAGGCTCCATTAACCCCAAGGCCTTGCGGCACTACCGCAATGTCTCTACGGAGACCCGCTTTCATGTCTTTTCGGAGACTACTTTGTAATATCTCTAATGTATAATATATAATTTAATATGTATAATACTATTTTTACATGTATAAATGATTTGTATTAAGAGTTATTATTATTTTATATGAGTTTTGGTAACTAACTGTTATAGATTTCTATTAGTATTGTTAATTATTTTAAATAGCTATTAATAGGTAGTTGTCGTTGGCTACTATTATTGTTAGTATCATTATTATTACTACTATTAGTATTATTATATTATTGTTAATAATTATTTTGATTAGTTCAATTGCTAATTATTACTATGAGTATTATTAATTATTATTACTATAACTATTAATATTATTATTACTATTTATTATTAGTAGTATTATTCAATTTTTTATTTTTTCCCTGAACCTATTAACCTTGATCCAAATCCATTCCTATAACCCTCAACACGTTGATTTTTCTAACCCATAGCCCAATAGCCCATAATTAAAACCCACCAACCTAAAACCTATTATCAAAATATCTAATTCTAACAAACCAAATCAAAATCCTAATAACTAAATCTTAAATCTTAACTAAACCCATATTCTCTCTAATTATCTTCTTATCTATATATTAATCCCTAAACCAACTTTTTTCCCCCTCCATCATTCATCCCCATGGCCTGTACGGCCCGCAAACCCCCAATGCCGAGCTCTCCATCTCCTTTCTTCCCATTTTCGATCTCTGCCGTCTTGCCGACCACCTCGGTAGCCCACTCCACCATCGTCCACCCACGACCTCCAACTCCATAGCACCCGAAACTACCCCAGCAAGGGCCACCACCACCGTGTATGCTTCTTCCTCCATGCCACACCACGATGCCCGAGCCACGGCAGCCCTCTACATAGCCGCCTCCTCTTGCTGCCACAGAACCTCTCTTTTGGCTAGCACCCCATGTCCGAGCCCTCTCCCCGTAGCTCGGCCGTGTGCCTTCTCCCAAGGCCACCAGAGCTTCTTTCCCACCTGCAAATTCAGAGATCGCACCTCCTCCATGGCGGCCTGCATAACCTCACACGGATCATCACCTCCCCACTTTGCCGAGCCCACCCCCACAAGGCCAACCACACCTCTGATGGAGCACACTTAAAGGTTTTGATTGAAGTGAGAAAAGTTTGAAGCTTGGTTGCTTGTTTTGGAGGTATGCTTGGTTAAAGAGTATTTGTTCTTTTCTTGTCTCTTTAATGATGGTGGAGTTTGAGACTAGAAATGTTGTTTTGATGGGAGAGAAGATTTCAAAGCCCTTCAACGACATGGAGGTTAAATTCATGGAAGCAACTCCAAGTCTCCTGTGCCTCCTTCCATCCATGAACCGGCACACTTCGGCAGCCCATCACCCACGCGATCTTTTTCGTCGGCGAGCGCAACCACACTCACACCCTTCCCGGCGAGATTCTCGAGCCGTAAACACTCTCCGTGGCTTCTGTCTCTGCCATTCGCCGGCCATCGACAACCATTTCTTTTCCCTTGCCGTAAGCTTCCCCCCTCTCTTTATATTTTTTGCATGCATGGATATTAGTGCTTAAACATATATATAAGCTTATGTTATATAATTATGTTATATTATGTTTGTGTTTTAATTACATGTGTGTGTTGTGAATGTTACTGTGTGCATGCGTGGGTATTTGTGTGTTTTTAATTCATGTAAGAGTGTGTGTATATATAGTGTATGCATGGGTATGTATGTGTATATATAATATGTATGTATGTGTATACTCATTTATATATATTTATGTGTAGGTATACGTGTATGTATGTATTATATTAGTATATGTGAGTGTACGTATGTGTTTGTATGTACATGTATTTATGTGTACGTGTGTTTTTGAATGTTCAGTTGCGTGTTGCATCGATACGAATCCGTTACAGAAGATATTGGAACTGTGCTCGTTGTGGACCCGATACACTGGCGATTCGAAAACCAATCTATGGGAGGATCTGAAGATCCGTATCGGTTCATACAGTGAAGACGAGACGGCAATTCGGATTCAAAACTGCATCATTTCATGTGAATGTTTGTCTATTGGTCTATTTTAATTCAAGCATTCTATCTTATCATTTCATGCGAATGTGTATATGATTTCTGCATTATTCTATTCATGCCCAACTATTATTATATTGTGATGCCTTGGTACTGTTTTATTGATATGTCATTTACACTGTTATAGATTTGGTCCAGTATTCTAAGTATAACAGTATTAGGCATGATTTTCCTTATTGGTGATAACAGATTGAGAATTGAAATGTAAATTTGAGGATTAATTAAATGAGATATTTCATTGATAAATTGGGTCTCCTACTCGAATTAGGTACTGCGACCAATCAGTAGAGATTGACTTAGTGTTTTACTGTCTTAGATATTTTGATGGACTTAATTGAAGTTGAGTTGACTTAGGGTTGGTAGCAGACTAGATTAATTAGAATAGCGAATTTTGACGATACGTAGTAAATTATTTGTTACAGATTATTATGATGTGGGAGAGTTAGATTTTAGTGATGATGAATCAGTGATATATTTAATGTTTAAGATATTTGACTCAATATTCTAATACTGTATTATTAGCAGTTCTCTCAGTTAATGTTTTGTCATTTTACTACTTTGGTTCGGATTCTGATATAATGTATTTAAACTGTAATCTGATTGAGGCTTGAAGATGATTAGTTGTAATCATAGTTAGATAAGTGGATATTTGTATAAGTTATTATCAGACTTGATTCTTCTTTATTGGAGCTGAACTAGATGAAAGTTAATTAAATATCAATGTTTGATTAAATAGAAAATTTCTTTATTAAAAGAATGAATCTTTGACTTAGACTTGTCAACAGACTCGATTAGAGTGGAGTTGACTTTGAGTTGAGAAATATGTGTTTGATTGGATTGGTCAAAACTAGTGAATTATATGTTTGCACATTCGAGTAGCTACATTGGATTTGGATCCTTTTGATTGAGCTTAATGGAACTGAGGGTTGACCGATGATCTGAATTGGATTTGGATAGCGATGACAGTTTGCATAAGTTGAAGTATGTATTTATTTAGATATTGAGACTTGTACACATTAGTGTTTTAGAGGAAAGACATATTGATGATATAAAGAACTAGAGTAGATTGACATGATCGAGGTAACTGATTATGGAGTTATTGGGCTTGTGGGTTATAGTACCAGATTACTTTGATATGGATTAATACTTGATGTTCATGATGATTATATTGAAATTATAGGTTGATGGGTCAGGTACTGATATCTCTTTAGTACAGATGTGTAGTTTTGATTGATTTAAGTTGGGACAATATTGTAAGGGATCAGTATCTAGACCTGTTACTGTAATTATTCATGTCATTGAAAGTTACTGGGAAAGGGTTGTTTGGCTGTAACACCCTGTACAGTCTTATTTTCAATCATATACATAGTTATTGATACTGTTTACTGTTCTGATTACTGTTCACCGTGTATACGATTATTGTTGACAGTCATACTATTACTATTACTATCATCGCATCATCCCAGTATTCTAATAACATGGATTTTGATTGTTTAACTGAATTAAAATAATAATGTAAATGGACAACTTACACTGGGATTAGGAAAATTGATGGAGAAGACAACCTCTGTATTTTGGGTGAACCTAGGATACTGGTTGCGCAGCCGACAGAGGGTTCCACTGCAGGGTTCCTGGGGATGACTGACATCCCATCTATACTGTTATTATTCCACAGTTTTTACAGTGAGATTACTGTTACTGTTACTGAGTACCTAGCGGTACAGCCTGGTTCAGCGCTAGGAAATTGAGGCTGTGGTCCCAGGTATGTACGGGACCCACCTAAACCAGGGAAAATGTCTCCAACTAATCAATTTCAATAGCTTAGGATGTCGATTGGCACACGTGATAGGCGTAGTATGGGATACGTCTATTACGGGTGGCAATTGGTGTTCGTTGACATAATAAATAATAATGAACTGTTCAAATGTACTGTAACTGATTGTCTTTGCTTGATACATGTATGTATGTTGGACACCCATGATACATCTGACCTTATTGGACATCTGACTCTAGTACTAATTGACTCTACCTGCTCGATATATATATCCTGATAGATGTTGGCCCAGAGGCCTTTCACTCTAGTTTTGATGATGATTAACTCATGTAGTTATAGTTTACTAATAATCTTGTGATATTTAGTTTCAGATATTTAACCAAGATATTAGCAGGTGATTAGCTTTAACAAAGGTGTTTTGGAGCTTTCACATAGTGATTCAAGAGCACGAGCGTCAAGTTCATATCTAGCACTCGTTTGGAGTCAAGCTCGGTGGATCACGTTTGGATCGAGTCGACTTGAAGACGGAGTTCGTCAAGAAGACTTCGGTACATTGTTTTAGTATAGATTGTTTAGATCCATTGTAAAGATTAGATAGTGTGATATGCTCAAGTTCACAACACACACACTTGTTTAAGTTTCATGTTTTGGTTTTCGATTTTTGGTTTAACCGATCTTGGTTTTCATGAATAGATAGAATCAAAACAAGTTTACATGGTTTAATGTATATTAGATTTGATCTATATACATGTATGCTTCATATTCTTAGAATAACTTATTTTGATAACCTATTCATGTATTTGGGTTTTGTATTTTAACAAAACTTGTTTTCGGAATTAATGTTAAAAACTTAGATATTTATCTTTCATGTATATTGGATTATATCCATATACAACATGCTTCAAAGTTGTTTCAATATAATGTTTTTGTATTTACATGAGTTTTGAAAAATCGGATTTCCATTTCAAAAATCCAAGTTTTGGAAAATACAGATTTTGGTTTTCGGCAAAATTTGTAAGTTACAAAAATAGTTCAAAATGTTCGTAACATGGTTTGATTTTACTCAAACATGTTTGTTTATCAAAGTACAATACTGAAACTATTTTTTTAGATTTTTAGAGATTTTATGAGATTTTATTTAAGTCAAAAAGCCAAACTTTTAATCCCCATAAATCCCTGTTCTGGCTTCTGCCGGTCGACTGAGCTAGGAGTCGGTCGACCGACCGACGTGCACAAACGTGCACGCCAGGTTTGGCTGGAGGGCCGGTCGACCGCCAGAGAGCTTCTGCTCTCTGGAAAGCCCCGGTCGACCGGCAGAGAGCTCCGCTCTCTGTTCCAGGCCACGGTCGACCGGGCCGGTCGACCGCTGCCCCAACGGTCAGAAATTTGACCGTTGTGAAGGTTTCACCTAGAGGGGGGTGAATAGGTGATGGCTAATCTAATGGTCACTTAATGGTAAATGATTCAAATAATGCGGAAGCTAAAAACTAATTATGACCAATTAAAACTTTTACACTAAACACTATGTATAACACAAGAGTGTTGCCGAATTCCCCGTGAAGGGCTCTAGACAAACTCCTCTAGATTCCCCTTGAATGGGTTGAGGTGCCGCGTTGGCTCTCTTGGTTGAATACAAGTGTTAGCAAACAAACCAAGCAAGTATATCAATTTAAGCACACAAGTATATCATGCATATAAAGATTGAATGCAAGATATAAACAAGGGATAGAGAGAAAGAGAGCAATCACAAACACAAGGGATTTGTTTCGAGGTTCGAGCACACTTGCTCTACATCCCCGCCTTCGACACACGAAGGATTTCCACTATGCAAGATCCCACTGGATCTCTCCTCGGTGCCGCAACACCTACAAGCCCTCGGACTCCCTAGTCCCGTACACACGCAAGCTCACTAGCTCGCCGAGGCCGCACCTCAAACCACCGAGTCCGCACCCGAACTCAAAACAACGCGGACACACACGTCCGCCTCCTCAAAATACAAGAAATGATCTCTTGGTGATCTAAACACTTTGATCACCAACAAAAGCTCTCACTACAACACTCCTATAAGATGAATAGCTCAATGGATGCTCAAGTGTTGGTGTGAGAAAACAAGGAAAGAGATGGTGGAGGAAAACTCAAGGAATCTCTTTTAAACACTCTTGATAAATCTCTCCTTTGATTGGAAATATTTGCTCTAAACCAAGTGGAGGAAAACCTCTAAATAGTTCAGGAAAAACTGGTGAAAACTCACTTAAAAATCTTGGCTCAAAACAATGACAAGACCCCCAATTTATAGGCTGCCAGAAAACTAGCCGTTGGGGTCTGTCAGAACTGCCGGTCGACCGGGTCGGTCGACCACCAACGGTCAAATTTCTGACCGTTGGAGCCACGGTCGACCGGTGCGGTCGACCAAACTTTCCAGAGAGCTCTGCTCTCTGGAGCGGTCGACCGGCACGGTCTGCCGTTCTCCAGTACACAAAGGCGTGCACGTTTGTGCACGTCGGTCGACCGGTCCGGTCGGCCGACTCCAGGGTTAGTCGACTATAACAGTAAGCAAGTCGACTTAACTGAAGCCTGAAACAGTTTTCTGGGATTTAAAACATGATCTTTTTGGCTCAAATAAAATCCCATAAAATACTTTAAAATCTACAAAAATAGTTTAACTAATATACTTTGATATACAAACATGCTTGCACAAAATCAAGGCATGTTATAAAAGATTGGACTATTTTTGTAACTTAGAAATATTTGGCTCATGATAAAAACTGTATTTTCCAAAACATGTTTTCCAAAACATATTTTTCCAAATCTTCATCAAATACAAAAACAAGATATACTTTTAAGGCATAGTGTGTATGGATATGATCCACTACACAATCATAATGAAATATCTATGTTTTTGTCATAAAGCTCTAAACTTGGTTTTGGTTAAAAGATAAGTATATGAGAAACACCAAAAACCAAACTTGTATTTTTCCAAAATGAAAAAATCTTTTCTAAACCAAAAATCTTTTATGAAAACAATTCTATCAAGAGTGTGTGTGCTTGGTATACTTGAGCAATCCACCAACTATCTATCCTTTACATTTTATCTAAAAACAAAAACAAAATCTTATACCTAGACACAAGTCTTCATCTTCTTGAAGTCTTCACTTGAAGGCTTCTCATCTTCTTGACTTGGTCCAAGCTTGATCCAAAAGCTCCTTGGATCACACCGTGCTAGCTCCAAATCTTGACATTTTATCCTTTGTTGAGCTATGCACCTACAAGATCTTGATAATGAATCTGTCACTAATTAAACACAAGATCATTAGTAAACATAACTTCATGAGTTGATCATCATCAAAACTAGGGTGATAGGCCTTTGGGCCAACAATCTCCCCCTTTTTGATGATGACAAAACACATGAAGTTATATATGCATGGATTAAAGTAAAGCTTCAAAGAAGCTCCCCCTTAACTCATGCATACAAAATAAATAATAGATATGGCAATGAGGCACATGAATATGTGTGCAAGTATGGAGATAAAACATGCAACAAGCATAAATCAAAATCTTTTTCTCCTATTTGCAATACAAAAACATATATGCATAAATAATAAGGAAGACAAATACTTCTCCCCCTTAAGCAATGAAAACATGCATATAAACTCAAATACTTCTCCCCCTTTTTGTCAATCATCAACAAAGAGGTCAAAGTAAAATCAAATCAAACAAATTTTTCTCCCCCTTTTTGTCAAAAACAAAAAGATCAAGAAGGGTAATACAAATCAACAAAATGTTTTTTTTAATTAATTTTTCTTAAACAAAAATTTTTAAAGGTATCAGAGCTCTTGTAAAACAAACAAATTTTTAAGATACCAAATTGAAAATAATCATTATCATATTGATACCAATTGAAATTTAACAAATATGAAGTTGAAACATATTGATACCAATAGTAAACATAATGATCAAAAAATTTATTTTTCATCATAAACTTTGTGCTTTTAAAAATATGAACCAATTGTAAGTTAGCACATGAAAATCATATATATGTATGAAAAATGAGTATACCAAGTGAAATTGATACATACATATATAAGAAACAAAATATGAGTATATACAAAATAAGTTCATATTGATACCAATTGAAACGATTCAATGATACCAATTGACATAACCATAAGATCAAGTGTATAACTCATAACCTACCACCCTTCATATGCTCAAGATAGAAGATTTTCAATGAAGCATACAAGGCATAATCGCCCATCCATCCTCCCATAGACGGTAGGAGTTTTCAAAAATAAATTTGAAAATAGTATAGCATTGAAAATCACTACCAAATGAAGAATAATTAACTAGTTAAAGATAATTTTTGAAAAACTAGTTAAAGATCCTTCAAAACATGAAATCGAAACATATGTTTTTCATGGGTCATACCAAATACACAAAATTCAACACTCAATGACGATAAAGCTCAAAAATATGTTCATAAAACAACGTCATGACAAAATAAATAACGTGTGAGTGTACAAAAGTCATGTAAGTAGCATTTTCATGAAAATAGACATTGAAGCTCAAAAGTGATCATGTATCAAATTTTTACAAAAACATGAAAAATCATTTTTCGATAAAACAAACAAACTTCTAGGTATATGTATGATTTATCCAATCCTAACAATATACATACATATCCCAAACATAAAAGAGTCTATCAAATATATTTGCATGAAGGCAAGAGACTCACGGGTATACATGTATATTTATTAGATTTGAATTTAAAATACATATACATGAAGTAAAGTATAAAAAATAGGGCAAAACATGTATAAAAGAGAATCATCAAAACTAGTCTATACATATGCATATAGTGGATACAAATGAGCATGAAGTTCAAATATATATGAGTCAATTGTAGTTCACTATTCATATATGTATAAATGCAAGTTTGACACATTCTACATCTAAGCATGTAAATACCACATGAAGCACACAAATCATAAAACATGAACATGCTATGAATATTATAAATGAACAAGCATGAACATAAAAAGTAGGAGTTTAGAGATTGATACCAACTCCAAAGCTCCAAAAATGGTGGTCTTTCCACCAAAGCTCCTTGATAGTGATGCATCCCAAAAGTATGTCCATCATGTCCAAGTGCATCCACTACCAAGGCACCGATCCTCTCACGTTTTGTGAGAGCCCTCACCTACATCAAAAGCAAATGGTGGGGGTTTTGGTACCCATATTTTCTTGGGTCCTTGGGGGTTAGCTTTGTAAGGCACCCAAACATTTTTATTAGCAAATTTAAAACATACAACTTATCAAAACAAAATTTTGCTAAATGGCCTTTGCGGCCACAATGTGTACACTTGTACACCTTAGAATGCTTATGTGTATGTGTGTGGTCATGACGTGCAACATAAGCATATGCATGATGTGAATGTGCATGAACATGTGGAGTTTGTTTCTTTGCAAACAAAGACTCCAATCTATTGTGATTAAATGCACAAGTGCTCAAGGTTGAGCTCAAACAATCAATTTTATTTTTCAAATTCTTAATCTCACTATCATCAATGGTAGCATGTAAAGAGTAGTGAGAAATAAAATCATTTTTCTTCTTTTTAGAAACAACATCTTTTTCCTTTTCTTTTTCAAAGAGTAGTTTTCTTGAAAAAACAATTTCCTTTTGAGTTTCCACCAAAATAATTTTATCTTTCAAAATCATATTTCCTTCACATAAATCATTCAATTTAGACATCAAGGAAATATTCTCATTTTTCAAAGTTTCATTTTCTTTTTCTAAACATGCAATGTTACTTCTAAATGTATCATGTTCTGCATGCATGCAATCAATGTTCCTTTTCAAATTTTTATTTTCTTTCTTAATCATGTCATACTTATTAAGCAATATTGACAAAATGTAGAAAGCTCTTCATATGACATGTTATTATCCTCATCCTCGGATTCGGAAGTTACCTCAAGGGGGTTATCCCCTTGGACCATATAGCACAAGTTGGAGGTGTTGCTTCCAACGTCCGAATCGCTCCCCGTATAGTATTGTTCTTTTTCACCAAGAGAGAGGAGGGTGTTCCACACTACAAAAGCCAAATCAAAGTTAGGAACCCTAGATAAATAATCATTATTTAGGGTTGACTTTAAAGCATGCAGGGCTTTTGTATTAGCCTCAAAATTCTTACCATCTAAACAATATGCATTATTAGTAGTGGCAAGATAAACATGATAACCTAAGGCTTTGAGGTACAAGGACATCTTCACCTTCCATATATGGATGTTAACAATGTCAAACATGGGTGGTGACATGAAGTCCATGGTGTGTGTACAAATATTGTGATTAGCCTAAAAATGAGGATCTTTTACTCTAGGATGTTAGACCAAATCAAAGTACCAAGCTCTGATACCAGTTGAAGGTTTCACCTAGAGGGGGGGTGAATAGGTGATGGCTAATCTAATGGTCACTTAATGGTAAATGATGCAAATAATGCGGAAGCTAAAAACTAATTATGACCAAATTAAAACTTTTACACTAAACACTATGTATAACACAAGAGTGTTGCCGAATTCCCCGTGAAGGGCTCTGGACAAACTCCTCTAGATTCCCCTTGAATGGGTTGAGGTGCCGCGTTGGCTCTCTTGGTTGAATACAAGTGTTAGCAAACAAACCCAAGCAAGTATATCAATTTAAGCACACAAGTATATCATGCATATAAAGATTGAATGCAAGATATAAACAAGGGATAGAGAGAAAGAGAGCAATCGCAAACACAAGGGATTTGTTTCGAGGTTCGAGCACACTTGCTCTACATCCCCGCCTTCGACACACGAAGGATTTCCACTATGCAAGATCCCACTGGATCTCTCCTCGGTGCCGCAACACCTACAATCCCTCGGACTCCCTAGTCCCGTACACACGCAAGCTCACTAGCTCGCCGAGGCCGCACCTCAAACCACCGAGTCCGCACCTGAACTCAAAACAACGCGGACACACACGTCCGCCTCCTCAAAATACAAGAAATGATCTCTTGGTGATCTAAACACTTTGATCACCAACAAAAGCTCTCACTACAACACTCCTATAAGATGAATAGCTCAATGGATGCTCAAGTGTTGGTGTGAGAAAATAAGGAAAGAGATGGTGGAGGAAAACTCAAGGAATCTCTTTTAAACACTCTTGATAAATCTCTCCTTTTGATTGGAAATATTTGCTCTAAATCAAGTGGAGGAAAACCTCTAAATAGTTCAGGAAAAAACTGGTGAAAACCCACTTGAAAATCTTGGCTCAAAACAATGACAAGACCCCCAATTTATAGGCTGCCAGAAAACTAGCCGTTAGGGTCTGTCAGAACTGCCGGTCGACCGCCAACGGTCAAATTTCTGACCGTTGGAGCCACGGTCGACCGGTGCGGTCGGCCGAACTTTCCAGAGAGCTCTGCTCTCTGGAGCGGTCGACCGGCACGGTCGGCCGTTCTCCAATACACAAAGGCGTGCACGTTTGTGCACGTCGGTCGACCGGTCCGGTCGGCCGACTCTAGGGTTAGTCGACTATAACAGTAAGCAAGTCCACTTACCTGAAGCCTGAAACAGTTTTCTGGGATTTAAAACATGGTCTTTTTGGCTCAAATAAAATCCCATAAAATACTTTAAAATCTACAAAAATAGTTTAACCAATATACTTTGATATACAAACATGCTTGCACAAAATCAAGGCATGTTATAAAAGATTGGACTATTTTTGTAACTTGAAAATATTTGGCTCATGATAAAAACTGTATTTTCCAAAACATGTTTTCCAAAACATATTTTTCTAAATCTTCATCAAATACAAAAACAAGATATACTTTTAAGGCATAGTGTGTATGGATATGATCCACTACACAATCATAATGAAATATCTATGTTTTTGTCATAAAGCTCTAAACTTGATTTTGGTTAAAAGATAAGTATATGAGAAACACCAAAAACCAAACTTGTATTTTTCCAAAATGAAAAATTCTTTTCTAAACCAAAAAATCTTTTATGAAAACAATTCTATCAAGAGTGTGTGTGCATGGTATACTTGAGCAATCTACCAACTATCTATCCTTTACATTTTATCTAAAAACAAAAACAAAATCTTATACCTAGACACAAGTCTTCATCTTCTTGAAGTCTTCACTTGAAGGCTTCTCATCTTCTTGACTTGGTCCAAGCTTGATCCAAAAGCTCCTTGGATCACACCGTGCTAGCTCCAAATCTTAACATTTTATCCTTTGTTGAGCTATGCACCTACTAAGATCTTGATAATGAATCTGTCACTAATTAAACACAAGATCATTAGTAAACACAACTTCATGTGTTGATCATCATCAAAACTAGGGAGATAGGCCTTTGGGCCAACACGTTGGCGGTCGACCGGGCCGTCCAGGCTGCTGACTGGACCCCAATGGCTAGTTTTTTCCTAGCCTATATATTGGGGATTCTATGGACTGCTTTCACTAAGTTTTTAAGAGAGAAAAATCTACATTCCTAAAGAGTATTTTTAGTAAAAGTTTTTGGGTTCAAAATTCTTTTTCTTTATTTGTTTTTAAAGTGTTTGATAATTCAAAGAAAATAGTCTTTTGGGAATTAGTTTTTGGTCTAAAAATTCTATATCTATTTGGAGATTTTTCCAAGTGATTTTCTTTATTCAAAACACTTTATTTTCCACACTTGAGCTTATCTTGCTATCCTATGTATTAGGATCTTTGTTTTGTGGGAAAAGAATTAGTTTGTGGTTGAAAGAGACCACAAAGTTGTAAACCTTTCATCTTTATGATATCCCTCTAGTGAGAGGTGATTGAGTAGTTATCCCTCAAGTGTGAGGTGATTGTGGAAGTGTTGTTTGGCTTCCTCTAGTGAGAGGTGGAGATTGTGTTTAGCTCCCTCTAGTGAGAGGTGGAGTTTGTGTTAGAATCCCTCAAGTGAAGAGGTGGATTGCGTTTGTTTGGCTTTGTGCCTATCCCTCATTTGTGAGGTTGATATTGGTGGCTTTGTGCCTAGCCTCTAAGTGTAGAGGTTGTGTTGTAATTGAGAGAGGAGTTTTGTACTCCCGGTTATTGTATTGTCCCAAATCCTCAGTGGAGGTTCCCTGTGTGGGAAGTCCTGTGTGGACGAGTTAGTGGAAATCCTTCTGTGTGAAGGCGGGGACGTAGAGCTGTATGCTCGAACCTCGAAACATATCTTGGTGTTTGCGATTGATCCACTTTCTCTAACTCTCTCTCTTTTACATCTTGCATCATTCATATTGTCATATCATATACATGGTTGGTTTGTTTGTGTGTGCCTCACTTGTGTTTAACCACGAGAGCTTCATATAGCACCTCAACTCTTATTCAGAGGAATCAAGAGGAGTTAGTCCAAAGTTTCACCGGGAATTGGGCTACACTCGTTGATTACACTAAGTGTGTTGCATTAAGTTTTTAATTCCGCATTAGTTGACCATTAGATTAGCTAATCACCTATTCACCCCCTCTAGGTGATTTCAATTGGTATCAGAGTCTACGCTCCTGATATTAGGTTTAACCACCTTGGAGTGTGATCTTGGTTTTTGCTAATCTAGTATTTACATTTGCACACTTATATTGTTTACACACACTCATGGACTTCATGACCCCACCTATGTTTGATACTTCTAACATTATTGTTTGGAAGGCTAGGATGTCCATGTACCTAAAAACCCTAGGTTTGCATGTGTTCCTTGCCGCTACTAAGAAATCCTATCTTGGTAATAGCAAGCATACAAAGGCCAATGCACAAGCCCTTGAGGTACTTAGAAGCACACTCAACAAAGAATATTTATGTTTGGTTCTAACTATGATTCTGTCTTTGCAGTGTGGAACATTTTGACCTCCTCCAAGCTTCAACCGACGAATATTGTGGAGGATGAATCTAGTGGAGAAGAATCCGAACAACAATGCTATATTGTCCAAGGGAATGACTCCCTTGAGGTATATTCGGAATCTCAACTAGATGATGATGCTAGTTCTTCTAGTAATGACTATATTGATGCCAATGCTTTGAATGAAGAACTTTCAATTGCTTGTGAAAATTTGTTAGAAAAATATAATCTTTTAAAAAAAAAAGTTTTGAACTAAAAGAAGAAAATAAGGATTTGTATTCAAAACTTGATTTGGCTTTACAAGAGAAGGTTGAGATTTCAAATGAGTGTGACTCTTTGAAAACCCAACTTGAACTTGTTTTAAATGAAAACAAGATTTTGAAAAATAAAAATGATTGTAATGTTATTTTGAAGAAAAATGAAAACTTGTCTTGTTGGCCCAGAGGCCTTCCACTCTAGTTTTGATGATGATTAACTCATGTAGTTATGTTTACTAATAATCTTGTGATGTTTAGTTTCAGACCTTTAATCAAGATATTAGTTGGTGATTAGGTTCAACAAAGGAGTTTTGAAGCCTTTCACTTGGTGATTCCAGAGCCCGAGCATCAAGATCTTATATAGCACTCGTTGGAGTCAAGCTCGGTGGATCACGGTTTGGATCGAGTCGACTTGAAGACGGAGTTCGTCAAGAAGACATCGGTACATAGTTTATAGTTTGTTTTAAATCCATTTGTAAAGACTAGATAGTGTGATATGCTCAAGTTCACAACACACACACGTTTCATGTTTTGGATTCGGTTTTTCGGTTTTTGGTTTAACCGATATTGGTTTTCATGAATAGATAGTATCAATACAAGTTTAAATGGTTTAAATGTATATTAGATGTGTTCTATATACATGCATGCTAAATTTCCTAGACAAACTTATTTTGATATGCCTATTCATGAGTTTTGGTGTTTTGGTATTTTAACAAAACATATTTTCATTTTTAAAGTCAAAAACATGAATATATATATGTTTCTTGTATATTGGATTTCTATCCATATGCAACATGCTTCAAAGTATTTAAATATCATGTTTTTGTATTTGGATAAGTTTTGGACAAAGAGAATTTTCTTTCGAAAAATCCAAGTTTTGAAAAATACGATTTTTGGTTTTCGGTAATTTTTCCATAACACAAAAATGGTTCAAAATGTTTGAAATTTGTGTTGAAATTTTTCACACAAGTTTATATATCAATGTATTATGCTAAAACTATTTTTGTGGATTTTTAAGAATTTTATGGGATTTTTTAGAAATAAAAATACCAAGTTTTTCTGACCCAGAATGCCTTCTGCCAGGCTCTGGCGGTCGACCGGGACGGTCGACCGGACCCATAGTCGGTCGACCGGACCGGTCGACCGACGTGCATAAACTTGTGCACGTTGGCTTGGTACTTGAGCCGGTCGACCGCACGGTCGACCGACTGCAAGTCCCCCACTCTCGGGTGGGGGCGGTCGATCGGACGGTCGACCGTAAGCAAGGCACGGTCGACCGGGCGGTCGACCGTCCATAGAGCAAAGTTGCTCTCTGGATTTGGGCGGTCGACCGGGCGGTCAACCGATGCTCTAACGGTCAAATTTTTGACCATTTGCGGTCGACCGGGCCGGTCGACCGCCAGCCGCCAGAGCTGTTTTTCAACTCCAACGGCTAGTTTCTTGAGAGGAGTATATATACCCCATTGGTTTGAGTTTTCTCTAAGATTTTTTGAGCCAAAATTTCTATACTCTCCAGTGTTTTTACAAGCTTTCAAAAAGTGTTTTAAAGCTTAAAGATTTCATCTTTATTTTTGTTTTCAAGGGTTTGGAAAAATCAAAGAAAAATAGGATTTTGGGATATTGTTTTAGATCTTCATTTCTATCATTTCAAGAAGTTTCCCAAGTAGTTTTTCTTTGTTATTTGATTTCCAAAACACCTTGATTTCCACACTTGAGCTATATCTCCTATCCTATTCTATAGGATCATTTATTTGTAGGAAAATTGTTTGTGGTTGAGGAAACCACCAAGTTGTAACCCTTTACTTGTTGTATCCCTCTTTGGTAGAGGTTGATTTGGGTTGTGGTTAGCTCCCTCTTTGGTAGAGGTTGAGGTTGTGATTTACTCCCTCTTGTGTGAGGTGGAGTTGAATTTGTATCCCTCAAGTGTTGAGGTGATTGGTTGTTTGGCTACGGGCCTACCCCTCTTGTGTGAGGTGGTGTTTGTGTTGCCTCGGTGGAGGTTGTATTGGTTGGATTGGTGGAGTTCGGTACTCCGATCTTCGGTAGACCCCTTGTATTGCCTCAGTGGAGGTAGTATTGGTTGAGAGAGGAGTTCGGTACTCCTAGTGGATTGGAAATCCTTCTCGGTGAAGGCGGGGACGTAGAGCTCGGTGCTCGAACCTCGAAACACATCTTGTTGTTTGCGTTTGATCCATTGACTCTAAACTCTCTCTTTATTTGTGCATTGCTTTACTTTGTCATATCATATACATGCTTGTGTGTTTGTGTGCCTCACTTGTGCTTAACCACGAGAGCTTCATATAGCGCCTCAAGTCTTATTCAGAGGAATCAAGAGGAGTTAGTTCAGAGCCCTTCATGGGGAATTCGGCTACACTCGTTGGTTGCACTAAGTGTTGTGGCAATTAGTTTTTAATTTTCGCATTTTGTTTATTAGATTAGCGGTACACCTATTCACCCCCCTCTAGGTGTACTTTCAATTGGTATCAGAGCCTACGCTCATGATATTTGCTTTAACCACCTAGGAGTGTGATCTTGGTTTGCTAATCTATCATTTGCATTTGCACGTATATTGTTTGCACACACTCATGGATTGCTTGTCACCTCCCATGTTTGATGTTTCCAACATTGACACGTGAAAATTTAGGATGTCCATGTATTTGAAAACCCTAGGCTTGCATGTTTTCCTTGCCGCTATCAAGAAATGCTATCTTGGTAATCGCAATCATATAGAGGCCAATGCACTTGCCCTTGAGGCTATTAGAAGCACGCTTAACAAAGATTATCTTACGCTTGTTTCTAACTATGATTCCACCTTTTCAGTATGGAACAAGTTGACTTCCTCCGAGCTACAAACGCCCAACATCATGGAGGATGAATCTAGTGGAGAATCCGAGTCACAATGCTTCATGGTCCAAGGGAATGACTCCCTTGAGGTATATTCGGAATCTCAATTAGATTGTGATGATGCTAGTTCTTCTAGTAATGAGTATGTTGATCCTAACACTTTAAATGAAGAACTATCTATTGTGTGTGAAAAATTATTGAAAAAATATAATCTTTTGAAAAAGAAAAGTCTAGGACTTAACAATGAAAATAAAGATTTGCTTTCGAAACTAGACTTGATTTTGCAAGAGAAAGTGGAGATTTCTAATGAAAGGGATTCATTGAAATCTAAGCTTGAACTTGCCCTAAAAGAAAATGAATTTTTGAAAAATAAAAATGATTGTGAAATAATTTTGAAGAAAAATGAAAACTTGTCTTCTAAAGTTGATTTTGCTTTAAAAGAGAATAATTCTTTGAAAAACAAAATAAATTTGATTTCACAAGAATTAAAAGATTGTTTAAAGAAAAATGAATCTTTGAAAAATAATATGGATTCACATGTTTGCCATGCTAGGATAGTTTCACCTATTTCACCTATTGCATGCTCCACTTCTTCTCTAATTGAAAAAGATATAAAGTTGCTAAAGAAGAATATGGATTGTTTGGGCTCCACTTTGAGCCATTGTGTTTTGAGTCATACACGTTTGCAATCTTTGTTTCGAAAGAAACAAGTTTCATCTTTGCATGCACACCCTCCACGGCATACACATGCTTCTCACGTACACACCCATCACATGTATGCTCATGTGTACACTGTACACATTATGGACGTAAGGGCCATCTTGCTAAATTTTGTTATGATCGTATAAATGATTCTAATTTAGCAAATAAATTTGTTTGGGTTAGAAAAGGTACTAACCCCCATGGACCCAAAAGAGTATGGGTACCAAAGACCACCCTATTGTATTTGATGTAGGTGTGGGCTCTCGCATGACGTGAGAGTTATGGTGCCTTGAGGTGGATGCGTTCCAAGCTTCATGTGGATTATTTGGATGCATCACTTTCAAGGGGAGTTTGGTGGGAGGACCACCTTAGTTTGGAGAGCTAGAGAGGTGCCTTCATCGATTTTGGTATCGATCTCTAACTCCCTTTTATATTTGCATGCTTTTCATGTCTTTGATTTATAGCATGTCTTGTTTTATTATTCATTATGCTTATGCCATGTTTATTAGATTTGTGATATACATGTTTAGTTATTTAAGACACCCATGTTTAATATGGACTTATATCTTTGTGTTCTCACTTTTTTTTTAAACTAATATGTATATCCTAGATCTAATGCATATGCATATACATAATGATCATATGGATGTTTGTGATTTTTGTTTTGATGTTTCATGTTTGTAGATTATTATGTTAAATGCCATGATTATTAGATCATTGACATGCATATATAGCATTTGAGATCACCCATGTTCATATGGACCCATATGTTGTGTTCTCACCATTGTTTAGCTATTATGTATATCATAGCTCTAATAGCATGTGGATTTATATAATGATCGTATTTATGTTTATCATGTTGATTCATGTATCGTTTTATGCTTCATATTTTGATTACTCGTGTGGATGTTAGTTTTCATTAAAATTAAGATTTATACTTGTACATATAGTGGGCCACAAATAAATTTTTATATGTTTGTGCTTGAATGCTTATTTGTGCCCATTAGATGTGCTAGTATAGTCTAGTTTTGATGATTCATGCATTTGACTTGTATTCCTATTTTATCCATGTTTTCATGTTTATATGTTTAACTTCATGTATATGTCCATCTTGTCCAAACTATTGATTATGCATATACATCCTTTGAGCCACGTGCCTTTATGCATATACATTTGTGGACTCGTTTATATTTGGATATGTATATATACTTTAGTTTGTATAAGACATACATATGCCTTGAAGATTAAATCATTTTGATGATTTTCATGTTTTAAGGAATATTGAGCTTACTGCCTACCTTTCATGATTATGTTCTTCACATTTTATCAGAACACTCACCCTTCTTGTTTTCTCATGATCATGTTTTCATGAGTATATATGGGCTTTATGGACTTTGAGTGTTTAGTGACCATGTGATTTACATGTTTTTCATGAAATATAATTTTATTTTATTCCTTACTTGAAGGATTTCGTACTAGTTTTCAAGATTTTCCATTTAACTAGTTGCTGTATTCTTCGTTATGGTAGAGTTTTCAAACATACTATATTTTTCAAATCTATTTTTGAAAACCCCTACTTTCGACGGGCGGTTGGTTGGGCGACCATGCCATGTATGTTAATATTGAAAATCTTTTAAACATGAGCATGAAATGGGTGAAAAGGATTATGAGTTATACACTTGATATTATTGTTATTTTAATTGGTATCATTGGATCTTTTCAATTGGTATCAATATTGACATTTTCTTGTATACTCATATATTTTTATGTATGTATGCTTACTCTTCAAATAATATCAATTTCGATTGGTATCTAACTTTTCATACATATATATGTTTTATTTGTGCTTACTATATCCCTATATCTTTAAGCACAAATTTTGATTATGATAAGCTTGATTTTTAATGACTATCATGTTTCAATTGATTAGTTTTCAATTGGTATACTAATACAAGTTTATGCATCGTTTTATTTGGTATTTCATAAAGGGGGAGAAAAATCGTATTTCATCTTTAAATTAGTATTTTGTTTACCATTGGTTTTATATTCCACTCCCATACTTTATGATGAAAAATGATTGAAAAATTAATATTGGTTTTTAATTTGGTATTATATGCTTATAAAGAAAAATACCTTACAATTGGTATCAAGATGTTATTTGTTTACTTTCATTTGGTATCATGTAATGAAAGATATATTTTTTCTTTCAATTGGTATCATAAAATGTTTTGATTTGTATTGCCTATATGCAAGGGGAGCTTAACATCTCTTGTATATATAGATTCATGTTGTGTGTATCTTATATTGAGGAGCTTGATAACTCTTCTTTATGTGATACATGTGTGTAGGGGGAGCTTCACATCTCCTCTTATGCATTGCATATTATGCGTTATGTGAATTAGGGCTTGTCATCCCTCCTTCATGTAATGCATATATGTAGGGAAGTTAACTTAGCGTCTTCCTCTTCATGAATGTATATCGTATATATCCTTTATTAATTTGTTTTATGTCACCCCTTTGTTGATTTTTGCTTTTGACAAAAAAGGGGGAGAACATTTTGTTTTTACTTTAACCCCTTTGTTGATGATTGACAAAAAGGGGGAGGAGTATTGGAGAAGTATTTGATATATATGCATGTTTTTCCTTACTTTATCCATAAAAGGGGAAAAGTATTTATGTTTATGCATATATGTTTTGTTTTGCAAATAGGAGAAAAAGAATTTGATGTGTTTCATGCTTGTTTATGCATGTTTATCTCTTTATCTCCATGTATTTGCATACATGTTTATGAGCTTTCATTGCATATTTATTTGTTTATTGTAATGCATGAGTTAAGGGGAGCTTCTTTGAAGCTTAACTTTAATCCATGCATATATAAAGTGTTGATTGTTTGGGCTCCACTTTGAGCCATTGTACTTTGAACCACACACGGTTGGAATCTATGTTTCGAAAGAAACAAGTTTCATCTATGCATGCACACCATCCACGGCATACACATGCTCCTCACGTTCACACCCATCACACATTGCATGCTCATGTGTACACTTGTACACATTGTGGACGTAAGGGTCACCTTGCTAAATTTTGTTTTGATAAGATACATGATGTAAATTTAGCAAATAAATTTGTTTAGGTTAGGAAATGTGCTAACCCCCATAGACCCAAAAGAGTATGGGTACCAAAGACCACCCATATTTTATTTGATGTAGGTGTGGGCTCTTGCATGACGTGAGAGCGATGGTACCTTGAGGTGGATGCGTTCCAAGCGTAAAGAGGACTATTTGGATGCATCACTTTCAAGGGGAATTTGGTGGAAGGACCACCTTGGTTTGGAGATATGGAGATGTGCCCCATTGGTTATGGTAACGATCTCAAACTCCCATTTATGTTTACATGCTTTCATATTATTCATTTTTAGCATGTTTTGATGTTTCTTGATTATTATGAATGTCATGATTATTAGACTTATGATATACATGATTAGTATTTGAGATCACCCATATTTAATATGGATTTATACTTTTGTGATTCTCACATTTATTTTAGCTATTTTGTATATCATAGATCTAATGCATGTTCATTTACATAATGATCATATGAGTTTTATTTTGATTTCTATGCTTCATGTTTTGATTACATGTCTAGATGTTAGTTTTCATTAAAACTTAGGTATATACTTGTACAACTAGTGAGCCACAAATAGATTATTATATGTTTGTACTTGAATGCTCATTTGTACCCATTAGATGTACTAGTATAGTCTAGTTTTGATGATTCATACATTTTGACTTGTATTCCCATTTTGTACATGTTTTTCATGTGTATGTTTAACTTCATGTATATGTCTATTTTGTCCAAACTAATAGTTATACATATACATTCTTGAGCCACTTGCCTTCATGCATATACTTTTGTGGACTCGTTATGTTTGGATATGTATGTATACTCTAGTTTATACAAAACATACATATGCCTTGAAGATTAAATTATTTTGATGAAAATTAGATTTTCTTGATTTTCATGAATGGGTGGTAGGAAGTATGAGTTATACACTTGATCTTATTGTGTTTTCAATTGATATCATTGTATCTTTTCAATTGGTATCAGTATTGACATTCATTTTGTATCCTCATATTTTTTTATATGTATGCTTAAACTTCAAATAGTATCAATTTCGATTGGTATCTAATTTTTACATACATATATATATGTTTTATTTGTGCTTACTATATCTCTATATCTTTGAGCACAAATTTTGGTTATGCTAAGCTTGATTTCTTAAATGTCTATTATATTTCAATTGATTATTTTTCAATTGGTATCTTATACAAATTTATGCATCATTTTGTTTGGTTTTTCATAAAGAGGGAGAAAATTCATATTTCACCTTTCAATTGGTTTTGTTTACCCTTGGTATTCTACTCCCACACTTTATGTTGAAAAATGATTGAAAAATTAATATTGATTTTTTATTTGGTATCATACGCACCTAATGAAAACCAATTTCAATATGTTAAGATTAGTTTATGTTTTTCAAATTGGCATAAAAAATGTAAAATATTTTCAATTGGTACTAATTTTTACAATTTGTATCAAGATTATCTAGATGTTTACATTTTTCAATTAATATCAAAATTTTAGTTTGAATTCCAATGTTTTATTTACTTTCGATTGGTATTCTTCAAAAAAAAAATTATTGGTTTACCTATTTGTTTATTTTCAATTGGTATCATGATGCACAAAATTGATATATATATTTTTAATTGGTATCATAATGTTTTGTTTTGGTTTCACCCCTTGTTGATTTTTTTTTGTTTCGGATAAAAACGGGGAGAACATGGTTTTATTGTTTTCTTTGACCCCTTTGTTGATGATTGACAAAAAGGGGGAGAAGTATATGAGTTTATATGCATGTTTATTTGTTTATTTACAACAAGGGAGAAGTATTTGAGTATTTAAGTATATATGCATATTTGTAAGTTTATATCAAAGTTTGTTTCATATTAGTATCTAGAAAAGTTGTTTTATGTTTATTGATATTGGTATCAAGAGCATGGATATTAGTATCAAGAACATAGTTTGTTATTTTGTTTTGTTGATATCAAGAACTTTTATTAAATTTTTTATTGTTGGTATCAAGAGCTTTTATTGATTATCTTTCAATTGGTATCAAGAGTTTTTATTAAAAGTTTTATTATTGGTGTCAAGAGCTCTTATTGATTAAGCTTTCAAATTGAAATTTTTATTGGTATCAAGAGCAATTATTTAAGGAACATGTTTATTTTAAGTTTATATTTTCAATTAGTATTTAAAAACATGTTTATTTTAAAAAGAAGGAAAAGTAATTTATTTTAAAAATTTGGTATCAAAAGCATGTTCATTGTTTTATGCATGTTTATGCATATTCATATTTAGCATTCATTGTATATCTTTATTGTTTATTGCTATGCATGAGTTAAGGGGGAGCTTCTTTGAAGCTTAACTTTAATCCATGCATATATAACTCCATGAGTTTTGTCATCATCAAAAAGGGGGAGATTGTTGGCCCAGAGGCCTTTCACTCTAGTTTTGATGGTGATTAACTCATGTAGTTATAGTTTACTAATAATCTTGTGATATTTAGTTTCAGATATTTAGTCAAGATATTAGTAGGTGATTAGCTTCAACAAAGGTATTTTGGAGCTTTCACATGGTGATTCAATAGCCCGAGCGTCAAGTTCATATCTAGCACTCGTTTGGAGTTAAGCTCGGTGGATCACGTTTGGATCGAGTCGACTTGAAGACGGAGTTCGTCAAGAAGACTTCGGTACATTGTTTTAGTATAGATTGTTTAGATCCATTGTAAAGATTAGATAGTGTGATATGCTCAAGTTCACAACACACACACACACACACACACTTGTTTAAGTTTCATGTTTTGGTTTTCGATTTTTGGTTTAACCGATCTTGGTTTTCATGAATAGATAAAATCAAAACAAGTTTACATGGTTTAATGTATATTAGATTTGATCTATATACATGTATGCTTCATATTCTTGGAATAACTTATTTTGATAACCTATTCATGTATTTGAGTTTTGTATTTTAACAAAACTTGTTTTCGGAATTAATGTCAAAAACATAGATATATTATCTTTCATGTATATTGGATTATATCTATATACAACATGCTTCAAAGTTGTTTCAATCATGTTTTTGTATTTACATAAGTTTTGGAAAAATCGGATTTCCATTTCAAAAATTCAAGTTTTGGAAAATACGGATTTTGGTTTTCGACAAAATTTGTAAGTTACAAAAATAGTTCAAAATATTTGTAACATGGTTTGATTTTACTCAAACATGTTTGTTTATCAAAGTACAATACTGAAACTATTTTTGTAGATTTTTAAAGATTTTATGGGATTTTATTTAAGTCAAAAAGCCAAACTTCTAATCCCCATAAATCCCTTTTCTGGCTTCTGCCGGTCGACCGGGCCGGTCGACTGAGCTAGGAGTCGGTCGACCGAGGCGGTCGACCGACGTGCACAAACGTGCACGCCAGGTTTGGCTGGAGGGCCGGTCGACCGACCCGGCCGACCGCCAGAGAGCTTCTGCTCTCTAGAAAGCCCCGGTCGACCGGGTCGGTCGACCGGCAGAGAGCTCTGCTCTCTGTTCCAGGTCACGGTCGACCGGGCCGGTCGACCGCTGCCCCAACGGTCAGAAATTTGACCGTTGGCGGTCGACAGGGCCGGTCGACCGACAGCCGTCCAGGCTGCTGACTGGACCCCAACGGCTAGTTTTTCCTAGCCTATATATTGGGGATTCTATGGACTGTTTTCACTAAGTTTTTAAGAGAGAAAAATCTACATTCCTAAAGAGTATTTTTAGCAAAAGTTTTTGGGTTCAAAATTCCTATTCTTTATTTGTTTTTAAAGTGTTTGATAATTCAAAGAAAATAGTCTTTTGGAATTGGTTTTTGGTCTAAAAATTCTATATCTATTTGGAGATTTTCTTAGGTGATTTTCTTTGTTCAAAATGCTTTATTTTCCACACTTGAGCTTATCTTGCTATCCTATCTATTAGGATCTTTGTTAGTTTGTGGTTGAAAGAGACCACCAAGTTGTAAACCTTCCATCTTTGTGATATCCCTCTAGTGAAAGGTGATTGAGTAGTATCTCTCAAGTGTGAGGTGATTGTGGAAGTGTTGTTTGGATCCCTCTAGTGAGAGGTGGAGATTGTGTTTAGCTCCCTCTAGTGAGAGGTAGAGTTTGTGTTGGAATCCCTCAAGTGAAGTGGTGGATTGTGTTTGTTTGGCTTTGTGCCTATCCCTTATTTATGAGGTTGATTGTAGCACCCTGTACCCGGGATACGTACCCAGATACGAGTCCCAAATTTTTTTCGACCATATTACTCAATTTCCTTCCTGTATGTGTTTTTGAGTTGTTATTACTTATGTTCTTGAGTATCGGATCTGGATTCTCAGACCGAGAGTAACCCCTGACCTGGACCGGGAACCCGATACCAGCCAGTAGCCCGATTTGATTTTCTGGTAGTCTAATTTGACCAATTTTAGTTTCAGAGACTGTTTTCTAATATTTTAGATTTTTCATGATTTTCTAGAATTTTCTGAAATTTTTCTGCAAAATCTCCAAAACCGGTGTCGGTCGGTATCAATGACTGATTCCTGGATTTTTAATTTTCAAATGGGCATGAATTTTCAAAAACGGCTTTTACAGTATATCTTAGAATATCATTTTCTAGCTAAAAACATTTTTTGGAATTTTTTAAAATTTATCAAAATTTGACCGATCCTGGTGTCGGCCGATATTGCCGGAAGATTCTAAGATTTTAATTTGAAAACTACATCGAATTTCTCAAATCCGATTTCACCGTGTATCTTAGAATAATATTTGCTATTTTTGAGAATTTTTCGGTACGTTTCTGAAACAGTCAAATTTTCGCCTTATTTAAATAATAATATTTTTACCGGCGATTTCTTTTCTGGCTTTTTCTTCCTCTACTCTCCTACTTTATGCTACCAAAAATTTTAACGAATAAAATAGATAATAATAAATTTTTTAAAATATTTTATTTCTTTTTCTTATATTTTTTTTCAATTTCCTTTCTTTTATTTCCTTTTCATTTATTATCATTAATTCTTCTCCCTTAATCAACGGCTAAACCCACGCCGTTGCCGCCCGCAGCCGCCCGACAACCATGGCCTGCCGCAGCCCTACACCACCCCTATACCATCAATCCAACCCATTCCTCTCATCCTATTAAACACTTCATCCTTCATTTTTCCAACACAAAATTCCAATCAAAAACCAAAAGAAATACCTCATCTTCATCTTCTTCACAACACAACTCCCGCACCCACTCTCGGCCGCCGCCTCCACCATCACCACCGTCACCACCGGCCGTCCCTAGGGCCGGCCATCTCCTCCTCCACACCTCCTCTCCACTTCCCCACCTCCAACAACCTCAAAATCCCCATCTCCTCCTCCAATTTCACCATAAACCCACCTCCATTACACAACTCCATCTCCAAATTCTCCATCACCACCACCAAAATCTCCACTCCAACCAACCCAATAACACCTCCTCCTCCTCCTCTACCTCCCCATCACCTCAAATCACCACCACCACCACCACAACTACCACCACCACCATCACCACCTCCACCACCAAACAACAACAACATCAACAACAAGCAACACCACATCCTCCTCCCCCCAACCCGCGCGCGCGCCCTGCTCGCCGCCGCCGCCGCCGCCGCCGCCGCGCCGGCCGGCCACCGCCGGCGGTGGGAGCCGAACCCCCTCCTTCTTCTCTTTTCTTTTCTTTCTTTCTTTCATCTTTTCTTTCTTTATTTCCTTCACTCTAAATTCAAACATTCCCTAAATAACCACAAATTTCCCTCATTCCAAAAATACCCCCCTCTTTATTCCTTTATTACTTCCCTCTTATTTCAACTCTACCCCCTTCCATATTTATTTCTAATTTCCTTTTAAAACACCATATTCTCTCTCTTTTTCCTACAATCCTCTCTCTCCTCTCTCATTCCCTCTCTAATAATTTTTATAAATATTTATAAATATATATTTTAATATATATAAATTCGGGCTAGTGGATTCTCGTGCGGGTCGCCGATTTTCTGGACTTTAATCGGTATTTTCGTCCCGGTTTCAGGCGAGTGCTATTTACTAAATTAAAAATAATTACCTTGGTATTTGCAACATGATATTGACATGTGGATACTTTAATATGCCTAATACTTGCTATTATAATTTTTAGTAAATAATTGCCTTGTTATATTTAATTCCGATAATTGTTATAATTAATTCCGATAATTACCATGCTATATTTAATCCCAACATTTGCCATGCTATATTTAAATTCGATAATTGTCATATTTAATTCTGATAATTTTCATGCTATATTCAATTCTAATAATTACCATGCTACATTAATTCCGATAATTTTCATGCTATATTTGACACCGGTATTTACCCTGCTATAGTTGACACCGATATTTGCCATGCTACACTTGATCCGTGACATCTGACACTGGCACACGGTATTTACACTGGTACACAGTATTTACACTGATATGTGGCATGTTACACTTGATATGATATTCATGACTGTGATTTACACCGGTACTCGATATATGGACCCGGTATTCGAGATATGACATACTTGACACCCGTACCTGACACATGGTTTATGATATGTTTTCATGCGGTACAAATACTTGACATCATGACTCTTGACTGGACACTACCACCCCTGATGCCTGATTATATGACATATCCATGACTATCACTTTTACGGGGACATGACATGATTATTATATTATTAATTGCCAGATATTTGGTACTCCTGAACTCCTGTACTCCTGTATACTTGGACCCCTGAAATAGGGAGACTCTTGATATTACTCCTGATATTATACTCCTGTTGATCCCCGTAATAGGATAACCATGGATATTGTAAATTTGTGAATACCCTGTAAACATTATTATATGAAACTCTGTCATATTTAAATAACTTACACCGGGATGGGGAAATTGATGGGTATCGATATAGCTTCTGTGTTTATGGTGGCCATAAATATGTTGTACAACTTCCTGTTGGATTCGACCTGGTAGGCCACCAGGCGCTTCCGAGGGGTGTACTGGCACCCCTACCCCCCTGCCTGCCTGTCCGGGTGTGCTATAATCCCCTAGGTATATCCTGTGGGGAACGGTGACACTCTATTCCTGTTCGGTGTATTATAAGACCTTCGGGCATATAGTAAATCCCGGTACCTAGCGGTACGTTCCGGCTCAGTACCGGATACTCCTGGACCGTTGTCCCGGGCATGCACGGGACCCATTCTAAACATGGTTCGTCGTTCCCCATCAATTTCCAATAACTTGTCTCGCTTGATTTGTATGCAGAGGTATATGGCACCGGTCATATACCGAAACATACAAATTGAACGAGTCTTAATAATAATAACTTGATAATTGACTTATGGCTACATGACTACTGTTACTTACCATTTAGTTACCCCATGCTTGCTAACTTGATTACATGACCTGCTACACATGCTTTATTTCATGATTCGTTATTCATTGTGATTATTCCATGTTTATTTATCTTGGTACATTATACTTGGCATGATGCACTTACTTATATTTATATTTGCCACTTGGCTTCTTTATGCACTCGCTGGGTTGCCCACTAACAACCCTGGATTTGTATGTTCAGATTTGACAGGTTGGACCGAGGTGGATCCATCAGTTGAGGATCAGGCCTACCTTGAGGAGCAGGCAGATCAGCAGTAGTTTCATTCAGTCCTTTCCGCTCACGAGATTCTCATTCTTCTAGCTCGTGAGTTTATCTTTTGTATCATGTACAATCTTACTTTTGTAGTACCTGGTGATGTAATATTATGTCACAATTCGTGATAACTAAGTACTTGTACTGTTTTGGTATTGGAATGTATAATATCACATATTTCCGCACTCTGATCCCTGTATTGTGATGTATTGATGCTTAGCGTACATACGGGATGGTTCCATCGCCCTGCGTATGTACGTCGCAGTGGCGTCTCCGTACCCACCGGGATCGGGGCGCCACAGGTTGGTATCAGAGCCTAGGCTCTCACACCTTCAATACAGCCAGTCTGCAAATTAATGTTGTGTTAATTTGCGACTGAGTCACATGAGTCCTTATTATACATTCCAATTACAAGTACAAAGTTATCTATTCTTTCCTTGAAATCCATCCCTTGGTTTCCGAAATCTCATGAAGTTCCTTATTTCATCACCTTTTCAGTCGGCTCGAATATGGAAAGGCGGGGGACACGGAACGGTCCCAGTACTTCCCGTGAAAGTCCGAACGGGGAGAACGACATGATGAGGCTACTCCAGGGGATGATGGATAGCCAGCAGCAGCAGGTAGAGCTTCTGCGGCAAGGATTGCTGACCGCGCCTCGGGAGCAAAGGCCGGGTACTATTTCAGATTTTCGGAGATTGCAGCCAGCAGAATTTTCAGGCACAAAGAAGCCCCTGGATGCAGAGCAGTGGTTGATAGACATGACCGACCTTCTGAAGGCGGCCAGAATTCCTGCTGATAACCAGGTGGAAGTGGCCAAGATCCAGCTGAAAGATGTGGCAAGGACTTGGTGGCTAGCCGAGGAGGCGAGGCTAGAGAAGCCTATCTCTTGGAATCAGTTTTCGAAGGGCTTCTATGAGAGATTTTTCCCTGCAACTGCTCAGAAGGAGATGGAGGAGCAGTTTATTAGGCTGCAGCAGTGGAATCGGTCAGTGGATGAATATGCTGCTGAATTTCTGAGACTTAGTCGTTTTGCACCATATATGGTGGCCGACGAGGAGAAGAGGGCTAGCCGATTTCAGCAAGGACTGAGGGTGGATATTCAGATGTTGCTTATACCCCACCAGCTGAAGTCATACTCTCAAGTTCTTTCAATTGCTCATGATGTGGAGCAAGGATTGGAGAAGAAGAGGAGAGTTAAGCTGCAGCAGAAACCTATGAAGCGCCAGTTCCAGCAGGTGCACAGGGGAACCCAGTCAGATCCTTTGGTGCCCCAGCAGCCAAACGACCATTTCAGCCTCCTTCCCAGCACTCGTGTGTGGGTACTGCCAGAAACCCGGACACCATCAGCGGAACTGCCGTATGGCCAATGGACTGTGTTTGGCATGCGGATCCGGCAATCACTCGGTGGGAGAGTGTCCATTCAAGAAGAACTGGAATGCAGCTCCAGCACCACCAGCACCTCCAGCTCGAGCAGCTCCCCCAGCACTTTCAGCACCACCAATGAGGAGGAATCCTGGACCTACAGGCAGAGGAGCTCCACTTCCTCCCCAGCGTCGGATTCTGGGTCAGGCTCAGAGGGGACCCAGGACCGGAGTAGGCCGTGGGAGAGGCCAAGCTTTCAACTTGACAGCAGAGGAAGCTGAGGCATCTGGAGAAGTGGTGGCAGGTACCATTTTGGTCCACTCAGTTCCAGTCTTATCACTTTTTGACTCTGGTGCATCACATTGCTTCATATCCAGTAGATTTATTGCCTTGCACTCTATACCCCTAGTATGTTTGGGTAACCAATGGGAAATTAGTACGGGGAATGGGGTAGTCACTACTAACAAGATTTGCAAGGCGTGCATTGTGGAGTTATGTGGTAGGAAGTTAGAAGCCGACATGTTCGTACTAGACACTGGAGGGTACGATGTGATCCTAGGCATGACTTGGCTCAGCAAGTATCATGCGGTGATCGACTGTCGGAACAAGAAGGTGATCTTCAGGATTCCACACCAACCGGAGTTTCAGTTCTTTGGAGAACGCAAGCCTCTTCGGAAGGAAGATCAACTGGAGTGTGCCACTGCTGAAGAGAAGAAGACGGTGACAGTGTGGAATGAATTCCCAGATGTTTTTGAGGAGATATCAGGACTTCCACCTGACAGAGTTGTGGAGTTCTCTATTGACCTTATTCCAGGAGCGACTCCCATCTCTAAAGCACCGTATCGGATGGCACCAACTGAATTGGCTATATTGAAGGAGCAACTGCAGGAGTATTCGAGCAAGGGTCTGATTAGACCGAGTACTTCACCTTGGGGAGCACCAGTATTGTTGGCAAACAAGAAGGATGGTGGCAAGAGATTATGCATTGATTACAGAGAGTTGAACAAAGTCACCATCAAGAACAAGTACCCTTTGCAGAGAATTGATGATCTATTTGATCAACTTCATGGAGCCCAAGTGTTCTCGAAGTTAGATTTGCAGTCGGGGTACCATCAGTTGAAGGTGAAGAAGGAAGACATCCAGAAGACGGCATTTAGGACTCGTTATGGTCATTACGAGTTCTTAGTTATGCCTTTTGGAGTTACAAATGCCCCAGCAGTCTTCATGGACTTGATGAATAGGATCTTCTCTCCCTATCTGGACAAATTTGTATTGGTATTCATTGATGATATTTTGGTCTATTCCAAGAATAAAGAGGAGCATGCGGAGCATCTGAGGATTGTGCTACAGACTCTCCGACTGGAGCAGCTTCATGCCAAACTTAGCAAGTGTGAGTTCTGGCTGGAGAGTATAGCATTCTTGGGCCATATTGTTTCTAAGGAAGGAATCTCGGTGGATCCCAGCAAGATTCAGGCGGTGAAGGATTGGCCGACTCCGAAGTCCGTGACAGAGATCAGGAGCTTCATCGGACTAGCTGGATATTATCGGAGGTTCGTGCAGGACTTCTCGAAGATTGCAGCTCCATTGACCAAGCTGACCAGGAAAGGAGAGAAGTACTTATGGACTAAGGAGTGTGCGTCTGCTTTTGAGGAGTTGAAGAACAAGTTAATTTCGGCTCCAATCTTGAAGACTCCTTCAGGGACAGGAGGTATGGTTGTGTATTGTGATGCCTCAGGGAAGGGCCTTGGATGCGTATTGATGCAGCATGGACATGTGGTGGCTTATGCATCCAGGCAGTCGAAGCCTCATGAGAAGAACTACCCAATGCATGATCTAGAGTTGGCAGCTGTGATCTTTGCGTTGAAGATATGGAGACATTACTTGCTTGGTGACCGAGTGTTGATTTACACTGATCATAAGAGCCTGAAGTACATCTTCACTCAGAAGGAGTTGAACATGAGGCAGAGGCGATGGCTTGAGTTGATGGCAGATTATGATATAGATTTGCAGTATCATCCTGGCAAGGTTAATGTTGTGCCAGATGCCCTGAGCAGAAGACCTGAAGCCAACATAGTTATGTTGCTCACTCAGCAGAAGGAGCTACTCGAGGAGATGAGGCGGCTAGATTTGATGGTGATTCGGAGGACCAGTGGATCCGTGCAGTTGATGGCATTTCAGATCCAGCCGACACTGATAGAGGAAATCAGAGAAGCTCAGAAAGAAGATCCTAGATTGCTGAAGTTCAGAGAGCAAGTGGAGGCAGGACTGAGGTCAGATGTCTGCATACATCCTGATGGGGCACTCTATTTCAGGGGAAGAATTTGTGTGCCTCAGGGGGAGATTAGACAGAAGATATTGGCTGAGGCCCACAGCTCAGCTTACTTATACACCCTGGAGGAACTAAGATGTATCAGGATCTGAAGCAACATTTCTGGTGGAATGCGATGAAGAGGGAGATCGCACAATTTGTGGCGAAGTGTCTAGTGTGTCAGCAAGTGAAGGCTGAACACCAGAGACCAGCTGGATTACTACAACCTTTGCCAATACCCGAATGGAAGTGGGAGCATGTTACTATGGATTTTGTCACCGCTCTACCCCGCAGTCCAAAGGGGAACAATGCAGTATGGGTAGTTCTTGACCGTCTCACTAAGTCAGCACATTTCATACCATTCAGAGTGGGGCAATCTACGGAGCTTCTAGCAGACAAGTACATGAAGGAGATTGTTCGACTGCATGGAGTTCCTGTGAGTATCGTGTCGGACAGGGACACGAGGTTCAGATCTCGCTTCTGGGAGAGCCTTCAAGAGAGTCTGGGGACCCGTCTGAAGTTCAGCACATCTTATCATCCAGAGACAGACGGACAGTCTGAACGGACCATTCAGATCCTAGAAGGCATGTTGAGGGCTTGTATGATAGACTTCAAGGGATCGTGGGAAGACCATCTACATTTGGCAGAGTTTTCCTACAATAATAGCTATCAGGCGAGCATCAAGATGGCTCCATTCGAAGCCCTTTACGGCAGAAGATGCAGATCACCATTATGTTGGGATGAAGTTGGTGAGAGAACGCATTTGGGACCGGATGTGATAGTACAGGCAGTGGACAAGATCAGGACCATCCAAGAGCACCTTCGGCAGCACAAGACAGACAGAAGAGTTGGGCAGATTCCCATAGAAGACCGTTGGAGTTTCAGGCAGGAGAGCATGTATTTCTGAAGATATCTCCGACCAAGGGAGTGATCAGATTTGGTGCACGTGGGAAGCTGAGTCCAAGGTATATAGGCCCGTTTGAGATATTGGAGCGAGTTGGAGAAGTGGCCTACAGATTGGCGTTGCCGCCATCACTGGAAGGAGTGCACAATGTGTTTCATGTGTCACAGCTGAGAAGATACATCAGGGATGAAAGCCATGTATTGGATTATTCAGAATTGGAGTTGCAGCCGGATTTGTCATATATTGAGCAACCAATGGCTATTGTGGACAGAAGTGTCAAGACCCTGAAGAACCGGACCATCCCATTGTGCTTGTTTCATGGAACAGGCATAGTCCGGGAGAAGCGACTTGGGAGCGGGAGGACGTCATTCGTGACCGTTACCCGCATCTGTTTGAGCCTTGAGTGGTAATATTCTCTTGTACTCCATTCTTGTCTTATCAATTCATTATTTCCATGTTCATCTCTTTCCTTATAGAAATTTCGAGGACGAAATTTTTGTTAGGTGGGTAGATTGTAGCACCCTGTACCCGGGATACGTACCCAGATACGAGTCCCAAAATTTTTTCGACCATATTACTCAATTTCCTTCCTGTATGTGTTTTTGAGTTGTTATTACTTATGTTCTTGAGTATCGGATCTGGATTCTCAGACCGAGAGTAACCCTGACCCGGACCGGGAACCCGATACCAGCCAGTAGCCCGATTTGATTTTCTGGTAGTCTAATTTGACCATTTTAGTTTCAGAGACTGTTTTCTAATATTTTAGATTTTTCATGATTTTCTAGAATTTTCTGAAATTTTTCTGCAAAATCTCCAAAACCGGTGTCGGTCGGTATCGCTGACTGATTCCTGGATTTTTAATTTTCAAATGGGCATGAATTTTTAAAAACGGCTTTTACAGTATATCTTAGAATATCATTTTCTAGCTAAAACATTTTTTGGAATTTTTTAAAATTTATCAAAATTTGACCGATCCTGGTGTCGGCCGGTATTGCCGGAAGATTCTAAGATTTTTAATTTGAAAACTACATCGAATTTCTCAAATCCGATTTCACCGTGTATCTTAGAATAATATTTGCTATTTTTGAGAATTTTTCGGTACGTTTCTGAAACAGTCAAATTTTCGCCTTATTTAAATAATAATATTTTTACCGGCGATTTCTTTTCTGGCTTTTTCTTCCTCTACTCTCCTACTTTATGCTACCAAAAATTTTAACGAATAAAATAGATAATAATAAAATTTTTTAAAATATTTTATTTCTTTTTCTTATATTTTTTTTCAATTTCCTTTCTTTTATTTCCTTTTCATTTATTATCATTAATTCTTCTCCCCTTAATCAACGGCTAAACCCACGCCGTTGCCGCCCGCAGCCGCCCGACAACCATGGCCTGCCGCAGCCCTACACCACCCCTATACCATCAATCCAACCCATTCCTCTCATCCTATTAAACACTTCATCCTTCATTTTTCCAACACAAAATTCCAATCAAAAACCAAAAGAAATACCTCATCTTCATCTTCTTCACAACACAACTCCCGCACCCACTCTCGGCCGCCGCCTCCACCATCACCACCGTCACCACCGGCCGTCCCTAGGGCCGGCCATCTCCTCCTCCACACCTCCTCTCCACTTCCCCACCTCCAACAACCTCAAAATCCCCATCTCCTTCTCCAATTTCACCATAAACCCACCTCCATTACACAACTCCATCTCCAAATTCTCCATCACCACCACCAAAATCTCCACTCCAACCAACCCAATAACACCTCCTCCTCCTCCTCTACCTCCCCATCACCTCAAATCACCACCACCACCACCACAACTACCACCACCACCATCACCACCTCCACCACCAAACAACAACAACATCAACAACAAGCAACACCACATCCTCCTCCCCCCAACCCGCGCGCGCGCCCTGCTCGCCGCCGCCGCCGCCGCCGCCGCGCCGGCCGGCCACCGCCGGCGGTGGGAGCCGAACCCCCTCCTTCTTCTCTTTTCTTTTCTTTCTTTCTTTCATCTTTTCTTTCTTTATTTCCTTCACTCTAAATTCAAACATTCCCTAAATAACCACAAATTTCCCTCATTCCAAAAATACCCCCCTCTTTATTCCTTTATTACTTCCCTCTTATTTCAACTCTACCCCCTTCCATATTTATTTCTAATTTCCTTTTAAACACCATATTCTCTCTCTTTTCCTACAATCCTCTCTCTCCTCTCTCATTCCCTCTCTAATAATTTTTATAAATATTTATAAATATATATTTTAATATATATAAATTCGGGCTAGTGGATTCTCGTGCGGGTCGCCGATTTTCTGGACTTTAATCGGTATTTTCGTCCCGGTTTCAGGCGAGTGCTATTTACTAAATTAAAAATAATTACCTTGGTATTTGCAACATGATATTGACATGTGGATACTTTAATATGCCTAATACTTGCTATTATAATTTTTAGTAAATAATTGCCTTGTTATATTTAATTCCGATTTGTTATAATTAATTCCGATAATTACCATGCTATATTTAATCCCAACATTTGCCATGCTATATTTAAATTCGATAATTGTCATATTTAATTCTGATAATTTTCATGCTATATTCAATTCTAATAATTACCATGCTACATTAATTCCGATAATTTTCATGCTATATTTGACACCGGTATTTACCCTGCTATAGTTGACACCGATATTTGCCATGCTACACTTGATCCGTGACATCTGACACTGGCACACGGTATTTACACTAGTACACAGTATTTACACTGATATGTGGCATCACTGATATGATATTCATGACTGTGATTTACACCGGTACTCGATATATGGACCCGGTATTCGAGATATGACATACTTGACACCCGTACCTGACACATGGTTTATGATATGTTTTCATGCGGTACAAATACTTGACATCATGACTCTTGACTGGACACTACCACCCCTGATGCCTGATTATATGACATATCCATGACTATCACTTTTACGGGGACATGACATGATTATTATATTATTAATTGCCAGATATTTGGTACTCCTGAACTCCTGTACTCCTGTATACTTGGACCCCTGAAATAGGGAGACTCTTGATATTACTCCTGATATTATACTCCTGTTGATCCCCGTAATAGGATAACCATGGATATTGTAAATTTGTGAATACCCTGTAAACATTATTATATGAAACTCTGTCATATTTAAATAACTTACACCGGGATGGGGGAAATTGATGGGTATCGATATAGCTTCTGTGTTTATGGTGGCCATAAATATGTTGTACAACTTCCTGTTGGATTCGACCTGGTAGGCCACCAGGCGCTTCCGAGGGGTGTACTGGCACCCCTACCCCCCTGCCTGCCTGTCCGGGTGTGCTATAATCCCCTAGGTATATCCTGTGGGGAACGGTGACACTCTATTCCTGTTCGGGTGTATTATAAGACCTTCGGGCATATAGTAAATCCCGGTACCTAGCGGTACGTTCCGGCTCAGTACCGGATACTCCTGGACCGTTGTCCCGGGCATGCACGGGACCCATTCTAAACATGGTTCGTCGTTCCCCATCAATTTCCAATAACTTGTCTCGCTTGATTTGTATGCAGAGGTATATGGCACCGGTCATATACCGAAACATACAAATTGAACGAGTCTTAATAATAATAACTTGATAATTGACTTATGGCTACATGACTACTGTTACTTACCATTTAGTTACCCCATGCTTGCTAACTTGATTACATGACCTGCTACACATGCTTTATTTCATGATTCGTTATTTATTGTGATTATTCCATGTTTATTTATCTTGGTACATTATACTTGGCATGATGCACTTACTTTTATTTATATTTGCCACTTGGCTTCTTTATGCACTCGCTGGGTTGCCCACTAACAACCCTGGATTTGTATGTTCAGATTTGTCAGGTTGGACTGAGGTGGACCCATCAGCTGAGGATCAGGCCTACCTCGAGGAGCAGGCAGATCAGCAGTAGTTCATTCAGTCCTTTCCGCTCACGAGATTCTCACTCTTCCAGCTCGTGAGTTTATCTTTTGTATTCTGTACAATCCTACTTTTGTAGTACCTGGTGATGTAATATTATGTCACAATTCGTGATAACTAAGTACTTGTACTGTTTTGGTATTGGAATGTATAATATCACGTATTTCCGCACTCTGATCCCTGTATTGTGATGTATTGATGCTTAGCGTACATACGGGATGGTTCCATCGCCCTGCGTATGTACGTCGCAGTGGCGTCTCCGTACCCACCGGGATCGGGGCGCCACAGGTTGGTATCAGAGCCTAGGCTCTCTCACACCTTCAATACAGCCAGTCTGCAAATTAATGTTGTGTTAATTTGCGACTGAGTCACACGAGTCCTTATTATACATTCCAATTACAAGTACAAAGTTATCTATTCTTTCCTTGAAATCCATCCCTTGGTTTCCGAAATCTCATGAAGTTCCTTATTTCATCACCTTTTCAGTCGGCTCGAATATGGAAAGGCGGGGACACGGAACGGTCCCAGTACTTCCCGTGAAAGTCCGAACGGGGAGAACGACATGATGAGGCTACTCCAGGGGATGATGGATAGCCAGCAGCAGCAGGTAGAGCTTCTGCGGCAAGGATTGCTGACTGCGCCTCGGGAGCAGAGGCCGGGTACTATTTCAGATTTTCGGAGATTGCAGCCAGCAGAATTTTCAGGCACAGAGAAGCCCCTGGATGCAGAGCAGTGGTTGATAGACATGACCGACCTTCTGAAGGCGGCCAGAATTCCTGCTGATAACCAGGTGGAAGTGGCCAAGATCCAGCTGAAAGATGTGGCAAGGACTTGGTGGCTAGCCGAGGAGGCGAGGCTAGAGAAGCCTATCTCTTGGAATCAGTTTTCGAAGGGCTTTTATGAGAGATTTTTCCCTGCAACTGCTCAGAAGGAGATGGAGGAGCAGTTTATTAGGCTGCAGCAGTGGAATCGGTCAGTGGATGAATATGCTGCTGAATTTCTGAGACTTAGTCGGTTTGCACCATATATGGTGGCCGACGAGGAGAAGAGGGCTAGCCGATTTCAGCAAGGACTGAGGGTGGATATTCAGATGTTGCTTATACCCCACCAGCTGAAGTCATACTCTCAAGTTCTTTCTATTGCTCGTGATGTGGAGCAAGGATTGGAGAAGAAGAGGAGAGTTGAGCTGCAGCAGAAACCTATGAAGCGCCAGTTCCAGCAGGTGCACAAGGGGAACCCAGTCAGATCCTTTGGTGCCCCAGCAGCCAAACGACCATTTCAGCCTCCTTCCCAGCAGCTCGTGTGTGGGTACTGCCAGAAACCCGGACACCATCAGCGGAACTGCCGTATGGCCAATGGACTGTGTTTGGCATGCGGATCCGGCAATCACTCGGTGGGAGAGTGTCCATTCAAGAAGAACTAAATGCAGCTCCAGCACCACCAGCACCTCCAGCTCGAGCAGCTCCCCCAGCACTTTCAGCACCACCAATGAGGAGGAATCCTGGACCTGCAGGCAGAGGAGCTCCACTTCCTCCCCAGCGTCGGATTCTGGGTCAGGCTCAGAGGGGACCCAGGACCGGAGTAGGCCGTGGGAGAGGCCAAGCTTTCAACTTGACAGCAGAGGAAGCTGAGGCATCTGGAGAAGTGGTGGCAGGTACCATTTTGGTCCACTCAGTTCCAGTCTTATCACTTTTTGACTCTGGTGCATCACATTGCTTCATATCCAGTAGATTTATTGCCTTGCACTCTATACCCTAGTATGTTTGGGTAACCAATGGGAAATTAGTACGGGGAATGGGGTAGTCACTACTAACAAGATTTGCAAGGCGTGCATTGTGGAGTTATGTGGTAGGAAGTTAGAAGCCGACATGTTCGTACTAGACACTGGAGGGTACGATGTGATCCTAGGCATGACTTGGCTCAGCAAGTATCATGCGGTGATCGACTGTCGGAACAAGAAGGTGATCTTCAGGATTCCACACCAACCGGAGTTTCAGTTCTTTGGAGAACGCAAGCCTCTTCGGAAGGAAGATCAACTGGAGTGTGCCACTGCTGAAGAGAAGAAGACGGTGTCAGTGTGGAATGAATTCCCAGATGTTTTTGAGGAGATATCAGGACTTCCACCTGACAGAGTTGTGGAGTTCTCTATTGACCTTATTCCAGGAGCGACTCCCATCTCTAAAGCACCGTATCGGATGGCACCAACTGAATTGGCTATATTGAAGGAGCAACTGCAGGAGTATTCGAGCAAGGGTCTGATTAGACCGAGTACTTCACCTTGGGGAGCACCAGTATTGTTGGCAAACAAGAAGGATGGTGGCAAGAGATTATGCATTGATTACAGAGAGTTGAACAAAGTCACCATCAAGAACAAGTACCCTTTGCCGAGAATTGATGATCTATTTGATCAACTTCATGGAGCCCAAGTGTTCTCGAAGTTAGATTTGCAGTCGGGGTACCATCAGTTGAAGGTGAAGAAGGAAGACATCCAGAAGACGGCATTTAGGACTCGTTATGGTCATTACGAGTTCTTAGTTATGCCTTTTGGAGTTACAAATGCCCCAGCAGTCTTCATGGACTTGATGAATAGGATCTTCTCTCCCTATCTGGACAAATTTGTATTGGTATTCATTGATGATATTTTGGTCTATTCCAAGAATAAAGAGGAGCATGCGGAGCATCTGAGGATTGTGCTACAGACTCTCCGACTGGAGCAGCTTCATGCCAAACTTAGCAAGTGTGAGTTCTGGCTGGAGAGTATAGCATTCTTGGGCCATATTGTTTCTAAGGAAGGAATCTCGGTGGATCCCAGCAAGATTCAGGCGGTGAAGGATTGGCCGACTCCGAAGTCCGTGACAGAGATCAGGAGCTTCATCGGACTAGCTGGATATTATCGGAGGTTCGTGCAGGACTTCTCGAAGATTGCAGCTCCATTGACCAAGCTGACCAGGAAAGGAGAGAAGTACTTATGGACTGAGGAGTGTGCGTCTGCTTTTGAGGAGTTGAAGAACAAGTTGATTTCGGCTCCAATCTTGAAGACTCCTTCAGGGACAGGAGGTATGGTTGTGTATTGTGATGCCTCAGGGAAGGGCCTTGGATGCGTATTGATGCAGCATGGACATGTGGTGGCTTATGCATCCAGGCAGTTGAAGCCTCATGAGAAGAACTACCCAACGCATGATCTAGAGTTGGCAGCTGTGATCTTTGCGTTGAAGATATGGAGACATTACTTGCTTGGTGACCGAGTGTTGATTTACACTGATCATAAGAGCCTGAAGTACATCTTCACTCAGAAGGAGTTGAACATGAGGCAGAGGCGATGGCTTGAGTTGATGGCAGATTATGATATAGATCTGCAGTATCATCCTGGCAAGGTTAATGTTGTGCCAGATGCCCTGAGCAGAAGACCTGAAGCCAACATAGTTATGTTGCTCACTCAGCAGAAGGAGCTACTCAAGGAGATGAGGCGGCTAGATTTGATGGTGATTCGGAGGACCAGTGGATCCGTGCAGTTGATGGCATTTCAGATCCAGCCGACACTGATGGAGGAAATCAGAGAAGCTCAGAAAGAAGATCCTAGATTGCTGAAGTTCAGAGAGCAAGTGGAGGCAGGACTGAGGTCAGATGTCTGCATACATCCTGATGGTGCACTCTATTTCAGGGGAGAATTTGTGTGCCTCAGGGGGAGATTAGACAGAAGATATTGGCTGAGGCCCACAGCTCAGCTTACTCTATACACCCTGGAGGAACTAAGATGTATCAGGATCTGAAGCAACATTTCTGGTGGAATGCGATGAAGAGGGAGATCGCACAATTTGTGGCGAAGTGTCTAGTGTGTCAGCAAGTGAAGGCTGAACACCAGAGACCAGCTGGATTACTACAACCTTTGCCAATACCAGAATGGAAGTGGGAGCATGTTACTATGGATTTTGTCACCGCTCTACCCCGCAGTCCAAAGGGGAACAATGCAGTATGGGTAGTTGTTGACCGTCTCACTAAGTCAGCACATTTCATACCATTCAGAGTGGGGCAATCTACGGAGCTTCTAGCAGACAAGTACATGAAGGAGATTGTTCGACTGCATGGAGTTCCTGTGAGTATCGTGTCGGACAGGGACACGAGGTTCAGATCTCGCTTCTGGGAGAGCCTTCAAGAGAGTCTGGGGACCCGTCTGAAGTTCAGCACATCTTATCATCCAGAGACAGACGGACAGTCTGAACGGACCATTCAGATCCTAGAAGACATGTTGAGGGCTTGTATGATAGACTTCAAGGGATCGTGGGAAGACCATCTACATTTGGCAGAGTTTTCCTACAATAATAGCTATCAGGCGAGCATCAAGATGGCTCCATTCGAAGCCCTTTACGGCAGAAGATGCAGATCACCATTATGTTGGGATGAAGTTGGTGAGAGAAGGCATTTGGGACCGGATGTGATAGTACAGGCAGTGGACAAGATCAGGACCATCCAAGAGCACCTTCGGGCAGCACAAGACAGACAGAAGAGTTGGGCAGATTCCCATAGAAGACCGTTGGAGTTTCAGGCAGGAGAGCATGTATTTCTGAAGATATCTCCGACCAAGGGAGTGATCAGATTTGGTGCACGTGGGAAGCTGAGTCCAAGGTATATAGGCCCGTTTGAGATATTGGAGCGAGTTGGAGAAGTGGCCTACAGATTGGCGTTGCCGCCATCACTGGAAGGAGTGCACAATGTGTTTCATGTGTCACAGCTGAGAAGATACATCAGGGATGAGAGCCATGTATTGGATTATTCAGAATTGGAGTTGCAGCCGGATTTGTCATATATTGAGCAACCAATGGCTATTGTGGACAGAAGTGTCAAGACCCTGAAGAACCGGACCATCCCATTGTGCTTGTTTCATGGAACAGGCATAGTCCGGGAGAAGCGACTTGGGAGCGGGAGGACGTCATTCGTGACCGTTACCCGCATCTGTTTGAGCCTTGAGTGGTAATATTCTCTTGTACTCCATTCTTGTCTTATCAATTCATTATTTCCATGTTCATCTCTTTCCTTATAGAAATTTCGAGGACGAAATTTTTGTTAGGTGGGTAGATTGTAGCACCCTGTACCCGGGATACGTACCCAGATACGAGTCCCAAAATTTTTTCGACCATATTACTCAATTTCCTTCCTGTATGTGTTTTGAGTTGTTATTACTTATGTTCTTGAGTATCGGATCTGGATTCTCAGACCGAGAGTAACCCCTGACCCGGACCGGGAACCCGATACCAGCCAGTAGCCCGATTTGATTTTCTGGTAGTCTAATTTGACCATTTTAGTTTCAGAGACTGTTTTCTAATATTTTAGATTTTTCATGATTTTCTAGAATTTTCTGAAATTTTTCTGCAAAATCTCCAAAACCGGTGTCGGTCGGTATCGCTGACTGATTCCTGGATTTTTAATTTTCAAATGGGCATGAATTTTCAAAACGGCTTTTACAGTATATCTTAGAATATCATTTTCTAGCTAAAAACATTTTTGGAATTTTTAAAATTTATCAAAATTTGACCGATCCTGGTGTCGGCCGGTATTGCCGGAAGATTCTAAGATTTTTAATTTGAAAACTACATCGAATTTCTCAAATCCGATTTCACCGTGTATCTTAGAATAATATTTGCTATTTTTGAGAATTTTTCGGTACGTTTCTGAAACAGTCAAATTTTCGCCTTATTTAAATAATAATATTTTTACCGGCGATTTCTTTTCTGGCTTTTTCTTCCTCTACTCTCCTACTTTATGCTACCAAAAATTTTAACGAATAAAATAGATAATAATAAAATTTTTTAAAATTTTATTTCTTTTTCTATATTTTTTTTCAATTTCCTTTCTTTTATTTCCTTTTCATTTATTATCATTAATTCTTCTCCCCTTAATCAACGGCTAAACCCACGCCGTTGCCGCCCGCAGCCGCCCGACAACCATGGCCTGCCGCAGCCCTACACCACCCCTATACCATCAATCCAACCCATTCCTCTCATCCTATTAAACACTTCATCCTTCATTTTTCAACACAAAATTCCAATCAAAAACCAAAAGAAATACCTCATCTTCATCTTCTTCACAACACAACTCCCGCACCCACTCTCGGCCGCCGCCTCCACCATCACCACCGTCACCACCGGCCGTCCCTAGGGCCGGCCATCTCCTCCTCCACACCTCCTCTCCACTTCCCCCCTCCAACAACCTCAAAATCCCCATCTCCTTCTCCAATTTCACCATAAACCCACCTCCATTACACAACTCCATCTCCAAAATTCTCCATCACCACCACCAAATCTCCACTCCAACCAACCCAATAACACCTCCTCCTCCTCCTCTACCTCCCCATCACCTCAAATCACCACCACCACCACCACAACTACCACCACCACCATCACCACCTCCACCACCAAACAACAACAACATCAACAACAAGCAACACACATCCTCCTCCCCCCAACCCGCGCGCGCGCCCTGCTCGCCGCCGCCGCCGCCGCCGCGCCGGCGGCCACCGCCGGCGGTGGGAGCCGAACCCCCTCCTTCTTCTCTTTTCTTTTCTTTCTTTCTTTCATCTTTTCTTTCTTTATTTCCTTCACTCTAAATTCAAACATTCCCTAAATAACCACAAATTTCCCTCATTCCAAAAATACCCCCCTCTTTATTCCTTTATTACTTCCCTCTTATTTCAACTCTACCCCCTTCCATATTTATTTCTAATTTCCTTTTAAAACACCATATTCTCTCTCTTTTTCCTACAATCCTCTCTCTCCTCTCTCATTCCCTCTCTAATAATTTTTATAAATATTTATAAATATATATTTTAATATATATAATTCGGGCTAGTGGATTCTCGTGCGGGTCGCCGATTTTCTGGACTTTAATCGGTATTTTCGTCCCGGTTTCAGGCGAGTGCTATTTACTAAATTAAAAATAATTACCTTGGTATTTGCAACATGATATTGACATGTGGATACTTTAATATGCCTAATACTTGCTATTATAATTTTTAGTAAATAATTGCCTTGTTATATTTAATTCCGATAATTGTTATAATTAATTCCGATAATTACCATGCTATATTTAATCCCAACATTTGCCATGCTATATTTAAATTCGATAATTGTCATATTTAATTCTGATAATTTTCATGCTATATTCAATTCTAATAATTACCATGCTACATTAATTCCGATAATTTTCATGCTATATTTGACACCGGTATTTACCCTGCTATAGTTGACACCGATATTTGCCATGCTACACTTGATCCGTGACATCTGACACTGGCACACGGTATTTACACTGGTACACAGTATTTACACTGATATGTGGCATGTTACACTTGATATGATATTCATGACTGTGATTTACACCGGTACTCGATATATGGACCCGGTATTCGAGATATGACATACTTGACACCCGTACCTGACACATGGTTTATGATATGTTTTCATGCGGTACAAATACTTGACATCATGACTCTTGACTGGACACTACCACCCCTGATGCCTGATTATATGACATATCCATGACTATCACTTTTACGGGACATGACATGATTATTATATTATTAATTGCCAGATATTTGGTACTCCTGAACTCCTGTACTCCTGTATACTTGGACCCCTGAAATAGGGAGACTCTTGATATTACTCCTGATATTATACTTCTGTTGATCCCCATAATAGGATAACCATGGATATTGTAAATTTGTGAATACCCTGTAAACATTATTATATGAAACTCTGTCATATTTAAATAACTTACACCGGGATGGGGGAAATTGATGGGTATCGATATAGCTTCTGTGTTTATGGTGGCCATAAATATGTTGTACAACTTCCTGTTGGATTCGACCTGGTAGGCCACCAGGCGCTTCCGAGGGGTGTACTGGCACCCCTACCCCCCTGCCTGCCTGTCCGGGTGTGCTATAATCCCCTAGGTATATCCTGTGGGGAACGGTGACACTCTATTCCTGTTCGGGTGTATTATAAGACCTTCGGGCATATAGTAAATCCCGGTACCTAGCGGTACGTTCCGGCTCAGTACCGGATACTCCTGGACCGTTGTCCCGGGCATGCACGGGACCCATTCTAAACATGGTTCGTCGTTCCCCATCAATTTCCAATAACTTGTCTCGCTTGATTTGTATGCAGAGGTATATGGCACCGGTCATATACCGAAACATACAAATTGAACGAGTCTTAATAATAATAACTTGATAATTGACTTATGGCTACATGACTACTGTTACTTACCATTTAGTTACCCCATGCTTGCTAACTTGATTACATGACCTGCTACACATGCTTTATTTCATGATTCGTTATTCATTGTGATTATTCCATGTTTATTTATCTTGGTACATTATACTTGGCATGATGCACTTACTTATATTTATATTTGCCACTTGGCTTCTTTATGCACTCGCTGGGTTGCCCACTAACAATCCTGGATTTGTATGTTCAGATTTGACAGGTTGGACCGAGGTGGATCCATCAGCTGAGGATCAGGCCTACCTTGAGGAGCAGGCAGATCAGCAGTAGTTTCATTCAGTCCTTTTTGCTCACGAGATTCTCATTCTTCTAGCTCGTGAGTTTATCTTTTGTATCATGTACAATCTTACTTTTGTAGTACCTGGTGATGTAATATTATGTCACAATTCGTGATAACTAAGTACTTGTACTGTTTTGGTATTGGAATGTATAATATCACGTATTTCCGCACTCTGATCCCTGTATTGTGATGTATTGATGCTTAGCGTACATACGGGATGGTTCCATCGCCCTGCGTATGTACGTCGCAGTGGCGTCTCCGTACCCACCGGGATCGGGGCGCCACATTGATATTGGTGGCTTTGTGCCTAGCCTCTAAGTGTAGAGGTTGTGTTGTAATTGAGAGAGGAGTTTGTGTACTCCCGGCTATTGTATTGCCCCAAATCCTCAGTGGAGGTTCCCTGTGTGGGAAGTCCTGTGTGGACGAGTTAGTGAAAATCCTTCTATGTGAAGGCGGGGACGTAGAGCTTTGTGCTCGAACCTCGAAACATATCTTGGTGTTTGCGATTGATCCACTTTCTATAACTCTCTCTCTCTTACATCTTGCATCATTCATATTGTCATATCATATACATGCTTGGTTTGTTTGTGTGCCTCACTTGTGTTTAAACACGAGCGCTTCATATAGCACCAACTCTTATTCAGAAGAATCAAGAGGAGTTAGTTCAGAGCCCTTCACCGGGAATTCAGCTACACTCGTTGGTTACACTAAGTGTGTTTCATTAAGTTTTTAATTCCGCATTAGTTGACCATTAGATTAGCTAATCACCTATTCACCCCCTCTAGGTAATTTCAATAGACACTGATTGAATACCTGACTAGACAGATGCTCTACTGTGTGCTATTCACAGTACTGTTTATTTACTTTATTCATATCATTTCTTGTTCAAGTATATATATTTTCTTTATCTGCTCACTTGTTATATGCTCATGTACTTTCCAGTTTATTCCTACACATTCACTAGGAATTCTAACTCCCTGGATTTGCATATCCAGATCTGTGGCTATTTATTACTGATTAGGTATTGGGAGAGGGCATCTTGAGGAGCCGGAGTTCTCTCTTACTCGATCATCTTTTCTCGTTATTTTCCGTCTTTTCTTTATTCCATTACTTTCATGATTTTATGCATTGGACTCATGTTTGTTCTATTCCTTTATTTTATCTATTATCATCTGTGGATGTTTATATGTGACATTGCAGTGATGTTGATTTACCATAAAGATTATATAGTTTGTTCTGGTTACTTTAGGCTTAGCGTATATACGTGGGGTATTTTCCTCGCGTATATATGTCGCCGACTCTCGTCGCGACTCCAGTCGCGACTCCTTTTTCACGTATTTTGGGAAGCGAAGTGTGACAGGATTTTCAAAGAAAACTTCTTTGAAAGTTAGCCGTGCAAATGGTTTGAACTCTCTTAATGCTTCAATAGCTTCCCATAGAGTTGACATGGTTCGCGTCAACCCTCTCAAAAGACCCGCGCCATGACCCATGGTCAAGATCGCGGCGGGGACCAATCTCACCGCTATTCTTCTCTCGAGGCCTTGCCAATTCTGGCTGCCAGGGGTTCCCAACAACCTCTGTGAGTCAGCCAAAATGTTGATCGTCGATGAAGGCATCACGCTTGTCGTCAGCAAGCAGAAGAGGCTGCAGTTACAATCTGTGCCACTGCCACCAAATGCGAGTCTCATCAGACCCGCATTACCATGCCAGAATGCAAGGCCCAACCTCGCGTTTCTCAAGCAGAGGCTAAGACCTACATCTAATAAACATGCGTCTCAGCACCAAGGCGCGAGGTCTGCATTTCGCTGCCAAGACGCAAGACCTCCGTCAAACATGTTGCTGTGTCAAAATGAGAACGTGAGACTTACGTTCAATTGAGGCTTGCGCTAGCACGCGAGGTCCATGTTTTTCTTCTAGAATGTGAGACCCGCGTTCAGAAGCTGATATAGACAACACGCGACCTCCGCGTCTCATCACAGACACACGAGGTCCGCATTCAGTGTACTCATGTATATATGGTGGTTATTTACTGTACTGAGGCTTAGCGTACGTACGTGAGGGTTTTCCGCCCTGCGTATGTAAGTCGCCATAACGTCCCCGTACCTGCGGGATCGGGGCGTTACATCCAGTGTCCAAAGGCCAATAAGAATACCGAACTTGAAAGCCCTCACCCCATGAATTCGAGGCTGGTTCATCAGATACCCCTACGACAGATCTGAGAGACTACTTAACAAATATGAAGAGTGTCTATCAAATCACTCCCCAATGCTGCTGTGAATTGCTCATCACGGCAGTACTCTCCGAATGCCACTGCAGCTCTCATACGAGCAAGTCATTGGTATTCAATCGACTGTCAGTGATCCTAGCCTCCAACTCAGCCAAGAGGTGCCGCTCTCAACAAAAGAGAACCTTCTCCAATGTGGAGTACCCTAAGGTGACTTCGAACATGGTGGGTCCAAGCACCATACCAAGCAAGTCCAAGGGGAAGCAGCCGTCAGGTAGGATGAATCTGATAATGAACCTTTTTCTGGTTTGAGAGAAAATACTGTTCGAACCAGAAGGAGTGTACCAGCATACTCGCATCTGGATGGGTACAATTGCTCTAGTAAAATATAGTTCCCTGGACAGGGGAGTTGAAGTTAGCGAAGCGCATTCTGCCATTGCGGGATCCCAGACATCTAACTCTTTCATAGAGAAAGAGGCCATTGCATATATGGCAGGCACTCCCGAAGATGTGGCCAAGAGGTTCAGGAGCAGCCCAAGTGCAGAGAGAGCACTTTGAGATGATTCGAGCATAGCAAGAATCTATCGATACTCTTAAGCCTGTGAAAGAACAACCAAACTTAATGAAGATCTCCCAAACAAGATTGTTGAAGTTTGCATGACCTAGACATCTTCGAAGAACAAGTTTGACGATTATTCTTTGATGGCGCATCAATAACGGGTCCTAGAGGAAACATCGCGGCAGGAGTGGAGGTAGTACTTATATATATATAAAATTATGTGATTCCTCATGCATTTTCTTTAACTGAGCAATATTCCAATAATGTTACGGAATACAATGCTCTCTTAATCGAATACAACTTGCAGAAGAGACTGATGTCAAATATCTCGAAGCATACGGTGATTCAAAACTCATCATTAACCAAGTATGAGGGGAGTATAAAGTGTGACATGAAGACTTGGTGCTCTACCACAATGCGACTATCAACATAGCTGAGAAGTTTAAAGCTTTTACATCAACCATGTACCTCACCAACAAAATGCACATGCAGACACATTGGCATCTCTCACCGCCCATTGGCTCTTCCAGGTGGAGCGACAGAGAAAGTACTCATGTCCATCTATGACTTTACTGTCCAAAGTTCACCCTTGAAGACAATCAGACACCAGAGCGAAATCTTCAAGTTAAAGAGATTCTCGAAACTTCAACATATCCAGAACCCAAGGATTGGCGATTCCTATTCATCGATTTCATCTTATGCGACATACTGCAAGACGATCCAAAGGAGGCAACTGCAATCAAGAGAAAAGCGCCTCGATTCTATTACAATATGATCGAGCGAACTTTGTATCGCCAATCGTATGATGGAATCTTACTCTGCTACCTTTCATATGAAGAGGCACAGGAAACCCTCAGGGAAGCTCATGATGGCACGTACGAGCTCACCAACCCAGACCCAAATTTAGGGAATGACTCCGAAGACTTGGCTACTACTTAGGGATGGCTATCGGGGCGGGTCAACCCGCTTTGACCCGCCCCGCTTAGCCTTGTATCACTCGCCTGAGTCACACAGCTTCAACCTGTATGACTCTCCTGAGTCACACAGAGCGAATATGGGTATAACCTATATTCGCCCTGCTTCGGGGCGGGTCACACGAATCGACCCAGGTCGGATTCATCCTGTGATGAATCACGAGACAAATCGGGTCGAAGAAAATTTTTCTGACCCCCTATATATATTAAGTCCTATATTATTATATAGTTGTATAAGGACAAAATTAGATAGAAACCCCTATCTTGTTTTTTTTATTTTTAAATCCTAAAATTTAAAATAATAATAATAAAAGACGAGACTGGTTGGACCCATCTCGATGAATTCGAGTAACGAATCGGGTCAAGAGACCCAACTCCTTTCCCGGTTCTCTGACTCATTTCGTAGGATTCGTTATGAGATGGGTTAAACCTGTCTCATAACGAATTCGTTAGCCAATGGGACGAATCGACCCGATTTGTCCCGTTAGCCATGCCTACTACCACTGGCGAAAGATAGTTTTTTATGTGTTGCCTATGCTAAGTGGTGTCACGCCTGTCAGATTCATGATGACATCATCTATAAGCACCAGGTCATCTCCATCCTTCGTCTTCTTTTGGCCATTTGAGACGTGGGGCATGGATATCCTCGGATCCATCACCCCTCCAACATCCAAAGGACATCTGTCTATCCTGGCTATAACCGATTACTTCTCAAAATGAGCAGAAGCTATCCCCCTGAAGAAAGTGAAGAAGTTCGACGTGATCAAGTTCATCTAGCATCACGTCCTATACTGCTTTAGCGTGCCATAACGAATTGTCCACGATAATGGGCCCCAATTCGTCAGACAGATGTTTCAAAGATTCTATAATAAATCTAGAATCCAAAGTGTGTCTTTAACGACATACTACCTAGCTGCCAATGGCCTTGTAGAAGCCTTTAACAAGACCATCGGCAAACTTATAAAGAAGTTCATCTCGAAATGTCAATGCAACTGGGACAAGAAATTGGGTGATTGTCTCTGGGCTTATCGTAGAATAGTGAGAATCCCAATGAAGGCCACTCTATTCTCCTTGGTATATGGATGCAAAGTCGTACTACCATTGGAGATTCAAATTCCATCTGTACGTATTACCTTGACAATGGAGATGACATACGAGGATAAGCATCGACTGCGTCTTCAAGAGTTAGAAGCTTTGGATGATAAATGACTCCAAGCTCAACAACAAATTGAGCTCTACAAGCTCGAATCACAAAAGCCTTAATAAGAAAGTCAAAGAATAGATTTTCAAGAAGAGCGATCTTGTCTTAGCTGTCAAACGATCCATGTTCATAACACACAAGACCACAAGCAAATTTTAGCCTAAGTGGGAAAGACCCTATTAGAGACGGTCTACTCGAACGGAGCTTATCGCTTTACAAATTTAAATGGTGACACACTCATGATTCCAATCAATGGAAAATTTCTGAAGTACTTTCCCTGATCAAGTTAATACTACACTTCTGATCAAAGAGTCACCCTGATTAATCAGATGGATTAGGGCTTGGGATCCAAGGTGCTTAGGAGAGAGCCAAAGAAAAGTTTTCTCACTCAATGGATCATATCCCGGTCGATCGACATCGAGCCGATCGAACATTGGTGACATTATGATGTAGATGTCGACATTGAAGAAATGACAAAGTTGAAAACTCCAGTTTTAGCCTTGTCACTCTTCTCAAGGTCAGATTAACACTACATCTATGATCGAAGATTCACCCTAATTAGTCAAACGGATTAGAGCTTGGGATCCAAGTTGTTTGGGAGAGCGCCAAAGAAAAGCTTCCTCACTCAATGAATCACATCATGGTTGGTTGAGATCGAGCCGATCGACCATCAGTGTCCAATGATGCATGATGTAAACATTGAAGAAAAGACAAAGGCAAATGCCAGTTTTTAGCCTTGTCACTCTTCTCTAGTACATAGACCTGCACCCACCTTCAATTTAGAAGAATAGGTTATATTTTGAAGTCGAGCATGTTTAAGCAACAGTTTTAGGCACTCTTCTTCCTGATCATTCCTCTTCTTCCTGAAGATGGCTTATCTAGCCTGGCTTTTCCATATGTAATGGTGGCATGTCTCCCTTCTCCAGTTCAATCGGTCGAAGCTTGATTCAACGATAAAGCATCCAAATAGTCAAATGAACTGATGAATGAGTTTATCTGATGGCTTATCAAGCCAAACTCATTAAAGAAGGTTTGTGACACATTTTTGTAGAACCTTTCCAGTATTTTTGCATTCATATCAAAATGTGGTGACCGAATGAGGAACGAGAGGATTCCAGGAGGGACGTTAATCACTGGACAAAATCCCCCCAAAGCTTTACACTGACTTCTTTAATCCCCAACAAAATTTTTAGAAGTCATGAAATATGTTCACTTCAAGTGACACAACAATTCAACACCTCTGACGGCTAAGGATAGAGAAAAAAAGGTGGCTTTCAAGCCAAACGAAAAATTCTCGACAACTCATCATGCTAAGGGGAATAGCATGTCTATCCTAACTCAAAAGGTAGTTGGTAAAAGCATATCAAATCTGTTGATAACTGAGAGTTTGCTAAAACTCTTAAGGGACCTGATCTCACCTATTCCGACCAAAATCCCTTACCAATTCCCTTCCATGGAATTGTAGAACCATAAACTATACTTTTCCCAGGGAAATGATTACAGATTTATCCTGTCATGTTAACATATACCTCTAATTGTAAAACATCAATATATGCCCAATGGGTATAACTCCTACTTATCAATTCTCTTCAATAAAATAACGGGTCTACTAAATATAGCTCAAATCACAAAACTATTTCTGGTCAAGTTAACACCACACCTCTGATCAAACATTGCTCAAATTGCAAACCAATTCCAGTCAAATTAACACTACACCTCTGACCAAATTTGCCTAAGCTAAAAAACACATGTCTGCTAAGATATTATCACACCTATAACAGTTATTTTCTCGATTTTCTTAAAAAAATGAGACTTGCAGTGCTAAGCTTAATATCACACCTTTAGCACTCATCCACTCTCAAGTTAACATTACACCTATGACAGTGAATCTTCCCGATTTTTCCAGTGAAAAATAGAACTTATGGTTAATACTGCACCTCTCTAATGCTAAGTTAAAATAACACCTCTGCCATATATCACTGTTAAGTTAACATTACACCTCTAACAGTAGTCATTTTAACTTCCCTAGTGGGAACATAATCTCTGGTTAATATTACACCTCTCTAGTACTAGGTTAATTAATATCTCTAGCACGCAAAATAAGTCCCTGTCATGTTAATATCACACTTCTAACAGTAATCTCTCTTGATTTCAAACTCTTCCAGTGGAGTTATCTAACAATTTCTAAGTTAATCTTTACCTCTGGCAATCACAATTCAATCGATCTAGTCTATCTGATTTTCAAACACAAAGAGAAAACTAAAGTGAGACAAAGGCACAATAATCACTTTTATTATTCATATCAAAATGGTAAAAGTGATACAAACACTCTCTTATTCAATAAGATGGAGTGTTACAAAAGAAGAGGAGACAAAAAGTTAATCCCGCTCAACGAGAGATTTTATTGGTCCTTGAGGTGTTGAATATCTCTTTGACGTGGCTCCTCAACCTAAGCCATGACTTGGACCCTCAACTATTCATCTGACAAAAGCTTATTCGCAGCAAGTTATGCTTGAAGAGCCTCCAACTTGGAGGTGTGAACATTGAGTTCCTGTTGCACCTGACTATTGGCGGCCTCAAGCTTCTCCACCTTCTTCTTCCTTTCAAAAGCTTCTGCTCATTGTCTTGAAGGCTTGCGCCTTAGCAATCGTAGCTCGAGCACTTGATATAGCACTCTCTGCGCCCTTGGTGATGAACTCAGATTTCTGAAGATCATCTGTCAAGTTTTGATAGTTGGCTTTATAGTCATCCAGACGACAGGCTTGTTCAGCTATCTGTTCCTCAACCTCTTTCCGTTTGCATTCTTGTGTAGCCGAAGATTGCTCAATACCCGTTGGGCATTATTGACTGAATTGGCACTCTCTAGGTTCCTCAGATCCTTCGAATATGTCTCCAACTACTCGACCAGCACCTGGTATGCTTTCGCTCGATCAGAACCCCAGTTCGTCAGCTATTCTTGATTTGGTTCTTGAGAAATGATCGCACGAACTCAAAGGAACTTCGCCCATTGAGTGCCAATTCAGTGCAATACTTCATTATGATAAAGAATTGCTCAACCATCTGGAGGGTCGATTCTTTCAGGATGTCCATAGCTGGTGTTGGCATCAAAGGAGCACTTCCTGACCCAATCTCTATAATGGTGATAGAAGTGCTCTCAGAGATCAAAGGTGGTGCACTTGTCCCTCCTAAGAGTACATGTGCAAGCTGGGTTAAAAGCTGCCTCATCTCTAAAGTTACAACAGGAGCTTCTGATGTTGGAGTGATTATAGCACCCTGTGTCGTAGTGACTTCAAGAGCGGGCCTACCAAAAGAGCCTTGTCCACCAGAATCTTGACAGAATCATCCTCTACACTTGTGCTCACAGTCGGTTTCAGTTGTTAGGGCTATTATAGCATCCCCTGTAGTCATTACGATGATGTCAGTGAAATAATACTAAGAGCAAGAGTATCAGAAATTCTTGTATCTTACCAAATCGAGGAGTCAGAGATGGAAAATCTCCCGCAAGTCTTCGGTTAAGAGGATTCCTTAGCCACAACTGCTATGCTCGCAAGGATTTTCTCAGAACAGAACTTGAAAACTTCTGAACCCTCTAATTGGGTCAGTTTTTCAATCATTTCAGCAATATTTGTGAAAAAGTCACCTTCAGTAGCAGCGGTAACCTCTGCAAAATATCATCCAAGCAGATGTTAAGACAATGTTTACATGGTTGACAAAAAAGTAAAGAGTGGAATAGAAAGAATATCCTCAGTGATAGCAATCTCTCCAAGGGGCAACTCCTTCCCTGGACAACCATCTACATCTTTGTGGGAACTTGCTTTTGATGATATATTTGTGAAGCCATTTCAATGGAGCTCTTTTGCACAAGCCTATTCAAGAGTTCTACATGTTCAAGACTTCCCAAAGAGAGTTGCTATTGATGTGTATTGTAATGGTTAATAGCATGTTAAAAGCCTTGAAACACACACACACACACATCATAGCCCTATAAGTTGACTTATACCCTTTTATAGTCGACTTATACATGGTCTAGTCGACTTGACAATTTCCCTAGTCGACTAACCTTTGTCCTGCAAATATACCTACTCTCTGTTTTGTGACCAATATGCATTATTAGTCGACTTGACAGTTTCCTAGTCGACTAATAGATGGCCTAGTCGACTTATAAACTCTGCTGGTCGACTAGTTTCAGTTTCCAGAAACTTGTCTTTTGATTCAATCTTGACCTAGTCACTTGGTCCCTTTTGTAGTCGACTAACCCAGTGTAAATTGCCTAACCTGTCGACTAACCCCCTACCCTAAGTCGACTAATGGCAGTTTCTGACTGTTGGACAGTTTCTGCTTTCTGGTGTTTTATCCAACGTTATCCAACGATTATATATTCAAATTTGTCCTAATAACTACCCTAACTAACCATAGAGTTCAGCTATAAATAGGGTTGTTATCTTAGGCTAAATACACCAATTCAAATAAAAAATTTTCTGACCAAAAATTCTGTCAAAATTCTGGTTTTCAGAAAACTGTTCCCACTTTCATTTCTTCACTCAAATTCCTACTCCACAGTGAAGATTTCTGAGAGTCCACCTATAATAGCCCTTGTTCACGATCACATATAGATTCAAGGCTTATAGGATCATTTGTAATCACTCAAAGAGGAGTATTGTACAAGAGCGTCTTCTGAGTGTAGAAGAGAGGTTGTACAAGGTGTTTGTCTTCTTGGTTGTAAGAAGAGTTGTACACACTTAGAAAAGGGGATTTGTCAAGTGGTGTATAAGGTGTTGATTTTGGGTGTACAAAGTCAAAGGATAAAGGAAAATCTCAAGCGGGTGGCTTGGGGACTAGATGTACGTCACGAGGACCGAACCAGGATAAATCTCTTGTATTTGCGTTTGCTTTACTTTTTGAGATTTAATTTCTTTTATGCAAGTTTATTTCTGTAACGCTAATATCTTTGTTTGAGTGTTGACTCGTATATTTTAGATCCAACAATTGGCATCATCTCGGGACCAACAATTGGTATCAGAACAGGTTCAACAATTGGTATCAGAGCCTGGCCCGGCATACATGCCCTGCATACCTAGTCAACAATCTACAAGGATGGCAATGGAGTTTCCTTCATCACAATTCAAAGAAGGACATTCTACACAACGTCCACTGCTATTCGATAGATCGAATTACAACTACTGGAAGTGTAGAATGAAGATCTACTTACAATCGATCAACTACGAACTATGGAACATAGTAGAAGCAGCGTACACCAAACCGACTACCAACTACAACGCTTGGAGTGATGATCAAAAGAAGAATGCGAACCTTGATGCCAAAATGATGAATGCTTTATTCTGTGCCTTAACCAAAGAAGAATTCAACCGTGTGTCAACAGCCACTTCTACAAATCAAATATGGCACACTCTACAGGTAACACATGAAGGCACAAATAAGGTTAAGGAATCTAAAATTTTTATTCTGGTTCACAGGTTCGAACTCTTTAAAATAATGAAGAACGAAACGATTTCAGAAATGGTTACAAGGTTCACTGACATAACCAATTTCTTAGCATCCCTAGAAAAGGAATACACCCAAGTTGAAAAAGTTCGCAAGATCCTTCGTGCACTCACTTCAGATTGGGAGAAGAAGACAACTGCAATCGAAGAAGCGAATGATCTCTCAACAATATCGTTAGAAAACCTTATTGATAATCTAATGGCATATGAAGTGCAACTCGAAGATAGAAAGAAGGATGAACAACAATCTCTCTTAAAGAAGAAAGAACTTGCCTTCCATGCATCCTCAGACACGGACAATTCAGATGACGATGAAGAGGAGATGGCAATGCTTTCAAGAAAATTCAGAAGATTCTTGAAGTAAGGTAAGTTTAAATGTTTTAATTGCAATAAAACAGGTCATATGAAGAAGGATTGCCCATTGCTTAAAAACAAAGGTAAATTCAAGAGCAAAAAGTTCAGAAAGAAGAAAGACTACCAAGCTTCATGGGAAAATAGTGATTCCTCTTCCTCTGACGAAGAAGAAACCACTGAACATGCCAACATATGCTTTATGGCCTAAGAAGAAGATGAGGTACAATATACTAAACTCCTAGATGCATTTCATGAATTATACAGTGATCTTAAGAATGAAAAGATAAAGAATAAAGTTTTGTCAAAAGAAAATGAAAAACTTATTAAAGAAAATTCATGTTATGTATCTCAAATTTCTTCTACAAGTTCTCAAAAAGATGATTTTGAAAAAGTGATATCATCATTGCAAAAATATAATGAGAATTTATTACAAAATAATGTTTTATTGAAAAGAAAACTATGTCTTTAAATGAAAGAATTTTGTATTAGATAAAGACATGTCAATTTTTAAAATGAAGTATGAAGAGATTTTGAAAAATGTGACTAAATTTAATCAAGGAAAAGAAAAGTTAAATGATTTATTATCATATCAAAAGATGTCACATAATCATTATAGTCTTGAATTTTTTGAAAAATCTACATATATTAGTAATCCATATAATTCTTTTGTGAAAAGAAATACTGATATTATTTCAAAAAGAATTAAGAACAAGTTCATATGGATTCCTAAAAACTTAAGCATTATTGATAAAAATACTTATATTACATCATACATACATGATATATGTAATTCATGCAATTATGTGTATACTAACAGATGGAAACCAAATTCAAATTGGATTTAGACTCCTAAAGGTTAATGCTTTAATCTTATGATTGGTACCATTTAATGTTTATCTTTCAGGTACCATATAAAAAGTTTGATAAGAAAAATATTTCAATATATATATTTTTTTGCAGGGGGAGAACACATATTTTTGTATATCTGTTATAACCTTTTTTGCAAAAGAAGAACATATAACATATTCTCTGCAGGGGGAGTTTTCGTGCACACAAAGTGTCACCATCAAAAAGAGGGAGAATGTTGGAACTTGCTTTTGATGATACATTTGTGAAGCCATTTCAATGGAGCCCTTTTGAAACCTATTCAAGAGTTCTACATGTTCAAGACTTCCCAAAGAGAGTTGCTATTGATGTGTATTGTAATGGTTAATAGCATGTTAAAAGTCTTGAAACACACACACACATCATAGACCTATTAGTCGACTTATACCCTTTTATAGTCAACTTATACATGGTCTAGTCGACTTGACAATTTCCCTAATCGACTAACCTTTGTCCTGCAAATATACCTACTCTCGGTTTTATGACCAATATGCATTATTAGTCGACTTGATAGTTTCCTAGTCGACTAATAGATGGCCTAGTCGACTTATAAACTCTGCTGGTCGACTAGTTTCAGTTTCCAGAAATTTGTCTTTTGATTCAATCTTGACCTAGTCGACTTGGTCCCTTTTGTAGTCGACTAACCCAGTGTAAATTGCCTAACCTAGTCGACTAACCCCCTACCCCAAGTCGACTAATGGAAGTTTCTGACTGTTGGACAGTTTCTATTTTTATCCAATGTTATCCAATGATTATATATTCAAATTTGTCCTAATAACTACCCTAACTAAACATAGAGTTCAGCTATAAATATGGTTGTTATCTTAGGCTAAATACACCAATTCAAATAAAAAGTTTTCTAACCAAAAATTCTGTCAAAATTCTGGTTTTCAGAAAACTGTTCCCACTTTCATTTCTTCACTCAAATTCCTACTCCATAGTGAAGATTTCTGAGAGTCCACCTATAATAGCCCTTGTTTACGATCACATACAGATTCAAGGTTTATAGGATCATTTGTAATCACTCAAAGAGGAGCATTGTACAAGAGCGTCTTCTGGGTGTAGAAGAGAGGTTATACAAGGTATTTGTCTTCTTGGTTGTAAGAAGAGTTGTACACATTTGGCAAAGGGGATTTGTCAAGTGGTGTGCAAGGTGTTGATTTTGGGTGTATAAAGTCAAAGGATAAAGGAAAATCTCAAGCGGATGGCTTGGGGACTGGATGTAGGTCACGAGGATCGAACCAGGATAAATCTCTTGTGTTTGCGTTTGCTTTACTTTTTGAGATTTAATTTCCTTTTATGCAAGTTTATTTCTGTGACGCTAATATCATTATTTGAGTGTTGACTCGTATATTTTAGATCCAACAATTGGCATCATCTCGGGACCAACAATTGGTATCAAAGCAGGTTCAACAATCTTTTCTACTATCATATGTGAGAACTTGCCGATATCAGGTGCAGGACGCACGTTATCCCAGTCAATATCATCTCCAGAGTAGTCCAATTTCTCGCTTGATGATGAAGATGATACTGGGGTAGGCAAACTCCTGCAGCAGGGAGCCTATCCCCGAGAAGTTCAGTGGTTGTACTTTGCTCTGGGACCCCCTATAGAATGCATCATCTCAATCGGGGAACCTGGTTGAATGCCTTTAGGGTCAGCACTTTTCTCTTGACCCTAAAGAAAGCCTGAGGGAAAAATCTTGGTGGGCATTAGAGTCGGCACTGATTCATCTCCATTTACTTATCTTTCTGTGGCTTCTTTCGATAATTTCTTAACCGTAGCCACTGCAGGACCTTAGGTTTGGTGGTTTCTCAGACGCGGTAGAATTTTGGAGTCTTCATCCTCTTCAGAGCCAGCATGGGCAGGCTCAGGCTCTATTTCCGACATAGAAATTCCCCTTAAAGGACCTTATACTACAGGCTCACGATGTGCCTTTTTTGACTCGAGCCAGCCTTAGTAGTTTGAGATCGAGTACGCTTCGCGACTGCGCATCGTGAGTGCTTTTGATGAGGTTCTTCAACAACCTCCTTATGTGCAGTAGTATAGATAGGCCCGACCTGGCTGGCCTCGAGTTCCACATCAAGGAACTCATTCATTCCACTCAATTAGATATTTTTAGAACCCTTCCTAGATTGATATAGAGCCCTGATCTGCCTTATGCAAGTGCTATTCTTGTTGTATCCGAACACCGAGTCTGCGATAGCATACCATGTGCAGAAGCCAAGGCTGGTGCAAGAGTTCGGGGTCTTCTTTGACAGAGAAAATTTTGCACCTGTTCCTCCTACCATAAAGAAGTACCATGCTCTCTCCCTTTCGTACAGGTTACCACTGAAAGGAAACCCTGGGTTAGGATTGTCAACATATAGTTACTCATATCCAAATTAGTGGGCAAAATAGCTAAGTAGATATTACTCTCTGGTGCAGACATTCCCCTGTCTGAAGATCAGATACCCTGGATGAATGTTCATCAACCAGCAGAAGACTCCAGTTGAAAGAGAAGTGAACCTATCAAAGCCAGGTTGATCCATATATTTCTCTCCATATGCTGCACTGGAAAATTAGGGAAGCACTGATTGCTAGTAATTGCGATGAGAATTACCGTGTAACTTTAGGCTAACGGGTCGTGATCCACGAGGAGGAATGGATGAAAGCTTTTTGATGTATTATTTCAAAATCAAAGAATGGTGTTGGTGTTTTTTTTATTGTGAAAAGAGAATGAAAAGTAGAGAGATGATTTAAAGAAAATTTAAAACTTGGAAAAAGTTTTGGAGAAAGTGATCTTTAAAAGGCTTTAAGAGTGATGGTGTTTATTTATTTTTAATAAAGAAGAATCTGGGCTCACAAATCTTTACCCAATTCAGGATTCTTTTCTTGAAAGTTCAAGTGCCTCAACAAAAAGTTTAGCCTTGTATTTAAGAGAGATCAAGTAAAATACATAAGATGGTTTATTTTATAAATCGAACTTTAGTTTTAAAATCTTTCTTTGAGTTGAATGTTAAACCATTAAAGCAATGAAGCAAGCATGGAATAAAAATAAGTTCTTTTTAATGACAAATTTCAAGATTAAGTTCAAAATCCAATTCCATCCTCATGTGCCTTCAAGAACACTCGCAATAAGCAAGGCTTAGTTTAAGGCATTCATGCGATTCAGTTGAGTCTTTTAATTAATACCTATCAAAAATCATTACTAGAGAGGAGAGATTAGTGAGCCTAGAAAGAAGAGATTTAGTTACTCATTACTAAAAAGAAAACATTAAATTGAAATTCAATATACCCGTGAGTTGGAGAAGAAAAGAAGTCCGTCGAATCTTTATTGACATCACTTTAACTTCAGATTACAATCACTCTTTCTTTCTCTCTCTCTCACTTTATTTCTGAACTGAACTACAAATTAAGAACTAAGATACAACTTCTCATAAACTATCTAACAATGAACCTAAACCCTAAAAATAAAGAGAAAAACTTAAACTAGTCCTCGGCCCCTCCTTCAATAAACTCCCTGCCTTTTATAGGTAAAAACCCAGAGGGGAGAGGAGTGAGAAGATAAAGGGAGCTGACTATTTCTGAATTTGAACCCTCCCTTTATTTTCAAACTTGATTTGATGTGGATATTCAATTCTGATCTGTAACTTATTGGCGTGTTGATTGCTGAGTATAACTTATTAAATGATAGAATTAGAAACATTGATCAACGTAAGAGTTGTAGGCCTTTAAGTCTTCATTCTGGATCATCTTGGATCATCAGATGTGAGTTTCAATAGCAAAATTTATGATTCAAATACTAAAATGTATCCAGTCTGAATCTGAGTCAAAATTGCTTTATCTCATCCGTTGATCTTCTCTCTATCCATTTATCCCTTTGGATTTTGAATTTGAATTCTGTATTTGATGTTATCCTTGGTTGATCTTTAGCTAACCAAAATGGATTTATAAAAATTCAAATTTTACCAATTTTCATTTGGTTTTATCTTTCTAATTTGTACTGATCTTCAGCTGGAATTATCTCTATCCTCTTGAATATTTGTCCCCATCTTTATTAAAGATTTAAATTTAATTCAATCAGAATTAAAGTGGGCTTTTGGCTCAATTTCCTTCCACGTTCAATTATTGGACCACTTTTGGAGGTCACTCGATTGCACTGAGCATGTGTAACAAGCCGTTAAATCTCTAGGTTACCCCTAGAGGATGAGCTTTGTCTTGTGAGGGTTTTCAGTGGATTGCACCTACAAAATTCATAAAGAAAAAGAAAAAGTGTTAGTATTTTCGAAAAGTATTTTGAAAAGAAAGAAAATATTTGAAGTATTATTGTAAGAATTCAAGTAATCTATAAGTTATAGAAAAATTGAACTTTTCATTCCTAAACTTAGTCTCTATTCAAAAACATGTCATCAATCAAAGTAAGAAGTCAAATTGTATTTCTCATCTAGTCTATTATTACCCTATGTCATATGCACCTTCGTGACCGAGAAATTTTGACTAAGGGTTCTTTAACTCTAACTCTTATGTCTTATTTATTTTTATTATCGGTAGTATTATTAATTAATTTTATTAGGCTTTCTAATCTGCCCATGTAACAAGCCTTTAGTTGGTGACACCCAAACCGGATAGTCTTAGGGTACAAGGTGAGAAAACACCCCAAGGACTTAAGGACTCAAGCAAACATGGCCACAAAATTAAGGATTTTATTTATAAGATGTACAACTTTTAGGCGTGAATATTTATGCTTTATGAGGCACAAATACCCAGCTTAATTGGAGGATTTGTTTTTTGATATATATATATATATATATATATATATATATATATATATATATATATATATATATATATATACATACATATATACACACACACACACACACACACACACACAACACACACATATATATATATATATATATTTCAAACTTGTCTAATCATTTTTTGCATAAATACCAAGGCCTGCTTAGGCCAAAGCACCTAGCTAATCAATAATTAGATTTGTTTATTTTTCATATATAATATATATTCTTTCTTTTTTTTTATAAGGCATAAGAATCTTTGTTTTTGAATCCTAAGTGTGTAAGTATATAAAGTGTGCATATTTCATCAAGGTAAAGATCAAGGCTAAATTACTTTTTCAAATTTTCTTCCTAACCTTAAAAATCAAACAAGTCATTTTATTTTTACCAAGTATAAGAAATCCTAATTATGATTCTCCTATTCCTCAAAATTGACTTAATTTCTTACAAAAAATATATCAAAATATTGTTCTTTTTTAAAAAAGTTTTTTTCCTTTCTTTTTCTTTTTTTTATAGTTATAGTAGTCATGTTAAAGCCCTTTATATTAGTCATGTTAGAGCCCTCCCCCTTACATATCTCATGCACTGTCCTTAATGAATGGCTGCAATGCATGAATGTTGAAATAAAGTTAATAAAAAGGTGCATAAAAAATATATGTGTGTGTGTGTGTATTTGTATATATGTAGTATACAAAAATATGTACAACATCATGTTTCTCCACAACTAGATCTTTTTAGGTCTCATCCCTCTAGCTTTCTTCCCATCATTCAAATGGGTTCTCTTTATAGGGCATAGTGGGTAGGCCAATCTTTTTGTCATTTTAGCTCTCTTCCTCCCCAGTCTCACCTTCCTTAAGCTTTTCTTCCTCATATATCTACATCCATTATTCAAAAGTTGATCACCATCACACTTCTCAGTTGGAACTTTCTTACTATGAATGCTTAAAAATTCTAACTCAGTTTCATACATCTCCTCAAAATATAGATCAACACTTTCCCCTGGAGGTGTGTAATTAACAAAAATATCCCTAGTCGGTGTATCCAAACACATGAGTTCTTCTTCAAAGAGGTTTTCAAAGATTAGGTCAATCGGAGGTTCTTGAATTATATTCTCATGCAATATATTATTGATTGGCTCATCGAAAGTGAAGATATTCAAATCAAAGTTCCTTTTTTTAAAGGGGACTATACAATTAGGATCTCCAACATATGTCTTCTCATTAATATAATCGCATTCACTCTTAAATAATTCATCAAGAAACAAAGACTCATTCTCTATACCTTCACTTTCTTCATCACAATTGTTCTCAATTTACCTCAAACGTTTGGTCTCTTATCTTATGAGGTTGTTTTTCTTGGTTGAAGATATTGACCTCTTTAGTCATATCTCTAAAGGTCAATCTCATGGATCCGTTCCTACAATTAATGATCGCATTTGTAGTCGCAAGGAACGGACACCCTAATTAACGAGAATTTGAGACCTAGGATTCGATACAGGGTCTCAAGAACAATAAAATCTACTGGGTAGATAAACTCTCTGTCTCGGATAAGGACATCTTTAATTTCTCCCTTGGGAACTTTCACTGAACGATCATCTAGTTAGATAGTGACTCGAGTTGTACTAAGATTGCCCAACCCGAATTGTTGATAAACTGAGAAAGGGAGCAAGTTGATACTTGCCCCAAGTCAAGAAGTGCATGACTAATCTCGGCTTGTCCTATAGTGCAGGCAATGGTGGGACAACCCGGATCCTTATACTTGACAGGAATCAGACTGATAGTAGCTCACTAATATTAGTGGCTAAGAAGACTTTCTTGAGTACATTAGTCTTTCTCTTCTTGGTGCACATCTCCTTAAGAAATTTTGCAAAAGATGGGACTTGTTGGATGGCATCAAGAAGTGACACATTTATCTTTACTTGATTGAAGATCTCAATTATCTTATCCATGTGTGGATTCTGCTTGTTATTTTTTTAGCCTATTAGAAAATGGTACTATAGGCTTGTGCACCTGACTGGTTGACTTATCTGCTTCAGATTTATCAGATTTGGAAGGATTGGGACTAGATGAGGTGGATGCTTGTGTGTGGTTGTGCTGAATGGAATTAGATGGTATTGACACTTGATTATCAACTTTCTTTCCCGACCTCAATATATGAACAACATTACAGTGATTCAACGATTGATCCTCAGCCAAATGGGCTAGTTGAGAATTCCTAAGATTCATTATTGGCTGACTGGGCAAGGTATCCTTTTGTCTCACATTCTGTGAATTAGCTAATTGGTTCATTTGAACCTCTAACCTCTGTATTGTTTGCATGAGGGAATCTTGATTCTTTATATACCTTTCCATATTTTTCTCAAAATTAGTCATTCTCCTCTCAAGTTGAGGATTCTGAAAAGAAGATTGTGAAGCTTGGTTGGAAAAGTTTTGTTGATAATTTGAAATTTTGGGTTGATGGTTGGAAGAATTGTGATGGTAATTTGAAAAGTTGGGTTGATGATTGGAAGAATTATTGGAATGTTGGAAGTGGTTTGAATGGTTTGACCATGATGGTCATTGTTATTTTGGCTCCATGAGAAATTCAGATGATTTCTCTAACTAGGATTGTACGTTTGTGCTTAAGAATTATTGTTCGGCCTTAAAAAGGCTGCATTCATCAGTTTAGGAAATTGTTGCTGAGTTAGGAACACTAGACACTCCTCAAACACATGATTCATTGCTTGACAATAAGTACAACCCAGAGTTGAAAATTGATTTGGGCTGACTAGGGTAACTGGACTTAGTTTTTTAGTTTCTAAATCTTCTAATCTTCACGCTAGGTTTGCTATTCTAGCCTCAGCAGCTATGGATGATTCAATTGAATGGAAACCTTCTTTTGAAGAGATGGAGTTTGAATTCCTAGAGTTTTGATTAGTCGGTTCCCATTGAATGATTTTTTCAACTAGATTCTCTTATAAATTCCATCCTTTATTTTTATCCTTTTGTAATAATCCTCCTTGGCACATAGTTTCTAAGAGGGTCTTGGTTGAGTAGTCTAAGCCGTCATAGCGAATTTGACATTGACGCTATTTCTCTATTCCATGATGAGGACATTGGACAAGGAGGTCTTTGAAGCGTTCAAAGTACCTCCAAAATGCTTCATTAGGTTCTTACTTGAACTACATGATATTCTTCCTAATGAGAGAGATCTTGAAGACCCTAACGTAACCATCCCACGATGTGATAGAGCGGCCATTAAGCTGTAAAGTCATTTCTTGGCTAAGTCCTTAAGAGTAAATGGGACAAATCTTAACCTAATAGCATCATCTACAAGATGTGGGATTTTCATCATTAAGCATACTTTCTCAAATTCTCTTATGAAAAAATAAGCATCTTCGGACTCTAAGCTATGAAACTTTGGAGTGTGTTGATGAACAGAGGCTTGAGCTCAAAGTTGTGTTCACCAACCAATGAAAGTTGGTTGAAAGATGAAAGTGTGGTTCCAATAGGATAAACCTATCCTGCAAAGATGTCGGTTGAGTCATAACCAGATCTTGTTTGGATTCTTGCTTAGGTGGTGATGCGTTTCTAATTAACCTAGATATGATTGGGGCTCTCGACCACACTTGCATATACAAACACTACCACAAACACCTTCACCAATAGTTAACAAGAAAAAAGCAACCAAGCCTAGTCTAAAGTAACCTTAACCTAGACAACTCCTAACTGGTTGATTGTCTACAGGAGGAATAATGCAGACTTTGACCACAAGATAATCAGCCAGGTCAGGGCAAGATTGGTGGGAGGTATCCATGCAAAGGCGACGGGCCTAATTAAGCCAAACCACCAGCCTTCAGGGTTTCGCTCCTCAATCCCTATTCTTTGACACAGATTTGGCAAGAGTCAAATTCTAACACCTTCCCCCTTAAGATAATCTCCTAATGAGTTCGAGTTGTCCCTAAGGCCAACGTCTATTAGATTTTAAGTTAAGCTTAGGCATTGCGTGCTTGGAGATGGTTTATGGGCTAAGGAAGGATAATAACTCCCCTACCTTTCTTGTGTTGGGTTTTGCCATTAAGATTGATTGTGCAAAGTGTGCAGGATATTGAAAAGTAACATTCAACAAGCGAATAATCACTCAACAATGTTTTCTAAGTTATATGCTATGCATACGTACCATGTCTCCAGCTTTCTTCAACAATAATTGTAAAAGAAATGTTATTAGACAAATACCTAAAATGTAAGTCTAAATATTTTTTTAAGCAATTGGCAATCAATCAGATTACTGTTGGATTAAAGACAGGGTATGTGATTATCAGATATAGCAACAATAACACAAAAAGCTGTATTTTTGCAAAGCAATATGTCCTGCAAAAAAGAGTTTTTAGTAGTCCAAAAATTTCAACCTTTTGCGCTACAATTTCTTGAAATTCTGTTTCCTACTTTCTAGAGTAGGGGCACAGAATAGTAAGTCTTCCTATGCAATGCTTGAGCACTAAATCTGATTTCTTGATGGCCTTGAAATAAGATACCAAACTTTTTAAAAAATAATTGCACTATTCCCTCCCCGGCAATGGCGCCAAAATTTGATTGCTAGTAAATGCAGTGAGAATTACCGTGTAGCTTTGGGCTAACGGGTCATGATCCACGACGAGGAATGCGATGAAAGCTTTTTGATGTATTGTTTCAAAAGCAAAGAATGGTATTGGTTTTTTTTTTAATGCGAAAAGTGAATGAAGAGTAGAGAGATGATTTAAAGGAAACTTAAAACTTGAAAAAGGTTTTGAAGAAAGTGATCTTTAAAAGGCTTTAAAAGAGATGGTGTTTGTTTGCTTTTAATAAAGAAAAATCCGGGCTCACTAATCTTTACCCAACTCTAAATTCTTTTCTTGAAAGTTCAAGTGCCTAATGAGATCATAGGCAAAAGGTTTAGCCTTGTATTTAATAGAGATCAAGTAAAACACATAAGATGATTTATTTTAGAAATCGAACTTTAGTTTTGAAATCTTTCTTTGAGTTGAATGTTAAACTATAAAAGCAATGAAGCAAATATGAAATAAAAATAAGTTCTTTTTAATGATAAATTTCAAGATTAAGTTTAAAATCCAATCCCATCCTCATGTGCCTTCAAGAACACTCGCAATAAGCAAGGCTTAGTTTAAGGCATTCATATCATTTAGTTGGGTCTTTTCATTAATACCGATCAAGAATCAATACTAGAGAAGAGAGATTAGTTAACCCAAGAAGAAGAGATTTAGCTACTCATTATTAAAAAAGAAATATTAAATTGAAATTCAACATACCCATGAGTTGGAGAAGAAAAGAAGTTCGTCGAATTGATGTCACTTCAACTTCAGATACAATCACTCTTTCTCTCTCTCAATTTGTTTCTGAACTGAACTACATATTAAGAACTGAGATACAACTTCTCATAAACTATCTAACAATTAACCTAAACCTAAAAAATAAACAGAAAAACTTAAACTACTCTTTGGTCCCTCCTTCAGTAAACTCTCTACCTTTTATAGGTAAAAACTCAGAGAAGATAAAGGGAGCTGACTATTTCTGAATTTGAATCATCCCCTTATCTCCAAACTTGATTTGATGTGGATATTCAATTCTGATCTGCAGCTTTTGGCGTATTGATTGCTGAATATAACTTATCAAATGATAGAATTAGACATAGTGACCAATTTAAGAGTTGTAGACCTTTAAGTCTATTTTCTGGATCATCTTGAATTATCATATTTGAGTTTTGGTAGCGAAAGTTATGATTCAAATACTAAAATGTATCCAATCTAAATCTGAGTCAAAATTACTTTATCTCATCCGTTGATCTTCTCTTTATCCATTTATCCGTTTGGATTTTGAATTTGAACTCTGTATTTAATATTATTCTCGGTTGATCTTTAGATAACCAAAATGAATTTATAAAAATCTGAATTTTATCAGTTTTCATTTGGTGTTATCTTTCTGATTTGTATTGATCTTCAGCTGGAATTATCCCTATCCTCCTGAATATTTGTCCGCATCTTTATTTAAGATTTAAATTTAATTAAATCAGAATTAAAGTGGTCTTTTAGACTCAATTTCCTTCCATCTCCATTAGTGATGGGCATGTACATTATTAAATAAAAATAAGACTTATCAATAAGATTTATTAGATAATAAACATGATAATGTGACAATATATATGCAATATCTGTGACGATCAAGCACCTTACCAGTTGGTAGTTCGTGCTGATCTGTAATGTCTTCCGTATCGCGAACATATACCACCCTTGCCAGCTCGAATGCTCTAGCCTTTGAATGAACGACCCAATATCCTCATATGCAGGTACTGCTGACATCAAGGATGAGCAATGCATAACGTATCATGCCATCAGGTATTGTAGGGCAACTCTACAAGAGGGTTGGGGGTCTTCAACTTCGGCTCACCATCCCGGTCGATGATGATGTTGCCCCCCTGATCTTCTTCAACCTTCATATTGCAAATGCTCTTACATAGTGCTTACAACCCACTCTGCAGGCAGCCTACCATTGCAGAAAGTTGGCTGAGAGATCGGTCATAAAGCATCCTTCTTCAAAAAGTGTTGCTCCTCGGTGTCAGGCACGTATTCCTTATACAGCAAGTCACCTATGGTTAACCCAGAGACCTCGTACATCTCGTGCAAGGCGAATCCCATCTCTCTTACTGGGGTGAAGAGAGTGCAAGAGTTCGGGTTATATTTCTCGAGCATTGCAAAAATATGATAGTGGCTCGGAGTATCCTATACTACATTGCCCTGATGGCATGATACAATCTGCAATCATACAATGGTTCCTTCAGCTCCCAGAGGATGAAATTAACCATCCTCGCCTACCAGGCGGTCTTCGTTGAATACACCCAGCCTGGTGGCTTGAAATCAGACTTGGAGAATTCACCCTTCACCTCCATGAACTTGCTGATGAAGGTACTGATCCGCGTCCAAGAGTTGCAAGGCAAGGCTCATATGAAGCCCGCATTTGAGCTTCAAACTTGAAGACTTGGAAATTTTATAAGTATTGAGACTCAGACGCGAGTCTCAAGATAAATGAGACTCGCGTCCAGAAGTCTCAAAACGCCGAGCTCACCAGACTCGTGTTCTATTCATAGATTCGAGGGTCACATTGACTATTCAAAACTTCAAGAAGAAGTTAAGGGGAAAAGCCCATTTGTGTTCAACAATGGCAAAAGCCATTTCTTTACCTGAAATGGGGGCTACCTGAAGAGGAGCCTCACCCATTTAGGTCTCAACCGTAGTGGTGCCAGAGGCGAAAGCAACAACGTACACTTTTAGGGCCATGTGTATAGTGAAAATCTGTGAAGATTTTGAAAAAAAAGCTCGAAGCTTTTATAGGTTCTGAGAAAAGCTTGAGTTTTGAAACTTCAAACATGGGTCTCGTTGAAAGTGATGAACAGTCAAGTAAGATGACTGTTGAAAGACCTGGGTTTTTTTATAGGCCTTCCAACGGTCTTGATTCACGGCGCGAATCTCGACTCAATCTGCGTAAGACACATGTCCGAACGCGACGCTCATGTTTAATGATGTCCGCATCTATAAGCTTTGAGCACGACCTTCGCGTTTCAAACATAGTAGCTAGAAATGCATCTTAAGCACATCAATGAAAGTTGCGTCTCTACATCAAATGTCATCTGCGTCTTCAACTTCAAAGTCTTTTGAAGTCCATAACATCCGCGTCTAATGACAAGCGGGTGCAATGCGACATTCGTGTCTACATCAACGAGAACCATGTTCTCTCTTCTAATACGAAGAGTATGTCTTTACTACTGCAATCAGTTCAATAGTACACTGGCAAGGTAATCGACAACTCTACCGGTTCAACAGTACACTGACAAACAAATCAGAGCTCAAAAAATTTTTAAACTGTGTATCTAGATACTTACAATAATAATCTCTGGAGGCTTTAAGAAGTTCAATGGTATACTCACAAAGACCAGAATCCAAAAAAGATCAAGCTCAGAGCAACTCAAAAGATTTTCAATCCAATAATGGGAGCCCACATTAACATGAAGTCCAAAGTATTTTGAAATTTGTCTCAGTCAACCGCGAAGTTTCACAAACTTTGGAGGGTGTTTTGTAGGTTGCCTAAAAATTACTGAAGATAAGTCCTTGGACGCGGACCTCATTCCAACGCGAAGGTTGCGTTTCAATACAAAATGTGAACCTCACGTCCAACTATAAACGTAAACTTCGGCCAGCTCCGCATTTGAACTGCAAATGCTTATCGTAACCAGCTCTACATTCCGACTCAAACACGAGCCTCAGCCAACTCCGCGTTCCAACTCAAATGCGGACCTCAGCCAATTCTGCATCTCAACTTAAACGCGAGCCTGTGAGCTCTGCATTTCAACAACAGAACAAAGCCCACGTCGGTCGTAAATCTGTTATAACTGTTAATCATTACTGGGTCAATTAACACCCACATAATGAGGCTATTAATCTCATTATAGAGGGATTTTAAGGGACAATTCTACTCCTGAGAACCCTATAAATAGCTATGAAAGCTATGAAGAATAGGGGAGGAAAATATCAATTCAGAGAGGTTCGAATTCCAACTGAGGAGATTCCAATAATCTAGAGCAATGTTCAGTCTTTGAAGTTCTTGAAGCCTAGAGAGTTCAACTCTTTTCTTAAAACTTGCTGAGTACAAGTTATAAAATATCTTAGAGATTTAATCACTGATAGAAGTTGTGTACTTCACCAGTGACTCGAAGAGAAGATCCAAAAGAGAAACTTCTGATCGGCCGGTCAACGAAAGGTAAGAATCATCTTCCATCGCTACTCGAAGAACCCGACACTGAATAAAGAGAAGATCCACTCAAACCCTCCTTTCTTTTATAATCGAGAGTTGTTCTGTTGTAATTTTCATCCATTTGAAAAAAATTTGCAATAAATACATTTTCGACTAAAACAAAGAATACTTTTCGGCTCTTGGGAGATCAAAAAGTACCACCTTAAAGGAGCTCAATGACAATGAGGAGATGAATTTACTGATTTAGTGAGAAATTTGAAGACTCCTAAAATGGAGCGTAAAATAAGAGAGAAACGTGACCTACCGAAGAAGACAAATGTCTCCTTTAAAGCCTCTCAAAGTAAGTACAAGAAAGAAAAAGAGGATGATGAGGACATGGATGAAGATGAAGACGAAGACTTCTACAAACTTATAAATATGATGAGAAAAATGTTCTGTAAATAAAGAAAGAGAAGTAGCCAAAGAGAAAGGTGACAAGGAAAGAAAGACAAGAAAAAAGCAATAAAAGCCAGAACTTGAGATTCGGATAGTGAATCTGAAAAGGAGATTGATTTCGCATACATGTGCTTTATGGTACAAGGGGATGACCCCTTTGAGGTAAAATCAAAATCTCATTTAAATTATAATGATCTTAGTTTGACTGAGATTGCTTTATTTTTTAACAATTTGAAAAAATATATAATTTGTTGAAAATAAAAAAATAGAAATTTAAAAAGAGAAAATGATTATTTATCTTCAAAATTAAATGATGTTTTTGAAGGAAATGAATCTATGAAAAATCAAGTTGATTTGTTTTCAAAAGAAAAAAAACAATTTCAAATGAAAATGATTCTATGAAAAGCAAAATTGAATTGATTTTCAAAGAAAGAGATTTTTTTTTTTTAAAGAAAATGATTCTTTTGAAAGTCAATTTGATATTATTTTAAAAGAAAACGAAAAGTTGCATAATTCTTTGAATAAAATCAAAATGGATTTGTTTCTCACCCTTCGCATGCTAATATTAAAAATGAGATTTGTGTTTTGAACAGGGTCGGCCCTGGCCCTTGGACCAGGGCGACTAGGGCACAAGCCCAGGAACTAAAGCTAGGGGCCCTAAAGATTTTAAACTAGTAGTTTTGTTTTGTAATCTGGAAGATATGTTTCCATCAAAAAGATCAAATAGCGCAGTGCATTAGCCCATCTGACTTTCGATCTAAAGGTTGTGGGTTCAACTCCCACTGTATTTGATTTTTTTTAAGGAGATGATTTATTTTGTTTTTACTTTTAAAAAAACTAAATTAAATTGAATATTCTCTTAAAAATCTTTTCACTTACATTCTCTCACTGACTATTCCCCTTCTTCCATCACCTCCTTTCTCTCTCTTTCTCAATCTCTAATGGCAAAAACTAGGGGGCTTCTTCTTCGCCTCCTCTACAGCCATTTTCACTTATCTCCTCTTCATGGACATTAAGATCGACGCTCATCTCATCATGGCTGTTTCTCCTCATGAAACCATCGCCGATCTCAATGGTAAATTTTACTCGTTATACCTTCACGTATCATGTGGGTTTTTGTTTCTTGTCTCGGTATTGCATTCTCTTAAATGGGTTGCGCCCAGAATTCAGTATGACTTTTTTGTTTTTTATCTTGGTTTTGCATTTTCTCAAACGGGTTCTGTGCAGAACTCAGTCTGATGCTAAAGATAGGATTTTTTTCGTGCTTCTTGTGCTTATTATCGTTTTCATTATTTTCAGTTTTCTATACATAATTTTGAGTTGTAGGTTGCCAAGCCAATTTTAGGATTTTTCAAACAGTCACATTTTGATCATAATGCATACGTGTTAACTAATCTTGATTCTTTTTGTCATCTTGTGCTTATGTCTCAAACTCTGCGCATTTTTAGTTTTTTTTTTTTTATATATTTGATTTGTATGTTATCTAGTAAATTTGAGATCTTGCGAGTGGTCTCATTCTAATAATCATGCATTTGTGTATGTTTAAATAATAATACTCATTCTTGTTGTCATAAAGTCTAATTTAGGAAAGCAATCTGTATTTGTGGCTTCAATGTTCATATTGCAGTGTCTTGGGGGTGTTTGATACTATTTCAAATAATGTTCTCATTCTAATATCTAAGCATCATGCATCCATGTTTAAGTAGTTTATTTTTCTTGTTGACACCCACACTCTGTATTTTTAGGGTCAGTGTAAATTCTTTCATGTTTAAGTAGCCTCTTCCCATTCCATTCATTATGCTACTAAAGTATACCTATCGCATAGTGAAAAAACTCTAATTTGTATGCTTATTCTTTCTCAAAAATAAAACTAGTATGCTTATATATAGGCACATTTTCTTCATTCGCCATGGGCCTTTGAAAACCCAGGTCCGACCCTAGTTTTAAAAATAGATTTGATTGTTTGAGTTCAACCTTCTGTCAATGTGCTTTTGACTATATTTCGCAAGAAACAAGCTCTACACATGCATGAACATATATCACATGGACATCATTCTCATACTCATGTTAGAATGTATACTTGTACACATTTGGCCACAAAAGTCACTTGGCTAAGTTTTGTAATAGATTGCATGTGTTTAAGATTAATGTTTGAGTTCATAAAAGTACTAATGTCCAAAGACCCAAGAAGGTATGGGTACCAAAAAGCACACCAGTTTTATTAGATATAGGTGTGCCCTCTCTCAAGACATGAGAGAGTTTGGTGCCTTAGTGGTAGAAGCGTTAGGAGCTTGATAGACAAATCAAATTTGGTGCATCACTATCAAGGAGTCCAGGGGGAGACCACCTTTGGTTTGGAGAAAAAAAGCTAGCCATATTGGTATCAGTAACTATCTCTATTTTCCACTTTAATTTATATACTTTGTGTGGTTGATTATAAGCATATCAAGTGTTTATAGGAAATATATGTTTTGATTAAATGTTTAAATGCAAATTTTATGAGAACTTGTGATATACTTGTATAGTTTTTGATATACATTATTTATTTTATGTCAAACTTGATCCATATCACTTGTGTACTCAATTCTAGTTCAATTGTATATGTATATCTTAATTTTGATGATTCTTACATTTATACATGTATTTTTTTTAAATTCACTTGTTTTTATTTAATATAATCAAATTATTTTTCAATTAGTTTATTCATTATTTTTCACATAGTACTATTTTTAAACTATTTTAACTATTTCAAAATAGTTATATTTGAAAATATCTGCCCAGAGTAGGCGGTTAGTTGGGTGATCATGCATTGTATGAGATATTTGATTATTCATTTGACATTGCATATTAGGTTGGTAATAACAATGAGATACATTCATGTTTATCTATATATATATGCTCTAAAATTCAATTAGTTTACATCAGTGTTTTAAATATCGGATATCGGTGATATACCGGTCGGCAAAATTATGTACCGGATACCGGATACCGGGTGATATATCGCGATATGGTACTAAATACCGGTTGATATATCAATAGTAAATACATATAAGACATTATTAAAAAAAATAAGTTATTATCCAACATCATATAAAAACATCATTGAAATACCATAACAAACATAGAATAAAATAAAACAATCTCTCAAGCAAAAAATAATTATTATTATCCAAATAAGTAACTATAAGGGCCGATATATCGGATAATTCATCTCGGATATCGGCCGATATATCGGCCACGTGGCGATATATCGGCCAATATCGGTCCAAAACGATATCCGATAAATTTTTGCACTTATCGTATCGTTTTGGATAAAATACCGATATCTCGGCCGATATACCGGTATATCGGCCGATATTTAAAACAATGGTTTACATACATACATACATACATACATACATGTGTGTGTGTGTGTACATATACATATACAATATGTGTGTGTGTGTGTGTGTACACACACATACATATACATACATATGTGTGTGTATGTGTACATATATATATATATTATATATATATATATATATATATATATATATATATATATATTATATATATATATATATATATATATAATATACATATATATATATATACATATACATATATATATATACACACACACACACACACATATATATATGTATATGTATATGTATATATACATGTATATACATACATATATGTATGTATATATATGTATACATATATATACATACATATATGTATGTATATACATGTATGTATGTAAATAAATATATATATATATATATATATATATATATATATATATATATATATATATATATATATATATATATATTATATATATATATATATATATCTGTGTGTGTGTGTGTGTGTATCTTATATATGTATGTATGTATGTATGTATATACATACATACATGTATGTATACATACATACATACATACGTATATATGTGTGTGTGTGTGCGTGTATATATATATGTACATGTATGTATATATATGTACATGTATGTATATATATATATATATATATATATATATATATATATATATATATAATATATATATATATATATATATATATATATAATATATGAGAAAAATGTATATCAGCCCGCGGGCTGAGAGTACTCTCTCAGCCTGCGGTGACGTGGCTCGATTTGTCACCTCACTGACTTGCGGCCCGCTTTTAGGGAGAAGTTAAATTACCAAATACCCCTTATGATAACTTTTCCTTATTGTTTATTATTATTTTTCCCCCTTTTATTTTGCCGCTCTTTATAGGATATAAATTACTTTTCGCCTTATTTCTTTACCTCTTTTTTGAAAGATGTAGTTTCTCCTTTTCAGCCTTGGATAAATTTTTTTTGAAAATATAAAATCTTTTCAGATCAATGTTTTCAGCCTGCGATAAAATTCTACTTTATAGTTTAATTTTTTGTATATAATGTAGTCAGAGTCTTTGTCGCATTGTACATTTAAACTGCGACCTTAGTCAAAGTCTTTGGTCGCAGTGTACATGGTGAAATGCGACCAAGGTCGCAATGTTGTTATTGATAAAGATAGCCAGCAACTGCAATCTAGGGTTGCATTACATGGACTGCGACTTTGGTCGCAGTACGTTAAGTAATTATTTTTTTTGAATATAATGTAGTCAGAGTCTTTGGTCGCATTGTACATTTAAACTGCGACCTTAGCCAAAGTCTTTTGTCGCAGTGTACATGGTTAAATGCGACCAAGGTCGCAGTGTTATTATTGATGAAGATGGCCAGCAACTGCAATCTAGGGTTGCATTACGTGGACTGCGACTTTGGTCGCAGTACGTTAAGTAAGTGTTGTTTTATTAAGTGTTGTTTTTTGGATTAAGTCATTTTTTGAATCTAAATGAAAAATGAAAAGTTGTCTGTTGTGTGATGCGACTTGGAGTCAGTCCGTGAGACGCGACCTGTCATAAAAATTTTATGAGATCTTTTAACGTCAAGTCTATGTTGACGAACCCCGCACCATTCGTTGTTTCCCGAAGCGGTTGTCCACGCGTCGGTTCTTCATTGGGTTTAGGCGTTAATGTCTTTTAATGCCAAACCGGCGCTGGCGGTTGGAGACCATTAATGCCGACGATTCTGATTAATGAACCATTAATTATGGTTATTATGGGCTGCCTATAAATAGGGCTCACGCTCTCCCTTTAACAGTCCATAATTAGACTGTTTTCTTTCGAGAGCAATTGCTCTGAGAATTTCCGTCTTCTTCAGAGTCTCTAACAGGGGCCTGCCTCCATGGATGAAGATGACCCTATTGACGAACTTGATCGATGTTCGTCCACAAGGGAAGAAGTCATAGACCTTATCGTCCACAAGGGAAGAAGTCATGGTCCTCGTCGTTCACAAGGGAAGAAGTCATGATCCCTGACGAGGACTTAATCCTCACCGAGATCTTCTCTGACTTGATGCACCAGTCAAGCTTGCTGGTAACGGATGGTCAGAGTGGGTATGGCGGCGGGGGATGTGGTGGATATAGTGGTGGGTAGCATTCCCTGTGAGGTCTCAAAACCTCCTCTCTTACCCCAGAAGTGACATCGAGGAAACTCCATGCTCACTGGATAACCTTCTGGTGAAGAGATGTTCATAAACGAAAGATTCTGCTGCCACCAGACCTCCAGGAGAAGATTGCTCTTAGTAGTCAACAAGGGCTCTTCTTGGCTCTTTTGATGTTTTGTCTTCTTGGATACTTTGATGTTTAGTCTTCTTTGTAACACTAAATCTTATGATTCTGCTGCCACCAGACCTCAAGAAGAAGATTTCTCTTAGTCAACAAGGGATTTTTTGATGTTTAGTCTTCTTGGCTACTTTGATTTTTAGTCTTCTTTGTAACACTCAATCTTATTGATTCTGCTGCCACCAGACCTCAAGAAGAAGATTGCTCTTAGTCAACAAGGGATTTTTTTGATGTTTTAGTCTTCTTTTGTACTGCTGTATTTGTAACACTTAATCTTATTGTATAAGAGATCGTTTTGTATCATTTGCACATGCCTGGAGATAAATGCCTGGACATAAATAAAAAGCATATTTGTTTTTTTTAATAAACTACGAACTTTTTCGCAGCCATGCATTGCAAACAAAACAACTATGATCATAGATGACACTGCGACCAAGGTCGCATAAGATACATTGCAAACAGTAACTACTGTGACCAGGGTCGACACTGCGACCAAAGACTGCGACTAAGCAACTGTTGCGGTGACGTGTCACATCGTCGCAGTGTTGTTGTTGATTAAGACTAAAAACCAGCAATAGAGACCAAGATTGGAGATTATTTTTTAAGACTGCGGCCATCAACTGCGACCAAAGTCGCAGTGTTGTTGTTGATTATTTATAAAGACCACCAACTGCGACCAAGGTCGCAGTGATGTTGTTGATTAAGAGTAAAGAACAGCAACTGCGACCAAGGTCGCTGTGTATTTTATTAAGACTAAACAGCAACAACTGCGATCAAGGTCGCAGTTTATTTTATTAAGACTACGGTCAGAAACTGCGACCAAGGTAGCAGTGTTGTTGTTGAGTAAGACTAAAGTCCAGCAACTGCGACCAAGGTCGCAGTGTATTTATTAAGTCTGCGACCAGCAACTGCAACCAATGTCGCAACCTTTCATTTTAAAAATTTTTAAGGGTGAAGTAATATAATTATTAACTGCGACCAAGGTCGCAGTGTTGTTAAGGATAAAGATGGTCGCAGTGTACATTGTTAAATGCGACCAAGGTCGCAGTGTTGTTGTTGATAAAGATGGCCAGCAACTGCAGTCTTAGGTCGCTTTACATGGACTGCGACCTTGGTCGCAGTACGTTAAGTAAGTGTTTTCCTTTAGATTAACATGCATAGCGACCAAGGTCGCCGTGTTCTTGTTTTATTAAGTGTTGTTTTGGATTAAGTCATTTTTTTGAATCTAAATGAAAAATGAAAAGTTGTCTGTTGTCTGATGCGACTTGGACCGACTCCGTGAGACGCGACCTGTCATAAAGATTTTATGAGATCTTTTTAACGTCAAGTCTACGTTGATGAACCCGCACCCTTCGCTGTTTCCCGAAGCTGTTATTATGGGCTGCCCATAAATAGGGCTCACCCTCTCCCTTTAACAGCCCATAATTAGACTGTGTTCATTTGAGAGCAATTGCTCTGAGAATTTCCGCCTTCTTCAGAGTCTCTAACAGGGGCCTGCCTCCATGGATGAAGATGACCCTATGCACGAAGAAGACCCAGAGCTTGATTGTCCTTTTTCAGGTTCGCTGGGCCTGTGGGAGAATATTTTGGCCGGTGAACTTGATCGATATTCGTCCACAAGGGAAGAAGTCATGGTCCTCGACGTCCACAGTTTTTTAGTACACGGGGACGTCAATAACACCACTGCTCTTATTCAATAAGGGCTCTTTTGATGTTTAGTCTTCTTGGTTCTTTTGATGTTTAGTCTTCTTTGTACTGCTATATTGTAACACTCAATCTTATTGTATAAGAGATCGTTTTGTATCATTTTCACATGCCTTGAGATAAATGCCTGGACATAAATAAAAAGACCTCAATAACAACACTGCTCTTAGTCAACAATGGCTCTTTTTGATGTTTAGTTTTCTTTCTACTGCTATATTGTAACACTCAATCTTATTGTATAAGAGATCGTTTTTTTTATCATTTTCACATGCCTGGAGATAAATGCGTGAAAATAAATAAAAAACATATTTGTTTTTTAATAAACTACGACCTTTGGTCGCAGTCATGCATTGCAAACAAAACAACTTGGACCAGAGACCACACTGCGACCAAGGTCGCATAAGACTACAGTGCAAACAGAAACAACTGCGACCAGGGTCGACATTGCGACCAAAAAACTGTGACCAAGGTTGCAGATTTTTTTTTTAAGACTGCGTTCATCAACTGCGACCAAAGTCGCAGTGTTGTTGATTATTTATAAATACCACCAACTGCGACCAAGGTCGCAGTGATGTTGTTGATTAAGAGTAAAGATCAGCAACTGCGACCAAGTTTGCTGTGTATTTTATTACGACTAAACACCAACAACTGCGATCAAGGTCGCAGTTTATATTATAAAGACTACGGTCAGAAACTGCGACCAAGGTAGCAGTGTTGTTGTTGATTAAGATTAAAGACCAGCAACTGCGACCTTGGTCGCATTGTATTTATTAAGTCTGCGTCCATGGTCGCAGTATTTCAACCAATACATAGTAGTAAAAAATGTAATTCACACAAATAACTTTAGAAAACAGATTTATATATATTTAAAAAGAAAACAAAATACAATTTTTTAACTTCTAATCGTCGTCATCACCATAGTAATCAGATTCGTCGTCAAGAGTCATGCTTTCGTCTTCTGTATCGCTTTCGTCTTCTGTCTCTTCCTCCTCTTCAGGTACAGTCTCATCGTCGCTTTCTTCCTCTTCATGTTTGTGTTTTGGTTCATCAATGAACTCCCAGAAAGGGTCGTCTGTATCAAGCTCAGATTCTGACCCATAGCGAGACATTGTTTCAGAACTAAACATAAAATCATCATTTGATGATTGGCTTCTTTCCGGTGAAGACGGTGGTAATGGTGAAGACATTTTTTGAATGTATTTTCGGAACAGTGAGAGTAACGAGTTTGAGCAAAAAATAACTTAGTATGTTTTTAATCCTTTGCTCATGACCCTTTATATGTATTTAATCCCGGAATTCCAAAAGGTTTAAGCTCTCGGACCACGTGAATATCTCTCAAATATATTTTCTATCTTTTCCCAAAAATTGTATACTTCCTAGGTGACTGTTCAGTTATCCAAAACAGTTTAAAAGTTAATACACTATAACTTTAAATTACTTTGAACTCCAAAACAGTACATTATTGCGACCAAAGTCGCATTGGGAACTGATAAATGATTAACTGCGACCATAAATTGCATCCGTAGTAGGATTGCGACTATGGTCGCAGTGTTTAAGAGCAGCAGTCGCAGTTTGGATATTTAATTAAAAGAGCTTATAAGTTAATATAGTGAGAAAGAGACCTTACAAAAAAAATAGAATTAAAAGCTTTTAAAAGAAGACAAAATATAATTGAATATCAGAAGATCAGGAAATCCTAATCCTCGTCATTATCACCATCATAAGCAGATTCATCGTCTTCATTCTTCTGCTCTTCCTCTTCATCACTTATTTCCTCATCATCTTGAGGTTTTTTTGTTTCACCGATGAACTCCCAGAATGGATCGTCTCTATCAAGCTCTTCGTCTGACCCGTTGCTAGGAAGCGAGCCTACAGCATCAGAGGACATGCTTTCATCAAGCATGTCTCCGTCAAGTGGCAGAGGAATAATGTCTTCTTCACTAACGCACATGAAAAATTCATTATCATCATGAATAGGAGGATCAGTTAATACATTATTTGATGTAGTGAGATAGTCAAAAGGAGTGAAGTCCAGACTGGTATCAGATTCACTAGAATATCCTAAAGACAAAGGACCGGTGGGGGATTGATTGAAGTTGAATTCTGAGTGTTCAGAGGAAGAAGATGGGGAAGACATGATTCAAGAATGAATTTTTTTTTTAAAGTTTTTGAAATCAAATTGAAAAGGAAGAGCAAAATTATAGTTTTTTAGGTATGAGGTAATATATTAGTTACAAGCATTATATAAAGGTCAATATTGTGGAAGAACATGAATAGTAATAATAATTGTTACAGGTGAGGGTTGAGTATGGTAGGAAGTGGTAAAAAAAACTAAATATTTAATTGAAGATTTATTGCTGGAGAATCCGAAGTACAAATTAACTTTTTATAGAATTGTTTGGCTATATCTTTAGATTACGTATGGTGCACATCTTTCCTTTCTCGAGATTAACATTAGTGCATCTCTTTTTTCTAGACTGGTGTTGTATCACGGTAGATATAATATTAATTACTTCTTTTACATAAGGCATGAGAAAGAAGATTGCGAATTGGTCGCAGTACCGAAGGAGGTCGCATTGCTATGCGATAGCATTTTTTGTCTTGTATTCTTTATTCTGTATTAAGTCTGCGACCATGTAATGTTTTTTTACTTTTGAATGCTAGAAGTCGCAGTCGTCATTTAAAAGGGGTATTTTTGTTATTTTGATTCACGATTGTTTAGGCGGGATTTTTTGATTTTTTGTGGCGCCCACACTCTGCGACCGATGTGTGGCCTATATTCAGCCACGTCCCGCAGGCTGAGAAACTCTCTCAGCCCGCAGGCTGAGGTACAGTAAGCCCTATATATATATATATATATATATATATATATATATATATATATATATATATATATATATATATATATAATATATATAATATATATATATATATATATATATATATATATTATATATACATATACACACATAAATCTGTGTGGGGTGTGTGTGTGTGTATTCTGCATGTTTATACTAGTCCGTGTATGATTTCATGCGCATGTTTCTAGCACAATTGATTTCTTACTAAGCTTGATTTTGGTTCAATATAGTGATTGCTATTTCTTTTATAAGATTAAACATTTGTTGTATTTGTATTTCAAAAAAAGAGAGAAAATTCTTTGATTTAATTTTAATTCCTTTTCTTTTTTATCAATGAATGTGTTCAAATTTTTAGTTTGTATCAATTATTATAATTTGTATCTATCTTGTATTGCTAATTGACATCTTCGTTTAAATTTGTTCAAATTGGTATTGACTACTTCAATTCGTATTTATATCTCAATTGTTTTAATTAAAATTGGTATCTAGATTTGTTTTCAAAATTGATATTCAATGGACAAACTTTTCTTTGAATTGGTATAATTTACAGTTTTTTATTCCTTTGTTGATGAAATGACAAAAAAAGGAAAAAAATTTAAAGCTTAGAGTTTATATATGCATGTGTTTTATGTTTTTGCATATATAAGATATTTGTAAAGCCTTTATTGAATATTTATATGTTTATTTGATATGCATGAATTAAGAAAAAAATTTATAGAGCTCTTCTCTATTTCATGCATATATAACTCTGTGATTTCTGATATCATCAAAAAGAGAGAGATTGTTGGTCCAAAGGCTCATCACTCTAGTTTTGATGATGAATAACTCATGTAGTTATAGTACTAATGATCTTATGATATTTAATTGATAGGTTTAATAAAGATCTTAGTAAGTTTACTTAGCTTAGCTTCAACAAAAGACTCAAAGTCAAGTTTAAAGTTAACAAGTGTTGATTCAAGAGCTCAAACATAAACATCACATCTAGCACTCAAGGAGTCAAGCTTAAAGAAATCAAGTTTAGATTGAGTCAAGATGAAGAGAAAGATCTAAATCCAGAAGAAGATTTGTATCTATTTGTTTGTAAGTTTGTTTAAATACTTATAAAGAATAACATATATTTGATTGCTCAAACTCATACACACCCAAAAGTATTTAAGCAATGGTTTATTGAGTTTCATTGAAAATTAATTAATGGTTTAAAGTTTGGTTCAATTTGTTTGAGTTTAAAGTTTAATTTTTATAAATCAAGTTTTTATTATTTCAAAATGATTTTGATATTACAAAAAGTAGTTCAAAATGTTTGTAATATGTGATGATTCTTGATCACACATATTTGTGCTAAATAATATTTTAAGAACTTATTTTTGTAGATGTTATGGGGATTTATTTGGGTTTTAAAAACTTTCAAAAATATAAAAGAAATTTAGGTTTGGCCTTAAACCGGTCAATCAGGCGGTCGATCGGATGTGTCACAAGTCAATTAGCTTGTGCACGCGATCGACTGGGCTATCAGTCAGTGGCTAGAGAGCTGGCCAGAGAGCAAAATATGCTCTCAGTTTAGTCGACCGGGCAGTTGACCGACATCTTTGAGAACAAGTTTTGTTCTCACATTGATCGACCAAGCGGTCAACCGATAGCTCCCAATGGCTATATTTACAGCCATTGGCTGTCGATCGGGTGGTCAATCGACAGGCAGCAGATTTGCCTAATTTGCTTTTAAAGAGTTATTTTTTGGTCAAATGTATCTAGATTTATTTTCTAATAGCTATTTTGAGTATAGCATGTTTTGTTTAAGTATCTCTATATGGAGATTATATCAGAGAGTTTCAAGTGAAGTTTTCAAGTGATATTCATTTACACATCTTTACTAAGAGTTTTTCTTGAGCTATGAAAATCCAAATCTCTAGTTTTCTCACACAAGCTTGAGATATTTAGATCTATATAGATTCTATAGGAAACTTTTTTGTGACAGAGTTATTTGTGATCAATAATCATGATCACAAGTGTTTAATTTATTATATTGAGTGTTTGGAGGTTACGTCCTCAAGCGAGCTTGAAGGTTCATGTATCGTGTTTTTATGGAAATGAGTAAGGGAACTTGTAGGTGTTGCGGTACCGAGTGATCTTGCGGGGTCGAGATAGTGGAAATCCTTTACCACGATGAAGACGGAGATGTAGAGCAAGTTGCTCGAACCTTGAAACAAATCTCTCATATTTGCAATTACTCTTATCTCTCATAATCACTCTAATTTATCTCTTGCATGCTTATATTTGCTCATCATTATATGCTTGATATTATTTTTCATGCTTGTACTCATTTAAATCAAGAAAGCTAATAATTCACATACATTGCATATTTTATGTCACATTTTCATATTTATTATTATTAAAAACTCTGCTAATTAATTATTTTAATGTCTGATGGTGTGCAGATGTAGTTAATGGAGAAGAGGAGAAATAGACCAAATTATCCTAATTAATTTGGAGTAATTAGGGATAAGATTATCCATTAAAGTAATTAACGAAAATTCATTAGATGATCCACGCCACATAAGATTTGCCCAACGGCCAGATCATGGTCATGGCAAAAGCAACATTTTTGAAGCTCTATTAAGGCTGTTGGGCCTTCATCTTATCTCCAAATTTCAAACGCATTCTATGCCTTCATCTCCTCCTATAAACAGAGCACCATTCTGAGTTAAGAGACATACACAGAAGGATTATAGTTTTACTTTATTCTTAAGATTAGAATTCTTTGTTAGTTTAGTTGCAGTTAGTTGTAATTCCATTATTTTACTTCTGTTCTAGCTTAAGCCAGAAGAGTGAGATAGAGGAAACGAGTGTGTAATCCACCATTGAAGTGACAATCAAAGGTGATTCATCTTGTTTTTCAACATTTTTCAATTATCTGCTTATAATTTATTATCATTGACTTTCCTTCTCTATGAGTAGCTAAATCTTTCTTTTCTGGGCTCACTAGTCTCTTTTCTCTACTTTTACTCTTATCGATTTTCATGAGAAAAAACCCACATGAATCATTTGTATTCCTAAGTCCAAGCCTGGCATTTTGCGACTGTTCTTGAAAGCTATGAGGATGTGTAAAGGTTTTTTTTGTTAAACTTGTTTTAATTCCATGCTTCCTAGTTTGGCTTGATGGTTTAACATTCAACCTAAGAATTATTTCAAAACTTAGTTAAATTTTTTAAAATCTATCTTATCTGCTTTACTTGGACTCTCTTAAATCACAAGATTGAAATTGTGGCCTATGATCACATCGAGGCACTTAAACTTTCAAGAGAATGATATAGAGTTGAGTAAAAGATTAGTGAGTCAGGATCTTCCTTCTTTATTAAAATAAACAAAATCTATTTTTCCAAACAAACCACTCTCAATCACACCATCTTCTTTTGTTTTTATTAAAAAAATGACACTAAAACATATTTTCAAAACAAAGAAATCAAAACGCTTTCATCGCATCTCTCCCCATGGACATGACCTGTTAGCCCTAAGCTACAATGGTACTTTTAATTTTTAAATTAATTTTTGGCGTCGTTACTGGGGAGGAAATGGTGTTTTATGAGATTTAACAAGTTTCATGCTCTATTTCAGAGTTTAGAAAGTCATTTGGAGAAAGTGAATACTGCATAAGAAGAGTTGTTGTTCTATGCCCCTACTCAAGAAAGCAAGAAATAGAGCTCCAAAGTTTTTCTGTGGAAAACCATTATTTGTCGCGAAAATGCGGCTAAATTTTGGGACTACTGAAAATTCTTTATTGTAGGTCACATAGCTTTGTAAAATTCATCTTCTGTAGTTACTAGTTTTGCTATTTGATTTATTATGTACCCTATTTTAAATCCAATAGTAATCGATTATTGAAATTGCATAAAAAAAAATATTTAGACTTGCATTTCTAGGCATTTGTCTAATTATGTTTCATTTCAATTACTGTTAAAGAAAGCTGGACGAAAGGTACGTTTGCATAGTATCTAACTTAGGAAACATTCTTAGGTGATTTACTTGCTTTTTGAGTGTTACTCTTGCTATATTCTTGCACACCGCATAAAAATATTTTAAGGGCAAAACCAAATACAAGATAAGGTGGGGATGTCATTACCCTTCCTTGGCCACAGACCGTCTCTAAGCACTCACAATCTAAGCTTAATGCAAAATCTAATAAATGTTGGCCCAAGGGACATCTCAGACTCACTAAGAGATTGGCCTAAGGGGAAGCTGTTAGAATTTGATTCTTGTCAAATTGGTGACAAAAGTTGGGGATTTAGAGGCGAATCCTTGAAGCTAGTAGTTTGGATTAATTCGGTCTGTTTCTTTTAGCAAGGATACCTCTCACTAATCTTGCCCCGATCTGGCCAATTAACTTGAGGTCAAATTGCTGCGATATACCTCCCGCGGACAGTCTAACCAGTTAGGAGTCGCTAGGTCTATGTTTATGTAACACCTCGTTTTCAGAATATGTACTTAGACACGTATTCAGATTTTCCTTCATTTTAATTACTTTCCGCAATTGTTTTTGTTTTATGATTATTTATGTGATCGTTTTGCATTGGATCCGGATTCATGGACTCGGAGTCAGTTCTAGTCTGAACTAGGGACCCAACTTAGTGTATTACTCGATTTGGTCTTTTAGATAGTCAAATTTGACTGATTTCAGTTTCAAACACTGTCTTCCAATATTTTAGAATTTTTATAATTTTTCAAATTTTTTCTGAATTATTTTAATAAAATCTCCAAAATCGGGATTGATCGATACCGTTTATTGCTTCTCAGATTTTTAAATTACAAACAAAGTCAAATTTCTTGAAACCGCTTTCACATTTTCCCTTAAAATAATATTTAATGTATTCTTTGAGATTTTTCTAAATCTATCAAAATCCGGCCAGATTTAGTGTCGACCGGTATCGAAGATAGATTTCAGGATTTTTAATTTAAAAATATGAGTGAATTTCTTGAATCTGATTTTACCAAGATCTCAATATAATATTCTTGATTTTTGAGAATTTTTGGGGTGCTTTCTGAGATACTTAATTTTCAGGCGTTTTTGGTATTTTTCTGAAAATTTTCCGCATCCGCCACTAAACCCGGGGATTCCACCATCCAAATTATTTCTTCTTTTTCTCCTAATTCTTTTTTTTCCTTTTTTTTTCTTTTCCTTTTTACTTTTTTCCTTCCTTCCTTTTCCTTCCATCAAATTCTAAAACCTTCTCCATCGTTCTAAAACATTCTACACCCTTCCTCCAAAATATCCCCTTCAAAATATCCCAACTCACTCATCACCCTCTCCCATCATCTTGGCCGGCTATAACTTTCTCTTCTATCACCGTTTCAAAAAAAAGTCCTAACCCTAATCTTTTTCCTTCTTCTTTAAACTCCAACTCCAAAACAATCTCCATTTCCTACTCCTTTCACCTTCATTCCTTCATCAAAACCCTAAAACCACAAACTCCTCCTTCATCTTCACTACAAGTACAACAACAACACCTTTAACTCCCTGCCATTATCTTATTCCTCCTCCAACTCCATTTACTACACCACAAACTCTAAAACGCCACCATATTACCACCACCTCCTTTATCTTCTCCAATACAACCTCCACCTACAAACCCTTCCACCAAACCACCTCCATTCCACCTTCTCCTAGGCCACCCACCATGCTTGGCTAGGGGCTCTTTGATGACAACTCCTTCGAGGACCGTTCCGGTGAATATTCCGGTGACCGCTTTGCCAACAACACCATCATCATCTTCAGTGTCACCATCACCACCATCATAACAACACCACCATCACCATCACCTCTTATATTCCTCTCTATCACCACCATTATCACTGCCACCATCACAGCACCACCTTCATCACCTTTATTTCAACCTCCAACATCACCATCACCATCAACTCCTTCAACCTCCTTTTGATTTCTCCTCCAATATCCATCTCCACCACCAAATAACCCCACCATCAACTCCAACACCATAACTTTCACCCTCTCCTCTCTCTCTTCTTATGGCCAGCCACCACCTAGGCCACTACCAAGAGGTGGCACACCCTCTCTAGGGCCGGCCCTCTCCAAAAGGCCAAGCTCCCATTGCCTTGTGTATTTCCCCGTTCAGAAAATCGCGCGCATAGTTTCCGGGTTCCGGGCGTTTCAGTCGCATTTGTATTATTTTAGGCAAGTGTTTTTCCTCGCATCGTCGAGCTTGTACTTTATTTTAAATTTTTATGTATTTGCATATGTGGTCCTGTGTATTTGTACCAGGTTGTATGCGTGTACCAATATCATGTGTTGTATCATATGTCTGAATGCTTGTAATAGTGTAAAACCATATGATATTTATGCACGTGTTGGTTCTAACCACGTAGTTACCCATGTATAGCATTCGGGGCTTCCACCCACTCCCGGGCTAGCTACCCAATTGGTTTAGGCTTTGCACCCTTATGGGTTTCGGGTAGCTATCGAGAGTAGCTTAGACCCCGGTCTTACTTCATCCCTTATGGGCTTATACACAGCCTTCGGGCTTCACACACTATATAGATGAACTAGCTACTGCCTGTTTATATGCATGATTGTGTGGCAAAAACATCTCATGCAAATACCCTTGTACCAACTCTGGGTTTCTGCCCACTCCCGGGCTAGCTACCTAATAGGTCTAGGCCTTACACCCTTATGGATTTCGTAGTAGCTACTGAGAGTGCGTTCAGACCCGAGCATACCCTGCTTCCCAAAATATGATGGAAACAGAGACACAACGCTAGTCGGTGATGCTTATAAGCAAGAAAATATCTCACGTATACGGGCTAAGCCTTAAGTAACCCGAAACAAGCTACAAAAAAATTGACTATAATAAATTATGATAACTGTAATAACATATATAGTTGTCCACACATGATATCATATGAAATAAGAAATGAAATAATGACAGGATGCGATATGGAGAGAAACAGGAAAAAAAATAGAAATGAAAGTGAACAAGAATACCGATGATCGAGTCAAGGGTAACTCCAGGCTCCTCGTGAAGCGTATGAGCTTAACGAACACCTGAACAATATAAGAAAGCATCCAATCTGGATGTGCAAATCCAGGGTCGTTAGGAAGCGACCCAATGAGTGTGTAAGAAAAAGGGAAGGTGTTCATGCATATAAATAGTGTGTGTAACACCCATCCTCAGTATACGTACCCAGTTATGTGTCCTGATTTTTGGAGCGTATTTTTTTATTTTTATTTTTTTATTTTCTGTTATTTAAAATCTTACTCATATAGCAGTACTGCATGATTTGACCTTTTCAGTATTCAGATTTGACCAATTTCAGTTTCAAATATTATTTTTTAATATTCTAGATTTTTCATGATTTTCTGAAATTTTTTAGAATTTAATTGTAAATCTTCAAAACTGGTGTCGACCAGTGTCGCTGACCGACTCTCAGATTTTTAATTTACAAACGGAGTTGAAAATCTAGAAACGGCTTTCACAGTACTTCTTAAAATCATGATTTCTATCTAAATGAATTTTTTTAGAATTTTCAGAATTTATCAAAAATTCAGCCTACCCGGTGTAGACACCGTTCACAGTGGATTCCAAGATTTTTATCTTGAAAATGAGATTGAATTTCTGAAAACCGATTTCACTAAAAATCTTAAAATAATATTTATTATTTTTGAGAATTTTTGGGAGACTTTTTGAGATACTTCAATTTTTAGACTTTCCGGAGTTTTCGGTATTTTCCCAGATACCGGGAGTTTATCCAATTATTCCACATTTCTCTTTTTTCATTATTTTCTCTCCTTCCTCAAACGCGAGTTTCGCCAACTTGACTCAGCAATTAATGCGGAGACCTTCCCCTTGCTGCAATTAATGCTTATGGGCTAAATCAACTCAAGTCCAATCACCATGCCTTTTTGTCTTTTCTGATTAAACGCAGCTTTGCTTCCTCCCTGGACGCGAGCCCCGTCCCTGCATCTGGGCAAGTGCCAGACGCAGGTTTGCATTCTTATATGAGACGCAGGTTTTCATTCTTAAATGAAACGCGTGTTCCATTTTGGAGGGAGGGTATAATTGTAATATCTCCAAAACTTCCCATTATATAACTCCTCCTTTCTTTCTCTCTCTTTGATTATTTTTCTTTCTTCTTTCTTGCTCCAACAGCCAACGAGCACAACAGCAAAAACAGCCCTTTGGCTGGCCATTCTCACCATTCCACCCTCCATATACACCACCATCTCCTCCACCAACTCCTCCACCTTCTTCCCCTCCATCTCCTCCTCCATTTCCACCAACAACACCATCTTCTTCAACCTCTTTCACCAAGAAAACCTCAAGGAACCCATCTTCTTCACCAAACTTCACCACCATCTCCACCACCACCTGCACCACCGTAGCCACCACCAAGCATACCATCTTCACCTCCTCGACAACCTCTTTCCGACAGACTATAGATTCGTCCCCGTGGCATCGTTTGCAAAAACTCATTTTGGCTAATTGCACTAGACTTGCACCCTCAAAATCTCTCCATCAACTTGTGAGGACCGGCCACTCCTTTTGGATTGGGGCCGCGTTCTTCTTCGTTGGCAAGACTCTGGGCCGGTACCCTCCTTTTGGATTGGGGCCGAGCTTTATCACCGTAGATTTTCCGGTAATCGTTCGCGATTATTCCGGTAATCGTTTTGGTAACAAACTTGGCAAAGAACTCATCTTCCTCACTTGGCATTTCTTATAGGACGTCGGACGCATTTTAGGCGAGTAATTCTACTCGCCAAGACTTGGACATTATTTTCATGCTTGTAATTTTATCAACAAACGCAGCCCTCAAACATCAGGATCTGCTCTCTGTTTTGCAACTTCATTAGTCGACTTGACCCAACTATAAGTCGACTAACCCCTTTGAACGCAACCTTATTTCTGAAAACGCAGCTTCATTAGTCGACTACCCCATTTTCCTAGTCGACTAACTTTTTCTGAAGACGCGCCCTTTTCCTGAAGACGCGATTTATCAGTCGACTTGACATTTACCCCTAGTCGACTAACTTTCTTCCTGAAGACGCGGCTTTCTGAGACGCGGCCTTCATTAGTCGACTTGACATTTGCCCTAGTCGACTAACTTTCTTCCTGAGATGCAGCTCTCTGAGACGCGGCCTTTTAGTCGACTTGACCCTTATCTATAGTCGACTACCCCCTTCATAAGTCGACTAATATCACTCCCTAGTCGACTAATCTTGACTGTTTGCTGTGGTTAATTACCTCTTTGTTTATGAACATTATCTTTGGGTCATGTATTGTATATTGCTAATTACAAGACTTGTTACTTGATGGATATCACCCCTTTGTCATGCTATCTCTTGACACCAGGCATGACACACATGACTCTCATAATTATCGCGATAACGGGAATGATAACCGGACTTCATGATTTACCAACTTAATTTTACGTGATAGTACACATTGTACTCCTGATACTCCTGTCTTCATAATATTCCGGACTTGCTCCTTTTCATTCCCGAAATCTGATAATTATCTAAATAACTCTTAAAATAAGACAACTTGCATCGGGTCGGGGGAAATATACGGCTATCAATATATGTTCGTGTTTACAGTGGTATTAGGTATGTTGTGCAACTAAATTTCCGGTCTGACCTGTGGGCCTCCAGCGACCGAGGGGAGTGCTGGCTCCCCTCCTTCCTGGTACCATCATGATAAGGGCATACATAAGTCCCTCCTGTTAGCCTTGCGGCAGGTTCCGTCCACCAAGCAACAGAACATCCTGGGCCGTGGTCCCGGGTATGCACGGGACCCACTGTAAACATAGTTCGTTGATACCCCCGCTGGTTTCCAATAACAATCTTGCTTTACTTGGATATGGATCTATGTGTGCTGGGACGCTAGTTCACATAGCTAGATATCAGGGTAAGACGAGTAATAATAATAATAAAAGACGCTAACTGTGGGTGTTGTATGCGCTTGGATCACGGTGACATGAGATAAAGGTATATAGATGATGGTTTCCTTGTTTGGATTATTCCCTCGAGGTACTAGTCTCATGAGGCCGTAACTTAAGCTTATACATTGCCTTCCCGTTATGACGTGTTGTGTTTCCTTTACTTGCAGATTGATTATTCATAATACTGTATCAACTCTCATACTCTTATTCCTTATGCCACTCGGCTGTAACCTGATCATTTGGTTGGGAGGTCCTGACTCCCTTGAATTTGTATGTTCAGGTTTCGGACCTTGGATTGAGGTGGAGCCTTCCGTGGAAGATCAAGCTTTCCTTTCAGAGCAGGTCGACTAGTCCCGGTTTCTGTTGTACCAGACCTCCCTTTTTAGCTCGCGGGATCTTCCTTCAGCTCGTGAGCACCTTGTAATCATATTGTAGATTGTACTTTTGTGCTTGGCTGTGATATATGATGCATGTGTTATGTAATAGTATATCACACCCAGTGATAACTTTGTAACTTGTACTTCTAATGTTGGCATATCTATGATCGCTGCGTTTTGTTGAACTCTGTTTCTTGCTTGTACTGATGCTTAGCGTATATACGTGGGGGTATTTTTTGACCTGCGTATATACGTCGCAGTGACGTCCCCGTACCCGCAGGATCGGGGCGTTAAGGTTGGTATCAGAGCCTAGGCTCTCACACCTATAGTACAATCAAGCAGCAAATGGAATTTGCCATTGCCAACTACAATGTATAAAGTTATCTAGTCCTTCTTGATTCCTTTCCTTATGTCCTAAAATCCTTCCATCTTTCCAGTTTCCAGTCTCCTTTTTACCAACATAAGTATGGATAGAAGGACGGGTCGTAACAACTCCGGACAAGCATCAAATGGACCCATGGGAGAGAATGCTAATATTCTGAGGGTTATCCAGACTATGATGGAGAATCAGCAACAACAGACAGAACTCCTTTGGCAAGAGTTAGCGACCCCTAAGGAACCAAGGCCGGGGAACGTCTCAGACTTTAGGCGGTTGCAACCGGCGATATTCACGGGAGGAGAGAAACCACTAGATGCTGAACAATGGCTGATTGACACCACAGATCTGTTGAACGCAGCCCGGGTCCCAAAAGAAAATCAAGTAGAAGTAGCCAAGATTCAACTAAAAGATGTAGCCAGGACCTGGTGGCTAGCTGAAGAAGCAAGACTGGAGAAACCTATCACTTGGGACCAGTTTTCTCAAAGCTTTTATAATAGATTCTTCCCCGCCACAGCTCAGAAAGAAATGGAAGAACAGTTCATCCGACTTCAGCAATGGAACCGGTCTGTGGATGAGTATGCCGCTGAGTTCTTGAGACTTAGCCGCTTCGCTCCATATATGGTGGCTGATGAAGAGAAGCGGGCAAGTAGATTCCAACAGGGCTTACAAATGGACATTCAAATCCTCTTAATGCCCCAACAGCTGAAAACATATTCCCAAGTCCTCACCATAGCTCGGGAGGTGGAGCGAGGACTGGAGAAAGGGAAATCTAACATGATAAGGAACCAGGCCATGAAGAGGCCATTTCCACAAACGGGGAGAGGAGGTCCATTCAGAGCAGCAAAAGTCCCGACAATGAGACGACCATTTCGACCAGCCCCCTTCCAGACAACCCAACCATTTCCCATTTGTAACTATTGCCAGAAACCGGGTCACTCTCAACAAAATTGCCGTAGGGCAAATGGGTTATGCCTGGTATGTGGTTCCCGTGACCATATAATAGAAGTCTGTCCCCACAAGAGAATGGGAATAGCCAACCAAGCATTGCCAGCACTTCCAGGACCAACTGGACAGAGGAACCAGGGACCAATGGTTAGGAGGGCCCTTCCCCCTCCCCCACAACAAGTTATCCGCCCAGTTCAGAGGGAGTTAGAACTGCAGCTGGTCGCAGAAGGGGACAAGCTTACAACTTGACTGCGGAAGAGGCCGAAACTTCTGAAGAAGTGGTAACAGGTAAGATCAGGGTACACTCAAAGCCAGTTCTTGCCCTCTTTGATTCGGGTGCATCTCATTGTTACATATCTGATCGTTTTGTTGCCTTGCATTTTATACCTGTTAAATCTTTAGACCACCAATGGGAGATTAGTACAGGGAATGGAATAGTCATATCTACTAAAGTTTGTACTGATTGCCCTGTAGAACTCTGTAATAGGACATTGGCCATAGATATGCTCGTACTAGATACCAAAGGGTACGACGTAATCTTAGGCATGACCTGGTCAGTAAATACTATGCAGTTATTGACTGTCGGGAGAAGAAAATTAAGTTCAGGATTCCACGTCAGCCGGAATTTCAATTTGATGGGGAACCTAAGGCTGTCAAGAAGAAAACTCAAATGACTATTGCTGAGACCCAGAAGAGGGAGGTACTGGTTTGGGATGAGTTCCCAGAAGTGTTTGCTGAAATCTCAGGGCTTCCACCTAACAGGACGATTGAGTTCTCCATTGATACCCTTCCAGGCACAGTTCCCATATCCAAAGCTCCACACAGAATGGCACCCACTGAGTTAGAGATTCTAAAGAAACAGCTGCAAGAATACTTGGATAAGGGGTTAATCAGGCCAAGTACTTCACCATGGGGAGCTCCAGTACTATTGGCAAACAAAAAGGATGGTGGTAAACGGTTATGTATAGACTATAGAGAATTGAACAAAGTTACCATCAAGAATAAGTACCCTTTACCAAGAATTGATGATCTGTTTGATCAGCTTCATGGAGCTCGAGTATTTTCTAAATTAGATTTACAATCGGGTTATCATCAGCTAAAAGTAAAGAAAGAAGATATTCCCAAGACAGCATTCAGGACCCGTTATGGCCATTATGAGTTTCTAGTTATGCCTTCGGAGTCACCAATGCCCCTGCAGTTTTCATGGATTTGATGAACAGAGTGTTCTCATCATATTTGGATCGGTTTGTAGTTGTTTTTATAGATGACATCTTGATCTATTCGAAGAACGACAGAGAGCATGCAGACCACTTGAGAATAGTGTTACAGACTCTCCAACAGGAACAACTTCATGCTAAGCAAAGCAAGTGTGATTTCTGGTTAAATAGTATGGCCTTCCTTGGGCACATAATTTCAGAAGAAGGAATTTCAGTAGACCCCAGTAAAATTCAGGCAGTGAAGGACTGGCCAATTCCAAGGACAGTAACAGAAATAAGAGTTTTATTGGATTGGCCGGATATTACAGGCGCCTTGTCCAAGATTTTTCTAAGATTGCAGCCCCGTTAACGAAGCTCACCCGGAAAGGAGAAAAAATACATATGGACCGAGGAATGTGCTGCAGCATTTGAGCAATTAAAGGAAAGACTCATTACAGCTCCAGTTTTGAGGACTCCCTCAGGAAGAGGAGGGATGGTTATATACAGTGATGCATCCGGGAAAGGCCTAGGGTGTGTATTAATGCAGCATGATCATGTCATAGCTTATGCATCCAGGCAACTGAAACCACATGAGAGAAATTACCCAACTCATGACTAGAGCTGGCAGCTGTAATATTCGCATTAAAGATCTGGAGACATTATCTTCTGGGAGACAAGGTGTTAATCTACACTGATCACAAGAGTCTAAAGTATATTTTCACGCAGAAAGAATTGAACATGAGACAGAGGCGGTGGCTTGAATTAATGGCAGATTATGATATAGACTTACAGTATCATCCGGGCAGAGTCAATACAGTACCAGATGCATTGAGCAGGAAGCCAGAAAATAAAATGCTAGTATAACTTACGCATCAGAAGGAGTTAATTCAGGATATCATAAAATTGGACTTAATGATAGTACAAGGAATTGATAAAACGGGACAGTTGATGACCTTTCAGATTCAATCAACCCTGATGGATGAGATTAAAGAAGCTCAAAAGAAGACCCCAGATTGCAGAAATTCAGAGCTCAAATAGAGGCTGGATTGAGAACGGATATCCGTATTCATTCGGATAATGCACTATATTTTGGTAACAGAATTTGTGTCCCCCAAGGAGAAGTTCGACAGAAAATTTTGGCAGAGGCACATAGTTCGGCTTATTCCATACACCCAGGAGGAACCAAAATGTATCAAGATATAAAGCAACAGTTTTGGTGGAATGCTATGAAGAGGGAAATAGCCCAGTATGTGGCCAAGTGCTTAGTTTGCCAGCAGATAAAGATAGAACACCAGAGAACAGCTGGACTTCTTCAGCCCTTACCAATACCCGAGTGGAAGTGGGAACATATCACCATGGATTTTGTCACAGCTCTACCCCACAGTCCTAAGGGTAATAATGCAGTATGGGTAATCATTGATCGCCTCACAAAATCAGTTCACTTCATACCATTCAGAGTAGGTCAACAACAGAAGTTCTGGCAGACAAATATATGAAGGAGATAGTTCGTCTGCACGGAGTTCCGGTTAGTATTGTATCGGATAGAGACACAAGATTCTGATCGCATTTCTGAGAAAGTCTCCAAGAAAGCCTAGGAACTCGTCTGAAATTTAGTACTTCATATCACCCCCAGACAGACGGACAATCTGAACGGACTATTCAAATTCTTGAGGATATGCTGCGAGCCTGCATGATTGAATTCAAAGGGTCATGGGAGGACTATCTTCATTTGGTTGAATTCGCTTATAATAACAGTTATCAGGCCAGTATCAAGATGGCTCCGTATGAAGCCTTGTATGGAAGGAAATGTAGATCGCCGTTATGTTGGGACGAAGTCGGTGAAAGAAGACTCTTGGGGCCAGATGTACTAATTCAGATGACAGACAAGGTCCGAATCATTAGAGATCACCTCCGGGCAGCACAGAGCCGACAGAAAAGCTGGGCTGACACAAACAGAAGACCATTGGAATTCAGAGCAGGTGACCATGTATTTTTAAGGATATCACCAACGAAAGGGGTAATCCGATTCGGTACTCACGGGAAACTTAGTCCGAGATACATCGGCCCATTCGAGATTTTGGATCGTGTGGGAGAAGTAGCTTACCGATTGGCATTACCGCCGTCATTAGAAGGAATTCATAATGTCTTTCACATATCACAGTTACGGAAGTATGTCAAGGATGAGAGTCATATTCTAAATCACTCCGAACTGGAACTACAGTCAGATCTGTCTTATAAAGACCAACCGATGGCCATTCTGGATAAAAGTATCAAGACTTTGAAGAATAAGGCAATACCATTAGTATTGGTTTCTTGGAATAGGCATGTGCCAGGAGAGGCCACATGGGAACGAGAGGACGTCATCCGTGAGCGTTACCCTTATCTATTTACAACTTAGTTGGTAAAACTCTTTCTTCCTATTCTTCTCTGCTGTCATCCTCCCCTTCCTGAAATTTCGAGGACGAAATTTTTTGTAAGGTGGATGGATTATAACACCCCATCCTCAGTATATGTACCCAGTTATGTGTCCTGATTTTTGGAGCGTATTTTTTTATTTTATTTTATTTTATTTTCTGTTATTTAAAATCTTACTCATATAGCAGTACTTCATGATTTGACCTTTTCAGTATTCAGATTTGACCAATTTCAGTTTCAAATATTATTTTTTAATATTCTAGATTTTTCATGATTTTCTGGAATTTTTCAGAATTTAATTGTAAATCTTCAAAACCGGTGTCGACCAGTGTCGCTGACCGACTCTCGGATTTTTAATTTACAAACGGAGTTGAAAATCTAGAAACGGCTTTCACAGTACTTCTTAAAATCATGATTTCTATCTAAATGAATTTTTTTAGAATTTTCAGAATTTATCAAAAATTCAGCCTACCCGGTGTAGACACCGTTCACAGTGGATTACAGGATTTTTATCTTGAAAATGAGATTGAATTTCTAAAAACCGATTTCACTAAAAATCTTAAAATAATATTTATTATTTTTGAGAATTTTTGGGAGACTTTTTGAGATACTTCAATTTTTGGACTTTCCGGAGTTTTCGGTATTTTCCCAGATACCGGGAGTTTATCCAATTATTCCACATTTCTCTTTTTCTATTATTTTCTCTCCTTCCTCAAACGCGAGTTTCGCCAACTTGACTCAGCAATTAATGCGGAGACCTTCCCCTTGCTGCAATTATTGCTTATGGGCTAAATCAACTCAAGTCCAATCACCATGCCTTTTTGTCTTTTCTGATTAAACGCAGCTTTGCTTCCTCCCTGGACGCGAGCCCCGTCCCTGCGTCTGGGCAAGTGCCAGGCACAGGTTTGCATTCTTATATGAGACGCAGGTTTTCATTCTTAAATGAAACGCGTGTTCCATTTTGGAGGGAGGGTATAATTGTAATATCTCCAAAACTTCCCATTATATAACTCCTCCTTTCTTTCTCTCTCTTTGATTATTTTTCTTTCTTCTTTCTTGCTCCAACAGCCAACGAGCACAACAGCAAAAACAGCCCTTTGGCTGGCCATTCTCACCATTCCACCCTCCATATACACCACCATCTCCTCCACCAACTCCTCCACCTTCTTCCCCTCCATCTCCTCCTCCATTTCCACCAACAACACCATCTTCTTCAACCTCTTTCACCAAGAAAACCTCAAGGAACCCATCTTCTTCACCAAACTTCACCACCATCTCCACCACCACCTGCACCACCGTAGCCACCACCAAGCATACCATCTTCACCTCCTCGACAACCTCTTTCCGACGGACTATAGATTCGTCCCCCGTGACATCGTTTGCAAAAACTCATTTTGGCTAATTGCACTAGACTTGCACCCTCAAACTCTCTCCATCAACTTGTGAGGACCGGCCACTCCTTTTGGATTGGGGCCGCGTTCTTCTTCGTTGGCAAGACTCTGGGCCGGTACCCTCCTTTTGGATTGGGGCCGAGCTTTATCACCGTAGATTTTCCGGTAATCGTTCGCGATTATTCCGGTAATCGTTTTGGTAACAAACTTGGCAAAGAACTCATTTTCCTCACTTGGCATTTCTTACAGGACGTCGGACGCATTTTAGGCGAGTAATTCTACTCGCCAAGACTTGGACATTATTTTCATGCTTGTAATTTTATCAACAAACGCAGCCCTCAAACATCAGGATCTGCTCTCTGTTTTGCAACTTCATTAGTCGACTTGACCCAACTATAAGTCGACTAACCCCTTTGAACGTAACCTTATTTCTGAAAACGCAGCTTTATTAGTCGACTACCCCATTTTCCTAGTCGACTAACTTTTTCTGAAGACGCGCCCTTTTCCTGAAGACGCGATTTATCAGTCGACTTGACATTTACCCCTAGTCGACTAACTTTCTTCCTGAAGACGCGGCTTTCTGAGACGCGGCCTTCATTAGTCGACTTGACATTTGCCCTAGTCGACTAAATTTCTTCCTGAGACGCGGCTCTCTGAGACGCGGCCTTTTAGTCGACTTGACCCTTATCTATAGTCGACTACCCCCTTCATAAGTCGACTAATATCACTCCCTAGTCGACTAATCTTGACTGTTTGCTGTGGTTAATTACCTCTTTGTTTATGAACATTATCTTTGGGTCATGTATTGTATATTGCTAATTACAAGACTTGTTACTTGATGGATATCACCCCTTTATCATGCTATCTCTTGACACCAGGCATGACACACATGACTCTCATAATTATCACGATAACGGGAATGATAACCGGACTTCATGATTTACCAACTTGATTTTACGTGATAGTACACATTGTACTCCTGATACTCCTGTCTTCATAATATTCCGGACTTGCTCCTGTTCATTCCCGAAATCTGATAATTATCTAAATAACTCTTAAAATAAGACAACTTGCATCGGGTCGGGGGAAATATGCGGCTATCAATATATGTTCGTGTTTACAGTGGTATTAGGTATGTTGTGCAACTAAATTTCCGGTCTGACCTGTGGGCCTCCAGGCGACCGAGGGGAGTGCTGGCTCCCTCATTCCTGGTACCATCATGATAAGGACATACATAAGTCCCTCCTGTTAGCCTTGCGGCAGGTTCCGTCCACCAAGCAACGGAACATCCTGGGCCGTGGTCCCGGGTATGCACGGGACCCACTGTAAACATAGTTCGTTGATACCCCCGCTGGTTTCCAATAACAATCTTGCTTTACTTGGATATGGATCTATGTGTGCTGGGACGCTAGTTCACATAGCTAGATATCAGGGTAAGACGAGTAATAATAATAATAAAAGACGCTAACTGTGGGTGTTGTATGCGCTTGGATCATGGTGACATGAGATAAAGGTATATAGATGAGGGTTTCCTTGTTTGGATTATTCCCTCGAGGTACTAGTCTCATGAGGCCGTAACTTAAGCTTATACAATGCCTTCCCGTTATGACGTGTTGTGTTTCCTTTACTTGCTGACTGATTATTCATAATACTGTATCAACTCTCATACTCTTATTCCTTATGCCACTCGGCTGTAACCTGATCATTTGGTTGGGAGGTCCTGACTCCCTTGAATTTGTATGTTCAGGTTCCGGACCTTGGATTGAGGTGGAGCCTTCCGTGGAAGATCAAGCTTTCCTTTCAGAGCAGGCCAACTAGTCCCGATTTCTGTTGTACCAGACCTCCCTTTTTAGCTCGCGGGATCTTCCTTCAGCTCGTGAGCACCTTGTAATCATATTGTAGATTGTACTTTTGTGCTTGGCTGTGATATATGATGCATGTGTTATGTAATAGTATATCACACCCAGTGATAACTTTGTAACTTGTACTTCTAATGTTGGCATATCTATGATCGCTGCGTTTTGTTGAACTCTGTTTCTTGCTTGTACTGATGCTTAGCGTATATACGTGGGGGTATTTTCTGACCTGTGTATATACGTCGCAGTGACGTCCCCGTACCCGCAGGATCGGGGCGTTACAGTGTGTATATAATAATAACATGATAAATGGTTAATAAAAGATAACTGAATAATAAATATCAAGAACAAAGTTATGATCGCAATATAACTCATATCATAGTAAAAGAAAACAACTGACACTCAAGATGTGTAACCTAACATATGTCACTAGTCTGGCTGGTTATTATTAACGTAACTAATGTAGTACTTAGATGTGTCCCATATCACAGCCATTTTTTCATATGTCAAACAATATTATTATTATAACTGCCTGTTAATGTAGTACAGGTGTTTGGAAAGGTACTGTGCATGCCCGGTGCCACAGTCTAACACCCCTGGTGGTTGAAACTTGAACGAGAGAATAAATATGTACAAAAATAAAAACAAATAATCAAATAATTAGAAGGTTAGATTCTTCTCGTTGATCAATTCTATCCGCTATAGTAAGGGCCAAAGCGGGTCGTGTTCCACTAGGAGGGAGGTGATGAAAGCGTTGGCAGCACGGTATATCTATAGTCAAAACTTAGAAGAAAGGTTGGTTGTAGATTGAAATAATAAAGTAGATCTAATCAAGAGGAAGAGTCTAGGTAGCTAATCCACCTTCACGACTAGTCTCGATCTAGGGGTTGTATCCTTTTAAACTAATGAAATATTCATCTAAGTTGTTAACCCTAAATAAGAAGAGTAAGATGTCCAACTTAACTTATCTACACTGCACCAAGTCAAACCCTAATTTTACCCTAAGTCAAAGCCAAATCATTAAACTATGCCAAACCATACCCCTAAACTTAATCTAAAGTCAAACCCTACTCTAATCCAAAGCCAAGCCCTAATTATCTGAATAATTAAGTTGGACTATCATCACTAAATTTCAAAGGATTAATCTAACCCTAGATTGTAAATCCATTAGACTAATCAACTAACCCTAGATCTAACCCTAGTCGACTAGTGATTAGCTACCCTAGAATTATTCTAGCCTAGCATCCTTTTTGTTTTAACCATCTTTTTATTTTTAAGTTCTTTAAAGAAAAGAAAAAGAAGGAAGAAAGATTAAAGACAACACCAAAAATCAAACCAAGAACAAAGAAATAAAAAGGTAGACTTGAAATTAAAAGAACAAGAATAAGAACATAAAAAAGAAAAGATAACCTTTATTGATGCAATCCTTAGGTACAAGTTCCTTCTCCTTCCTCCTTACAATAGTCAAGCCAATGCCAACAGCAATTACAAAGAAGAGAACTCAAATGAGGCTAAATTAATCTAACAAAAAATCCTAAATCCTTAACCCTAGCCTTATTCTTCTTCTCTCTGGATGAGGTGCTCTGTACGTACTGCAGGGGTATTTATAGGAGAAAACTAGAGGGATAGGAAGCGTATGAAGATATGAGGAGCTAAATATTTCTGAATTTGAATTCTCCTCCTATCTCCAAACTTAATTTGACTTATCCAGAATTTTATATAAAAATTCAATTCTGATCTGCAACTTGTTATCATATTGATCGCTGAATATGGCTCATCAGACGACTGAATTGGAAAGTGTGATCAACGTAAGTGTTATAGTCCTTCAAGTCTTCTTTCTGGAGCATCTTGAATTATCAGATTTGAGTTTTTGATAGAGAAAGTTATGATTGAAATACTAAAGAGTGTCTAGTCTGAATCCGAATTAAATTCAGATTTTCTCTCTTTTATCTTCATCTTATGGTGCGAGCAAAATAGGAATCCATCTCTATCTTTAATTAGGATGATGATTCATCTTATTCTATCCTTCTTCTCCTCTAGATTTAAATGGCAATTAGGAGTCCTACTTTATCCTTCCTCCTCCTCCCTTAGATTTGAATAGCAATTAAGAGTCCTACTTTATCCTTCCTCCTCCTCCCCTAGATTTTAAATTAATAATTTAAAATTATAGATTAGGTTAGATAAGATAGAAACTTCTAAATTACTAAAATAAATCATGCATGTAGGCTTGTGGGCTTCAATTGGGCTTCATTTTTTTATTTTTTTAATTACTCAAGGCCTGCACAACACTAAACAATAAAACGTTACGAAGCAGTGTTTTATAAAAGAATAAGTAGGAAAATATGATGATAAATATAATAATAAATATGCACTTTTGACTACCTATCACCTGGCGCTGAATCAGGACAGACCGCAAGGCCTAAATAACTGAAGACCATAGCCCTACAGAAAAGAATAGCCGGTGTGGGACCACAGCCTAGGCATAGCCCTAATAACTGAGAACTGAATAACTGAATAATTAGGAGCTAGTACTACCTTGGTTCCCTATGGTGGAACCCACAACTCGGTATAACATAATAAGTCCTTTCAAAATACATGACATGCATTATCAGGCAATTACCACTTTTTCCCGGGTAATGGTATCTTTTACTAACAAGCAACAATATAAGTTATTACTAAAATGAAATAGTAACTGGATATTTCCAACAACTGATGATGTCAATAATAGCTAATAACTGGATAACTGAAAACTGAGAACTACTATCTGACAACTATATAGCTATTAACAAACAACAGATAGAGAATACTGGAGATATAGGTCACTAATCACAACTGAGTCATTAACAACTGGAAAGTGATATTGATATCTTATAACTTCTATCTTCTCTGAAGTACGAGATTACCAATATCAACTAGATCACTATGATATATATATGTATCTATAATTGAATAACTTCGGTGACTAGGAACATGAAGAGAAGTCTACTGAATATCCTCAAAGTCAACTAGATCAACATATACTGAAATTATATCTAAATAGTGAAACATTCTCAAACAACATGTGGCCTTGAATACCTATTTCTGATACTCAACCAACAAACTCATCCATACTCAAATAATAGAATCAGTGATAAATCCAAAAAATACTCTAAATCAGTAATCCAAAATTCTCATCTAAACTCCATTCAAGATCCAATAAAAAGAACACAAATCTCATATCAATCAACTCTAACTTAAAATAAGTCAATACCAATCCAAGCATAAAAAATCTAGTCTTTTAATAAAGTAACGTCATATATAACCCACTCTTAGAGTATAATGAATCACCATCTAACTTATTCCCAAATACATGAATACCAAGTCTGATAAGTACTCCACATAAAATATGAATCATTAACCTCAATCACGGATCAATTAACAGAAAGACCAATCAATTTGTATTCTAAAATTTATCAGAACTAGGTCAATTATAAGATCAAGTCCTGTCTAAGGTGTATCAATACTAGGCCTAAGCCAACAACTACGAACTACTAACACATGAAATGATGTTAATAAACGCTCATATCAACTAAATAAATAAGTTGAATGCTCATTATGTCTCATGAAGTGATACAGGTAATCATACTGGTAAAATATATTAGATGGTCACATGAAATGATATAAGTAAAACACTAATACTATTGGCAACGGTAAATAAAAAAATAATACAAAAGCAAACACCCACATGAAATGACGTGATTTTGGATCCAAATCACTGTCTGGTCTTAACTGCATGAACTGGTATGGATCTCCAGATAATCCCATTGGTCAATCTTTGGATCGTCAGTGTATCAGGTTCACAGCAAATATGAATACGGATTCAGTCCGGGTCTCCTGTTACTGGTTCGGATCACACGAATGAGTCAGAGTGCTGCAACACGCAACCCAACTCATGAACTCACATGAACATACACCTATCTACATACACACACCACATATATACACGTACACACATGCATACACACACAGGGGTACATATATATATATACGAGTATACACATACATACACCACACATACTCATATACATACATGCATACATACACATCTTAAACACCACGCACGCAATTAACAACACTCACATGCATTAACAACACTCACGCACATACATCCATACACCCAATCACAATTAAGACACACACATTTCATGCACAATACCCAATTAACAACGCACACGTTATAATTCCACTTACATAAACATTGTACACACATTCACACATAAATTAGTACATGCATAATTAAACACATCTATATACAACATATATAACAGAGAGAGATAGAAAGAGAGAGAGAGGGACTCACCCATGACCATGGCAAGGGTTCGCCGGCCGCGATCAGCAGAGGCCGTGGAGGATGTCAGTGGCTCCGAAAGATTGCCGGAGTCACCGTGGTTGAGTCGTCAAGCTCCGGCGCATGGATGGACGACCATGGTGCTCGGTAAGGAGGCCAAGGAGGGAGTGCGACAAGGAGGAGCTATTGTGGGCCTCTGTGCATGGCCATGGCTTTGAGGGCAGCCAAGGGGAGGCTTCCATATGTGTGGTGTTGGTCTGGTGGGATGGTGGAGGGGCTCGGTTGCAAAGGGATGTGTTCCCGCTGCCATGGGGGCTTTGTGGCTGAGGTGGTCATGGCCTGGGAGTTGTCGTGGGCAAGGTTGGGTGAGAGGAGGCGATGCCCTGCTGGAGATGCGCAAGGAGGAAGTCGGCACGCTGGAGGTAGATTCCGGCGACGCTCGGGGTTATCTCGACAGAGGGGAAGGAGGAGTATGCCTCGAGGGAAGTTTATGCGGCCTGCGACTATACGATGGAAAATGGATGGGAGATGTTATGGTGCCATCATTGTGCGGCAAAGAGTTAGGGGCCATGGAGTGGTGGCAGCCTGGGGAGAGGGTTTTTTGTGACTCGGCCATAGGGTGGATGTCTCGGGGTTGGAGTTGCAGGCCATGGGACTAATCTCAGGGAGGAGGCGATTGTAAAGAGGAGAAGGATGAAAGAAGATTAGGTTATGATTAGGGTTTGGGATTAGGCTAAATAGGGATTATATAGGAGGTGGTGATAATGGGTTATTGGGTATTGGGTAAGAAGAATGGGTATAGGATTAGGAATAGGGCTAAACATAACACCATATTATAAAGAAAACTAATATAATAGTAGAAATTAACAATAACAACAATACTAATAATATTAACATAAATAATAATAAATAATAATAAAATAATAATAGTAATAACTACTACTAATACGAAGAATTAACAATAAGAATAATAATAGAAATTATAGTAATAAGTAACTAAAAATATTGATAGGAAATAATGGTAATAATGTATAAAGCCAAATTACCATTTACAATCTCAAAATAATTTGCATCTTTAATAATAATAATAAATATAAGTCAAGTTAATTAAAAATAATAATAAAATTATTAGTGAATCAAAACAAATAATTTAAGAAAATAAAAATACAATATAGGGATATTACATTCTACCCACCTTATAAAAATTTCATCCCGAAATTTCCGTAAGGTAGGGAGAAATCAAAATCAAGAGAGAAAATATCTGTCACACCCCGCTTTCCAAAATACGCTGAAGCGGAGATGTGACGCGAGTCGACGACACATATACGCAAGAAAAATACCTCACGTATACGCGTTAAGCCTTAAGTAATCTAAAACAAGCTATAAATCCCAACTATAATAATCATAATTACTGCAATATCACATATAAGCATCCACGCATGATATCATATAAATAAAGGGAACAACAACTGAATCTGATATAACGAGAATCAGGAAATAATATGAAGGTAAGAAAGATAAGAATACCGGAATCGAATAGGGAGAAGCTCCAGCTCTTCCGAAGCATACAGTCTCATCGAACACCTGAACAATAGAAACAAAGAGTCCAATATCTGTACGTGTAAATCCAGGGTCGTCAGAAAGCGACCTGGTGAGTGTGTGTAAAGGAGAGAGCTCGTGCATACAAATAATGTGCATAGAATAATAGCAATAATAACTACAGATATAAGATAACTAAATAACATGATAAACAGATAACTGAAGGATAACTGAATAACAACATGTATGAAGATAAAAGACAACTATGACAACTGTAAACAAACAATTGATGTCAAAATGTGTAACCTAGCATATGTCACTTGTCTGGTTGGTTATTATTAACCTAACTAATGTAGTACTTAGTTGTGTCTCATACCACAGCCGTTTTCCCACATATCAAACAAAGTTATCGTTATTGTAACTGCCTGCCAATGTAGTGCATGTGCTTTAAAAAGGGTACCGTGCATGCCCAGTACCACGGTCTAACACCCCTGGTGCTGAATCAGGACAAGCCGCAAGGCTCTAATAACTGAAGATCACTGCCCCACACGAAAAGACAACTAGTGTGGCGGCGTAATCCGGGCATAGCCCTGACAACTGACAACTGAATAGGTAGCCAATACTACCTTGGTTCCCCATGGTTGGAACCCACAAGTCGGTAGCATAATAAGTCCTTCCAAAATACATGACATGCATCACCAGGCAATTACCTCTTTTCCCGGGTTATGGTGTATTTTATTAGCAAACAACAATATGAGTTATTATTAAGAGTAACTGATATCTCCAACAACTAGTGATGTCAATAATAGCTGATAATCTAACAACTGACAACTGATATCTGACAACTGAGTAGCTGACAACTAATATCTCACATCTGAAATAGGATACTGGAGATATAGCCACAAACACAATGGTGTCACTAACAACTGATAAATGATACAGATATCTACCAACTCCTATAAACTCTGAAATATATCATATAATCACCAACAAATAATCTCACCAACTGATAAAGTGATGACTGCTATCTGATAACTCTGAAATACAATATCATCGATATCAAATAGATCACTATCACAATAGCTCAATCTCTATTAACTTAAGTAATCAATAACTAAAAATGAAGCACATGGTATATCCTCGAGATCAACAAGTCAACACATACCGAATCATAACGAAGTAAGCGAATCATCCTCAAACAACATACAGTCTAGAATATCTATTTCTAATACTCAACATCCACAAAATATCATCTAAATAAATCTCAAATACTCAACTATAAATCCAGCTACGTCAATCTCATCTTAATGCAGATCAGGCTTTGTAATAAAGAATGTAAAATCCCAAATCAACTCTAACTCAAGATCAATCCAAATCACGGTCCAACTTTCCTCACAACTTAGACTGAATCCAGCATAATAAACAACCAGTAAGAACTAACAAGAATACTAATATCCTGGTGATAAAACATCGAGTCCAGAAATGTCTAACATCAAATCACATTGATTTATTATCTGTGGTATCTCTAAACCGTCTCATATCGGTGAAGGCGTCATATCTACTTGTCCACAATATCCAAAAGAGTTCCGGTCGGAAATAATCACAAATACATGAATGTCAAATCTTCTAAACATAAACTATATCAACCTCAAGATCGAGCCGAATCAAGTCACAGTTTAAAGTGCATCAACACTAAGCCTAAGCCAACAACGGCAAACTAGTAACATATGAAATGATGCTGATATAAGCTCATATCAACTAGGTAATAAAGTGAACAATCATAGATGCCTTATGAAGTGGTACAAGTAATCAAACTGGTAGAATATAATAAAAAGTCACATGAAATGATAAGTGCAACATGTAAACGCATACCGGCAACGGTAAATAAGGAAATGCACAAGAACGAACACTCACATAAAATGACTCAGTTTTGGAACCGAATCGTCATCTGGTCTTCACTGCACAAACCGATACTGATCTACGGATCATCCCATAGGCCGGTCTTCGAATCTCCATAGTATCGGGTCCATAACGGGCACAAATCCGAATCAGATTCGGGTCTCCTATAGCTGGGTTCGAATCTCACCGAATGGGTCCAAAGCACTGTAGCATGCAACGAAATACACAAAGAGGAAGGGGAATCAACACACACAGTTAATACACTAACACATGTACCCATACAAGCATGCCACACGTGCATACACCCACGGGTACACCCATGTACATGTGTACAAGTATACACACACAAACATACATGCATACTTAAATTAATACCAACACACATAAATATAAATACATACACTTATATATATACATATAATATACATATGCACATAACACATATACATGTACACACATGCATACAAACGCGTATAAACCCATGTATATACATACATATATACATACATATATATACTTATATACTCACACACACATGAAATAATCCCACACATGCATATACATACACACCCATCCATGCATATACGTCATGCATAAATACATGCATACACTTGCATGCATACCACAACCACTCACGCACACACCAACACATTTAATTACACTTCCCAATTTCTACAACTTTACCCTTAAACATATAAATGCACTAACCTTGGGGCGATTTGCGGCGCGCCGACGGAGGCTCTGGCGGAGGCGTCGGGGGCCGCGGAGGGTGTCATTGGATAGAGAATATTGCCGTGAAGGGCGTGGGTGCGTTCAAGCTCGCCGATGATGATCAACGGCGACCCACGGAGAGACAGAAAATGGCTCGGAGCAAGATGTCTCCACACATGCAATGAAAATGCACACACCTATAACACAATAGATAATTCAACATCATACACAATTTAATACTTATGCATAAAATGAAAGAAGGGAAAAACTGAGATGTGGGGGGACACTCACGCCTGCGGGATGGAGCTCGGGGCTGCCTCTGTGCTGTGATGCTCACGGCAAAGGGGTGGTAATAGCTCGGGTGGGTGCGTTGCCAAGGGGACAGCCGGGGAGAGGGGGCACGGCTGGGCAGGTGGGGCGGCCTGAAGGAGGGAGATAGGGCTCCGACTATACAAGGAAGGAGGAAGCTCAGCCTGGAGGATGTGCTCGGGCTTGATGGCTGTTGTGCTGCTGCGTCGTGACCTGCGGTGGGAGTCTCCGACGGCCGGGGAGGAGGAGGCGGCCTAGTGATGGCCGTGGGTGGAAGCCGGGGGTGGTGGGGGTTGTCGGCCAATGGGGCGTGGGGATCATGACGATGGCGGCTGTGATTGGAAAAGGGAAAGGAAAGGAGTTTAGGTTAATGAGAGGAGATTATATATAGGGTTAGGTAATGGGTGTGTGGGTTTTGGATATAGGTTTTGAGTTTGTAATTGGGTTTGGATAAGTAATAGGAATGGGTATTGGGTTATGGATATATGGGTCTGGGTGTTATGAATATCTGGGTATAGGTGGAGAGGGAGCCTATTGGATGTGGGTATGGATCAAGGGATAGACTAATGGTTATGAGATATAGCGTATTAGGCTAACGAGTAGGAACATGAGTTATAAGGTAAAGGGGTTATAGGGTTAAGGAAAATGAAAAGGATAAATGAAAAAATAATAATAATAACAACCATATTAATATTAATAGTTAATAATAACACCTAGAATAATTAGCCATAACCATAATAATAATAACATGTGTATATATATCAATAATACTGATTATAACACTAAATAATAATTACTACAAAACAATAATAATAATACTAATTAATATTAACAAAAATCAAGAATAGTAATATTCACATTAACTAATATTAATAATGGTAAATAATAACAACAACGAAATTAACGATAATATAATAAACACTTATAATAATAATTAACAATAAACATAGTAATAACTAAAATAATATTAATAATATTAAAAATAATATCTCTACTAATATTAATAAGAAATAATAATAATCATAATAAAATAATAATAGCAATTAATAATAAGAATAATAGTAATAAGTAATTAAGAATAATAGTAATAAGTAATTAATATAGATATGAAATAATGGTAATAATATATAAAGCCAAATTACTATTTACTATCTTAAAAATAATTTGCATATTTAATATAATAAGAATCACAAGAAGAAGTAATAAATTAAGTTAATTGATAATCTTAATAAAATAATTAGTAAAGCAGAATAAATACTGTAGGAAAATAAAAATACAATATTACTAACTAGGGATATTACATTCTACCCACCTTATAAAAATTTCGTTCCCGAAATTCAAATAAAGCAGGGAATGGTAAAAAGAATTCAAAATCAAAGGAGAAAATAAACAAGCTTCGCGTCGCTTCTCTTCACATCATAAATCCACCACGCTTCCACTGCGCTACTCTGATTTCTGCTACCGACTTCAACAAGGAGTAACCAATCTCAAGAGACAAAGTTAAGGAATAGAATCGAGAAGAAAGACGAGAAGCAAGATAAAAATTCGGATCACTCTAAAAGAAGAGTAGAAATCAAGGATATCAAAAGATCAAAGATAAGGATTTTCAAGAGAAGGACGACCAATTTCAAATGAAATGAATATCATAATATGGTTGTTGTATGTATATGCAGTGTAACTATGGCTCATTTCAAGTTACCGGTATGATCTAGGTCCTTCTTGCGAAAAGAAAAGTCAAAAGTCAAGATCGCAAGTCAAAAATCAAGGCTCTGATACCAAGAAAACCCTGTCACGTCCCGCTTCCCAAAATACGCTGAATCGGAGACGTGACGCGAGTCGGCGTCGCATATACGCAAGGAAAATACCTCACGTATACGCGATAAGCCTTAAGTAACCCGAAACAAGCTATAAATCCCAACTATAATAAATCATGATTACTGCAATATCACATATAAGCATCCACGCATGATATCATATAAATAAAGACTGGAATAACAACTGAATCTGATAGAACGAGAATCAGGAAATAATATGAAGGCAAGAAAGATAAAAATACCGGAATCGAATAGGGAGAAGCACCAGTTCTTCGCGAAGCATACGGTCTCATCGAACACCTGAACAATAGAAACAAAGCGTCCAATATCAGGACGTGCAAATCCAGGGTCGTCAGAAAGCGACCTGGTGAGTGTTTGTGTAAAGGGGAGAGCTCGTGCATATAAATAATGTGCATAGAATAATAAAAAGAATAACTGCATACATAAGATAACTAAATAACATGATAAATAGATAACTTAAGGATAACTGAATAACAACATGTATGAAGACAAAAGACAACTATTACAATTGTAAACAAACAACTGATATCAAAATGTGTAACCTAGCATATGTCACTAGTCTTGTTGGTTATTATTAACCTAACTAATGTAGTACTTAGCTGTGTCCCATACCACAGCCGTTTTTTCACATATCAAATAAAGTTATCGTTGTTGTAACCGCCTGCCAATGTAATGCATGTGCTTTTGAAGGATACCGTGCATGCCCATACCACGGTCTAACACCCTGGCGCTGAAACAGGACAAGCCGCAAAGCTCTAATAACTGAAGACTACAGCCTCACACAAAAAGACAACTAGTGTAGCGCCGTAATCCGGGCATAGCCCTGACAACTGACAACTGAATAGGTAGCCAGTACTACCTTGGTTCCCCATGGTTGGAACCCACAACTCGGTGCCATAATAAGTCCTTCTAAAATACATGACATGCATCATCAGCCAATTACCCCTGTTCCCCAGGTTATTGTGTCTTTTATTAGCAAACAACAATATGTGTTATTATTAAGAGTAACTGATATCTCCAATAACTAGTGATGTTAATAATAGCTGATAATCTGACAACTGACAACTGATATCTGACAACTGAGTAGCTGACAACTAATATCTGACATCTGAAATAGGATACTGGAGATATATCCACAAACACAATGGTGTCACTAACAACTAATAACTGATACAGATATCTACCAACCCTATAAACTCTGAATTATATCATATATTCACCAACAAATAATCTCACCAACTGATAAAGCGATGACTACTATCTGATAACTCTGAAATACAATATCACCGATATCAAATAGATCACTATCATAATAGCTCAATCTCTATTAACTGAAGTAATCAATAACAAAAAATGAAGCACATGGTATATCCTCGAGATCAACAAGTCAACACATACCGAATCATAACAAAGTAAGCGAATCATTCTCAAACAACATACGGTCTAGAATATCTATTTCTAATACTCAACATCCACAAAATATCATCTAAAAAAATCTCAAATACTCAACTATAAATCCAGCTACGTCAATCTCATCTTAATGCAGATCAGGCTTTGTTATAAAGAATGTAAAATCCCAGATCAACTCTAACTCAAGATCAATCCAAATCACGGTCCAACTTTCCTTACTACTAAGACTGAATCTAGCATATTAAACAACCAGTAAGAACTAACAAGAATACTAATATCCTGGTGATAAAACATTAAGTCCAAAAATGTCTAACATCAAATCACATTGATCTATTATCTGTAGTATCTCTAAACCGTCTCATATCGGTGAAGGCGTCATATCTACTTGTCCACAATATCCAAAAGAGTTCCGGTCGGAAATAATCACTAAATACATGAATGTCAAATCTTCTAAACATAAACTATATCAACCTCAAGATCGAGCTGAATCAAGTCACAGTTTAAAGTGCATCAACACTAAGCCTAAGCCAATAACAGCAAACTAGTAACACATGAAACGACGCTGATACAAGCTCATATCAACTAGGTAATTAAAGTGAACAATCATAGATGCCTCATGAAGTGGTACAAGTAATGAAACTGATAGAATATAATAGAAAGTCACATGAAATGATAAGTGTAACATGTAAACGCATACCGACAACGGTAAATAAGGAAATGCACAAGAACGAACACTCACATAAAATGACGCAGTTTCGAAACGAATCGCCATTTGGTCTTCACTGCACGAACCGTACTGATCTACGGATCATCCTATGGGCGGTCTTCGAATCGCCATGGTATCGGGTCCATAACGGGCACAAATCCGAATCGAGTCCGGGTCTCTTATAGCTGGGTTCGGATCTCACCGAACGGATCCGAAACACTGTAGCATGCAACGAAATACACATAGAGGAAGGATAATCAACACACACACTTAATACACTAACACATGTACCCATACAAGCATGCCACACGTGCATACACCCACGGGTACACCCATGTACATATGTGTACAAGTATACACATACACCAACAGACATGCATACTTAAATAAATACCAACACACATTAACATAAATACATATACTTATATATATACATATAATATACATACGCACATAACACATATACATGTACACACATGCATACACACGCGTAAACACCCATGTATATACATACATATATACATACATATATATACTTATATACTCACACACACATGAAATAATCCCACACATGCATATACATACACACCCATCCATGCATACACATGCATGCATAAATACATGCATACACATGCATGCATACCACAACCACTCAGGCACACACCACACGTTTAATTACACTTCTCAATTATTACATCTTTACCCTTAAACATATAAATGCACTAACCTCAGGGCGATTTGCGGCGCGCCAATGGAGGCTTTGGCGGAGGCGTCAGGGGCCGCGGAGGGTGCCGCTGGATAGAGAATACCGCCGTGAAGGCGCGGGTGCGTTCAAGCTCGCCGACGGTGATCAACGGCGGCCCACGGAGAGACAGAAAATGGCTCGGAGTAAGATGTCTCCCACACATGCAATGAAAATACACACACCTATAACACAATAGATAATTCAACATCATACACAATTTAATACTTATGCATAAAATGAAAGAAGGGAAAAACTGAGATGTGGGGGGACACTCACGCCTGCGGGATGGAGCTCGGGGCTGCCTCTGTGCTGTGATGCTCACGGCAAAGGGGTGGTAATGGCTCGGGTGGGTGCGCTGCCAAGGGGCCAGCCGGGGAGAGGGGGCACGGCTGGGCTGGTGGGGCGGCCTGAAGGAGGGAGATAGGGCTCCGGCTATACAAGGAAGGAGGAAGCTCGGCCTGGAGGATGTGTCAGGCTTGATGGCTGCGCTGCTGCGTCGTGGCCTGCAATGGGAGGCTCCGATGGCCGGGGAGGAGGAGGCGGCCTGGTGATGGCCGTGGGTGGAATCCGGGGGTGGTGGGATTTGTCGGCCAATGGGGCGTGGGGATCATGGCGATGGCCACTGTGATGGGAAAAGGGAAAGGAAAGGAGTTTAGGTTAATAAGAGGAGATTATATATAGGGTGAGGTAATGAGTTTGTGGGTTTTTGATATAGGTTTTGAGTTTGTAATTGGGTTTGGATAAGTAATTGGAATGGGTATTGAGTTATGGATATATGGGTCTAGGTGTTATGGATATATGGGTATGGGTAGAGAGGGAGCCTATTGGATGTGGGTATCGATCAAGGGATTGACTAATGGTTATGAGATATAGGGTATTGGGCTAATGGGTAGGAACATGAGTTATAAGGTAAAGGGGTTATAGGGTTAAGGAAAATGAAAAGGATAAATGAAAGAATAATAATAATAACAACCATATTAATATTAATAGTTAATAATAACACCTAGAATAATTAGCCATAAGCATAATAATAATAACATGTGTATATATATTTCTATAATACTGATTATAACACTAAATAATAATTACTACAAAACAATAATAATATTAATTAACATTAACAAAAATCAATAATAATATTCACATTAACTAATATTAATAATGGTAAATAAAAAACAACAACGAAATTAACAATAATATAATAAACACTTATAATAATATTTAACAATAAACATAGTAATAACTAAAATAATATTAAAAATATTAAAATAATATATCTACTAATATTAATAAGAAATAATAATAATCATAGTAAAATAATAATAGCAATTAATAATAAGAATAATAGTAATAAGTAATTAATATAGATATGAAATAATGCTAATAATATATAAAGCCAAATTACTATTTACTATCTTAAAAATAATTTGCATATTTAATATATTAAGATTCACAAGAAGAAGTAATAAATTAAGTTAATTGATAATCTTAATAAAATAATTAGTAAAGCAGAATAAATACTGTAGGAAAATAAAAATACAATATTACTAACTAGGGATATTACATTCTACCCACCTTATAAAAATTTCGTCCCCAAAATTCAAATAAAGCAGGGAATGGTAAAAAGAATTCAAAATCAAAGGAGAAAACAAACAAGCTTCGCGTCGCTTCTCTTCACATCATAAATCCACCACGCTTCTGCTGCGCTACTCTGATTTCTACTACCGACTTCAACAAGGAGTAACCAATCTCAAGAGACAAAGTCAAGGAATAGAATCAAGAAGAAGGACGAGAAGTAAGATAAAAATTTGGATCACTCTAAAAGAAGAGTAAAAATCAAGGATATCAAAAGATCAAAGATAAGGATTTCCAAAAGAAGGACGACTAATTTCAAATGAACTGAATATCATAATATGATTGGTATATGTATATTGCAGTGTAATTATAGCTCATTTCAAGTTACCGGTATGATCTAGGTCCTTCTTGCGAAAAGAAAAGTCAAAAGTCATTATCGCAAGACGAAAAACCAAGGTTCTGATACCAAGAAAACCTGTCACGCCCCGCTTCCCAAAATACACTGAGGCGGGACGTGACACGAGTCGGCGACGCATATACACAAGGAAAATACCTCACGTATACGCGGTAAGCCTTAAGTAACCCGAAACAAGCTATAAATCCCAACTATAATAAATCATGATTACTATAATATCACATATATGCATGATATCATATAAATAAAGACTGGAATAACAACTGAATCTGATATAACGAGAATCAAGAAATAATATGAAGGCAAAAAAGATAAGAATACCAGAATCGAATAGGGAGAAGCTCCAGCTCTTCGCGAATCATACGGTCTCATCGAACACCTGAATAATAGAAACAAAGCGTCCAATATCTTGACGTACAAATCCAGGGTCGTCAGAAAGCGACCTGGTAAGTGTTTGTGTAAAGGGGAGAGCTCGTGCATATAAACAATGTGCATAGAATAATAAAAAGAATAACTGCATACATAAGATAACTAAATAACATGATAAATAGATAACTGAAGGATAACTGAATAACAACATCTATGAAGACAAAAGACAACTATTACAATTGTAAACAAACAACTGATATCAAAATGTGTAACCTAGCATATGTCACTAGTCTTGTTGGTTATTATTAACCTAACTAATGTAGTACTTAGCTGTGTCCCATATCACAGCCGTTTTTCCCACATATCAAACAAAGTTATCGTTGTTGTAACTGCCTGCCAATGTAGTGCATGTGCTTTGGAAGGGTGCCGTGCATGCCTGGTACCATGGTCTAACTCCACTGGCACTGAACCAGGACAAGCCGCAAGGTTCTAATAACTGAAGATCACAGCCCCACACGAAAAGACAACTAGTGTAGCGTCGTAATCTGGGCATAGCCCTGACAACTGACAACTGAATAGGTAGCCAGTACTACCTTGGTTCCCCATAGTTGGAACCCACAACTCGGTACCATAATAAGTCCTTTCAAAATACATGACATGCATCATCAGGCAATTACCCCTGTTCCCTGGGTTATGGTGTCTTTATTAGCAAACAACAATATGAGTTATTATTAAGAGTAACTGATATCTCCAACAACTAGTGATGTCAATAATAGCTGATAATCCAACTGACAACTGATATCTGACTACTGAGTAGCTGATAACTAATACCTGACATCAGAAATAGGATACTGGAGATATAGCCACAAACACAATGGTGTCACTAACAACTGATAACTGATACAGATATCTACCAACCCTATAAACTCTGAATTACATCATATATTCACCAACAAATAATCTCACCAACTGATAAAGCGATGACTGCTATCAGATAACTCTGAAAAACGATATCACCGATATCGAATAGATCACTATCACAATAGCTCAATCTCTATTAACTGAAGTAATCAATAGCTAAAAATGAAGCACATGGTATATCCTCTAGATCAAAAGTCAACACATACCGAATCATAACGAAGTAAGCGAATCATTCTCAAGCAACATACGGTCTAGAATATCTATTTCTAATACTCAACATCCAATAAATATCTGAAAAGTCACCTAGAGGGGGGGTGAATAGGTGACAATGCTAATCTATGAACTTAATGCGGAATTTTAAAACTTAATGCAAATTACACTCAAGTGTGATCAACAAACGATGCACACACAACCAAGCCAAGCAAATATGAATGCACAATATAAATAATTGCAAGGCACAAAGTAAAGAGAGAGTAAGAGAGAGTCAATGGATCAAGCGCAAACAACAAGATATGTTCCGAGGTTCGAGCACCCAGCTCTACATCCCGCCTTCGACACACGAAGGATTTTCAATCCACTAGCTTGTCCACAAAGGACTCCCACAAAGGGAACCTCCACCGAGGATTTGGGGCAATCACAATACAAGGAGTACCCAACTCCTCTCCTTACAAACACAACCTCCTCCTTGAGGCACAACTCCAATCCAACAAATAATCATCTCACAACCCGAGGGATTAACACAAAACCAAGCAAGGATCACCTCACAACTTGAGGGATACAAACCACTTGCACAAACAACCTCCTCAACCTCCTCAACCCAAGAGGGAAAAGCACAAAGCAAAGTATAGAGGGTTTACAACTTAGTGGTTTCAAACAACAATCACAAAACAATCTCTTTTTCCCACACAAAATCCTATAGAAAAGATAGTAGATTTTAGCTCAAGTGTAGAGAAAACCAAGGGATTTGAAACCAGCAACTCAAAGAAAATCTTTGGGAAATAAATGAAACCAAGATAGAGAAGTTCAATTCAAAAGTTTTTCCCAAAACCCTTTTCTTTGATTTTTCAAACCCTAATGAAAACACCAAAAAGATTGTTCAATATGAGTTCAAAAACCTATTTTGATTGCAGCAAAAACACCAGAGAGTATGAAAAAATTCGCACAAAAAATTTTAGAGAAAACTCTTGCAAATGGGGTATTTATAGGCAAATCTGGAAAATAGCCGTTGGCAGAAAAACTGCCAGAAATACCCTTCCGGTCGACCGCACGGTCGACCGTCCAACGGTCAAAAAAACAGTCGTCTGACAGCTGCCGGTCGACCGGGCGGTCGACCCAGACAAACAGAGACCAATCTGCTTACAGTCGGTCGACCGCACGGTCGACCGTCTACAGAAACAGCCGACGTGCATGTTTTTGTGCACGTCCGGTCGACTGGCCGGTCGACTGGCCGCTTGGCCCGGTCGACTCTCCCAGTCGACCGGCCCAACCTGGCAGACAGCAAAATAGGTCAGATTGGAACACATTTGTGAGGTCTAAAACGTTCGAATTTGGGAATAAGTATATAGGATGAAGTTGTATATATTTAAGTCTTCTTTCTAATGCAACTTAAATCAAATCAATATCATTTCAGAATTGAAAGTTATCAATAAAATACTAAAAGGTGTCAAAACAGAAACTGTAAACTGTTTTCAGAACAAGAACAGATTTCAACCAAATATTTGAAAACTTTAAAATTAGAATCAGAAAATGGTTATTAAATAAGAAATTTAGATCTGAAAGTTATCTTTGAAATGCAAGTTAAATCATGTTATTTGATTATAAAAATAAAAAGTTATGATAATAATTATAGAAGGGTGTCAAGCAGATCTGTAGAACTAAAACTAGTTCAAATCCAAAACCCGATATATTTATTTGAAATCCAAAACCGATTCAATCAAAAACCAAACATATTGAATTTATGTGTGTGTATTGTGAACTTGAGCATATCATACTATTCTAATCTTTACAAATAGGATCTAAACCCAAACTAAACTATGGTACCGATGTCTTCTTGTAGAGCGCAATCTCCAAGCCGACTCGATCCAAAACTCTTTGATCCACCGAGCAAGTGCTATATATGATCTTTGACGCTTGGGCTCTTGAATCAACATGTGGATAGCTTCCAAATCATCTTGTTGAAGCTAATCACCTACTAATAACTTGATTAATGATCTGAAACTAAAATCACAAGATTATTAGTACACATAACTACATGAGTTAATCATCATCAAAACTAGAGTGGAAGGCCTTTGGGCCAACAATCTCCCCCTTTTTGATGATGACAAAACTCATGGAGTTATATATGCATGGATTAAAGTTTAGCTTCAAAGAAGCTCCCCCTTAACTCATGCATAGGAATAAACAAATAGATATGTAATGTAAGCTCTTAAACATGTATGCATCAACATGCATAAAACACATAAAGATCTAAAACATGCTCTTAATACTAATTAAACATCAAGTTCTGAAACATGCTCTTGATACAAGTTAAACAAAACAAAGTATGTTTTCAAAACAAACTCTTGATACCAATACCAATTTGCAAAATAAAACTATTGAAGCTCTTGATACCAACAAAACTAATGAGGCTCTTGATACCAAAAAAAATGAACATATTAAATGATACCAATTAAACTTTAACAAACTCTTGATACCAATACCAATTTGCAAAACAAAACTATTGAAGCTCTTGATACCAACAAAACTAATGAGGCTCTTGATACCAAAAAAATGAACATATTAAATGATACCAATTAAACTTTAATAAATCATACTAAAACATAAAACATGCATACACAAACATGCATATAAACTCAAATTCTTCTCCCCCTTTTTGTCAATCATCAACAAAGGGGTTAAAAACAATCATAATAGAAGCAAATTCTTCTCCCCTATTTGGTTGAAACAAGGAATCAACAAGGGGTGATAACAATGTTGGCCCAAAGGCCCTTCACCCTAGTTTTGATGATGATCAACTCATGTAGTTATAGTTACTAATGATCTTGTGTTTAATTAGTGACAGATTCATGATCAAGATCTTAGTAGGTGCATAGCTCAACAAAGGATTAAAGAACAAGATTTGGAGCTTGCATGTTGTGATCCAAGGAGTTTTTGGATCAAGCTTGGACCAAGTCAAGAAGATGAGAAGCCTTCAAGTGAAGACTTCAAGAAGTTGAAGACTTGTGTCTAGGTATAGAATTTGTATTTTTGTTTTAGTAAAAATGTAAAGGATAGATAGTTGGTGGATTGCTCAAGTCTATATCACACACACACTCTTGATTAGAACTCTTGATTTAATTGATTTCATAAAAGATTTTGTTTTTAGAAAAGAACTTTTATTTTAGAAAAAGATTTTTCTTTAAGACAAAATATTTGTTGGTTTTTGGTATTTCTATCATGTATATTCTTTAACCAAAACCAAGTTGTATACTAGATTTCAAAAACATAGATATTTCATATTGATTGTGGAGTGGATCATATCCATACACACTATGCTTTTAAATGGACTCAAATATCTTGTTTTGTATTTGATAAAGGTTTGGAAAAACATTTCATGGAAAATTAGGTTTTTATCAAAAGAATTTTTACCAAGTATTTTACCTTGATAGTAGTATGACACATGCTCATACTCTATGATTTTTCAAGACCAAAACATTTTATCCAAGACCCAAAACCAAATCCAAATTGTCCAGGTCCTGGAAGTTCTGATTTTTCAGAATTTCTCAGTGACCGGTCGACCGGCAGTCGACCGGCACTCGACCGACATACACAGTTTTTGTGCATGTGCGTATCAGTCGACCGGAGTCGACCGATACTCGACCGACCCAAACCTGTTGCTCTCTGGAAAATGCCAGTCGACCGGATCGGTCGACCGACAGTTCTTTCCAGAAGAGCGGTCGACTCACCAGTCGACCGGTGGCTGCAACGGTCAGAAAAATGACCGTTGGCCGGTCGACCGGAGGTCGACCGCCAGCTCTGACAGAACCCCAACGGCTCTATTTTCTGTCAGCCTATAAATTGGGATTTGTCATCTGTTTTGAGGTTAACATTTAGGAGACTTCTTGAGCTGTTTTTCAGACACTTTTAGAGGAGTTTCTCTACAAGATTTTAGTGCAAATACTTCCAATCAAAAGGAAGAGTTTTATCAAGAGAGTGTTTAAGTGATTTCTTGTGTTTTCCAACAAAGCTTTCTTTCCTTCATTTTCTCACCACACACTTGAGCTTTCCATTGCTAGATATTCTTATAGGTGTGTTGTAGTGAGAGTACTCTTTAGGTGATCAAGAGTTGTGATCATCAAAGAGATCTTTTCTTGTAATTTTGAGGAAACGGGCAAGTGTGCTCGTTGTGGTTGAGTTCGGGTGCGAACTTGTGGTGCGAGGTGCGTCCTCGTCAAGCCGGTGGGCTTGTGGTGTGTAAGGGACTTTGGGAGTCCGAGGGTTTGTAGGTGTACGGCACCGAGGAGAGATCCGGTGGGATCTTACATAGTGGAAATCCTTCGTGTGTCGAAGGCGGGGATGTAGAGCAAGTGTGCTCGAACCTCGAAACAAACCCTTTGTGTTTGCGATTGCTTACTCTTCCCTCTCTCTCTCTCTTTGTCTCTTTATATCTTGCATTTACTTTCATTGTGTTCATCTTATATATGCATGATATATACCCTTGTGCTTAATTGATATATAATTGCGTGGGATTGTTGTTAACACTAGTATTCAACCAAGAGAGCCAACGCGGCACCTCAACCCATTCAAGGGGAATCTAGAGGAGCTTGTCCAGAGCCTCGCAAGGGGAATTCGGCAACACTCTTGAGTTATACATAAGTGTTTAATTAAAAGAAACTTTAATTTGGTCAACTTAGTTTTAATTCCGCATTATTTGTTCACAAGTGACCATTAGATTAGCCATCACCTATTCACCCCCCCCCTCTAGGTGATCTTACAATTGGTATCAGAGCTAGTGCTCTTGATAAGGGTCTAACAACCTAAGAGTTAAAGATCCTACATTTGGGCTAATCACAATATTTGTTGTACACACACACCTCACCATGGACTTTATGTCACCACCCACCTTTGATATTCTTAACATCCACATTTGGAAAGTTAAGATGTCATTATTCCTAAAAGCCCTAGGTTATAATGTATATCTTGCCACTACTAATAATGCTTATTGTATAGATGGTAAGAATCTTGAGGCTAATACAAAAGCCCTACATGCTTTAAAGAGCACCCTAAATGATGATTATTTATGTAGGGTTGCTAATATTGATATGGCTTTTGTAGTATGGAACACCCTCATCTCCCTTGGCGAAAATGAACAATACTATGCGGGGAGTGATTCGGATGTTGGAAGCGACACCTCCAACAAGTGCTACATGGTCCAAGGGGATGACCCCCTTGAGGTAATTCCGAATCCGAGGATGATAATGTTATGTCATATGATGAGCTTAATACATTTTGCCAATTATTGCTTGAAAAATATGACATGAAAAAGAAAGAAATTAAAAATTTGAAAAAGGATCTTGCTAGCATGCATGTAGATCATGATTCATGTAGAGATAACATTGCATGTTTAGAAAAAGATAACAAGATTTTGAAAAAGGAATTTGATTGCATGCTTAATGAAAATGATTCACTTAGAAATAAAGTCGCATGCTTAGAAAAAGAAAAAGAAGATTTGAAAAATGAGAATGTTTCCTTATTTTCTAAATTGAGTATTTTGTGTGAAGGAAACAATACTTTGAAAGAAAAGATTGATTTGGTGGAAAAACAAAAGGAAAGTATTTTGCAAGAAAATAAGTCTTTGAAAAGAAAATTTGTTGAAAAAGAAAAAGATAATGTTTGTAAAAAGAAAAAGAAAAATGATTCTTCATCTCATCATGCCTTTCATGCTACCACTAATGAGTTCAAGAACTTGAAAAATAAAATGAATAATTTGAGTTCAACTTTGAACTCTTGTGCATTTAATCATTCTAAGTTGGAATCTTTGTTTCAAAAGAAACAAGTTCCCCATGCTCATGCACATACTCATCATGCTCATGCTTATGGTGCACATCACGATCACAATCACACTCATAAGCATCATGCTAAGGTGTACATTTGTACACATTGTGGCCGCAAAGGCCATCTAGCAAGATATTGTTTGATAAGAAACCATATTTATATTTTGCTAAGTATAATAGATTTTGGGTTCCTTACAACAATGCTAACCCCAAAGGACCCAAGAAAACATGGGTACTAAAACCCCCACCCTTTGATTTTGATGTAGGTGAGGGCTCTCACAAAATGTGAGAGGATTGGTGCCTTGGTAGCCAATGCAATGGATATGATGGACACTCTTGTAGATGCATTGCTATCAAGGGAATTATGGTGGAAAAGACCATCATGCTTGGAGCTTTGAAGTTGGTAACAATTTCTTAACTCCTATTTTTATATACATGCTTTTACTTATTTCATACATTCATAGCATGTTCATGATTTTGTTTGATTTGTGCTTCATGTGGTATTTACATGCTTAGATGTAGATTTGTCAAAATTGTATGTATACATATACAAATAGTGAATTACAATTGACTCTTAAATAATTTGAACTTCATGCTCACTTGTATCCACTTTATGCATATGTATAATCTAGTTTTGATAATTCTCATATATACATGTTTTGCCAATTTTTGTGATTTACTTCATGTATATGCATGCTTAATTCAAATCTAATAAATATACATGTATACCCGTGAGTCTCTTGCCTTCATGCAAACATTTAATAGACTCTTTATTTTTGGGATATGTATGCATATTGTTAGATTTGTATAAACCATACATATACCATGAAAATTGTTGATTTTAGTGAAAAATGATTTTTCATGATTTGTTGTTAAAAATTTGACTTATGATCGTTTTGGGCTTCAATGACTATTTTCATGTAGACACTATTTACATAACCTTTGAACACTCTATCTTTAAGAAAAATATATAATTTGGAGCTTTATGGAATATGAGTGCTTGAACTTTTATGTATTTAGTAGTATTCATGAAATACATATGATCTTATTTTTTTTAAGGATCTTTAACTAGTTTGTCAAAAATCCATTTAAACTAGTTATCTATTCTTCAAGTATTGCACATGATTCTATTTTTATGGATAAATTCTTTTGTTTTCTCAAAATTTATTTGTACTTCATGATTTGAATATTAGTTTAAATGTTAGTTTTTGTCAACACTATGACTTATACTTTTACATATTATGGGCACAAATAAATCTATTGATATGTGTACTTGAATGCTTATTTGAACCTATTAGATGTACTAGTATAGCCTTATGTTGATGATCATTACATTCTTAAACTTGTATTCCCATTTGGATTTATGTTTTGATCATGTGATTTCATTTCATGTATAAGTTTCTTTTGCCAAAACATTAAAATATACATGGATAACCTTGAGTCATTTGCTTTTCATGCAAATCTATTTATAAGAACTCAATTGTATTTTGGGGATATGTATGTATACTTAATGTCTTGTCAAAACATACATATGCTATGAAATATAATTTTGATGATTTTCATATATTAAAATTTGTGATGATTTTCGTATTTTCAAAATTTATGATTTTAAGGAATATTGAGTTTTATTGCAATTTTCATGATGCCATGTTTCACATAACATTAGTACACTCATTTTTTGAAAATATGGACTTTATGGATTAGAGTGTTTCTTAGTGCCTTGTGTTTCATTGATATTTCATGAAAAACTTTTTAACTTATTCCTTGATGGAAGGATTTCGTACTAGTTCATAAACACTTTCATTTAACTAGTTCGAATTCTTCTAGTGGTAGAGTATATGATAAGCTTAATCTCTTCAATTGGTATCATTGGATATTTTTCAATTGGTATCAATATCTTCTATATATACTCATATTTTGATTGTATGTATGAATGTTTTCAAATTATATCAATTTCTATTGGTATTATCTTGTCATACATATATGTTATCTATTTGTGCTTATTTTACAATTAGTATCCTTTAAAGCACATAGATTGTTGATGCTAAGCTTAATTAGATTTCAAATTGGTATTTCTTAAGAAGCTTGTGCATTGTATTTTAAAATTGGTATCAAAATTCAATAATTTGATTTGTTGAAAGAATTCAAAATTTATTTCAATTTGGTTCAATTGGAATTCAAAAAGGGGGAGAAAAATTTGTTTGATGTATTTTTCTTTGAACCCTTTGTTGATGATTGACAAAAAGGGGGAGAAGAATTTGTGATTTTATATGCATGATTTCATGATTTTCTTACTTAAGGGGGAGTAAGATTTGTATTTATGCATATATGTTGTCTTGCAATTAGGAGCAAAAGATTTGATTTATGATTTGATCTATATGATTGCATCTCCTACATTGCATACATGTCATGTGCTTTTATTGCCATATCTTTTATTTATTTGGTATGCATGAGTTAAGGGGGAGCTTCTTTGAAGCTTTACTTTAATCCATGCATATATAACTTGTGTCTAGGTATAGAATTTGTATTTGGTTAAGGGGGAGCTTCTTTGATTTCCTTACTTAAGGGGGAGAAGTATTTGGTTCCTTGCTTAAGGGGGAGTAAGATTTGTATTTATGCATATATGTTGTCTTGCAATTAGGAGCAAAAGATTTGATTTATGATTTGATCTATATGATTGCATCTCCTACATTGCATACATGTCATGTGCTTTTATTGCCATATCTTTTATTTATTTGGTATGCATGAGTTAAGGGGGAGCTTCTTTGAAGCTTTACTTTAATCCATGCATATATAACTCCATGAGTTTTGTCATCATCAAAAAGGGGGAGATTGTTGGCCCAAAGGCCCTTCACCCTAGTTTTGATGATGATCAACTCATGTAGTTATAGTTACTAATGATCTTGTGTTTAATTAGTGACAGATTCATGATCAAGATCTTAGTAGGTGCATAGCTCAACAAAGGATTAAAGAACAAGATTTGGAGCTTGCATGTTGTGATCCAAGGAGTTTTTGGATCAAGCTTGGACCAAGTCAAGAAGATGAGAAGCCTTCAAGTGAAGACTTCAAGAAGTTGAAGACTTGTGTCTAGGTATAGAATTTGTATTTTTGTTTTAGTAAAAATGTAAAGGATAGATAGTTGGTGGATTGCTCAAGTCTATATCACACACACACTCTTGATTAGAACTCTTGATTTAATTGATTTCATAAAAGATTTTGTTTTTAGAAAAGAACTTTTATTTTAGAAAAAGATTTTTCTTTAAGACAAAATATTTGTTGGTTTTTGGTATTTCTATCATGTATATTCTTTAACCAAAACCAAGTTGTATACTAGATTTCAAAAACATAGATATTTCATATTGATTGTGGAGTGGATCATATCCATACACACTATGCTTTTAAATGGACTCAAATATCTTGTTTTTGTATTTGATAAAGGTTTGGAAAAACATTTCATGGAAAATTAGGTTTTTATCAAAAGAATTTTTACCAAGTATTTTACCTTGATAGTAGTATGACACATGCTCATACTCTATGATTTTTCAAGACCAAAACATTTTATCCAAGACCCAAAACCAAATCCAAATTGTCCAGGTCCTGGAAGTTCTGATTTTTCAGAATTTCTCAGTGACCGGTCGACCGGCAGTCGACCGGCACTCGACCGACATACACAGTTTTTGTGCATGTGCGTATCAGTCGACGAGTCGACCGATACTCGACCGACCCAAACCTGTTGCTCTCTGGAAAATGCCAGTCGACCGGATCGGTCGACCGACAGTTCTTTCCAGAAGAGCGGTCGACTCACCAGTCGACCGGTGGCTGCAACGGTCAGAAAAATGACCGTTGGCCGGTCGACCGGAGGTCGACCGCCAGCTCTGACAGAACCCCAACGGCTCTATTTTCTGTCAGCCTATAAATTGGGATTTTGTCATCTGTTTTGAGGTTAACATTTAGGAGACTTCTTGAGCTGTTTTTCAGACACTTTTAGAGGAGTTTCTCTACAAGATTTTAGTGCAAATACTTCCAATCAAAAGGAAGAGTTTTTATCAAGAGAGTGTTTAAGTGATTTCTTGTGTTTTCCAACAAAGCTTTCTTTCCTTCATTTTCTCACCACACACTTGAGCTTTCCATTGCTAGATATTCTTATAGGTGTGTTGTAGTGAGAGTACTCTTTAGGTGATCAAGAGTTGTGATCATCAAAGAGATCTTTTCTTGTAATTTTGAGGAAACGGGCAAGTGTGCTCGTTGTGGTTGAGTTCGGGTGCGAACTTGTGGTGCGAGGTGCGTCCTCGTCAAGCCGGTGGGCTTGTGGTGTGTAAGGGACTTTGGGAGTCCGAGGGTTTGTAGGTGTACGGCACCGAGGAGAGATCCGGTGGGATCTTACATAGTGGAAATCCTTCGTGTGTCGAAGGCGGGGATGTAGAGCAAGTGTGCTCGAACCTCGAAACAAACCCTTTGTGTTTGCGATTGCTTACTCTTCCCTCTCTCTCTCTTTGTCTCTTTTATATCTTGCATTTACTTTCATTGTGTTCATCTTATATATGCATGATATATACCCTTGTGCTTAATTGATATATAATTGCGTGGGATTGTTGTTAACACTAGTATTCAACCAAGAGAGCCAACGCGGCACCTCAACCCATTCAAGGGGAATCTAGAGGAGCTTGTCCAGAGCCTCGCAAGGGGAATTCGGCAACACTCTTGAGTTATACATAAGTGTTTAATTAAAAGAAACTTTAATTTGGTCAACTTAGTTTTAATTCCGCATTATTTGTTCACAAGTGACCATTAGATTAGCCATCACCTATTCACCCCCCCCTCTAGGTGATCTTACAAACAATAGAAACGTAAAATTACGATATGACAATGAAGTGCATAAATGATACCAATTGTAAATAAAATTTGACAATACCAAACAAGACATTGAAAATAAATCAACATTTATCAAAAAGGTAGATATGTAAAGTAAACTTGCTACCAATTGAAAATAAACACATTGAAAATTAAAACACATGATACCAATTTTGTGTAAACAAATGCATCTTGATACCAATTTAAGATATTTTACTTTATAAGCAAAGGATACCAATGAAAGAAATTATTAATTCTTTAATCATCATAAAATTAGGGAGTGGAATACAAAACCAATAATAAACCAAATACCAATTGAAAAATTGAAATGTGAGTTTTCTCCCCCTTTATGAAATACCAAAAGAAAATATGCATAGGCTTGAAATAAGATACCAATTGAAAATTAAATCAATTGAAACATGATATTCATTAAAAATTCAAGCTTAGCAATCTTAAAATTATGATAAAGCTTGTATTTGGATATCAATTGAAAAACTCAAGCTTAACATAACCAAAATTTGTGCTTCAAGATATAGGGATATAATAAGCACAAATAAATCATCTATATATGTATGTAAGAAATAGATACCAATTGAAATTGATACTATATGAAAAGTAAGCATACATATATAAAACAAAACATATATGAGTATACAAAAGGATGTCAAGATTGATACCAATTGAAAGAATTCAATGATACCAATTGAAACAAGAATAAGATCAAGTGTATGACTCATATCAACTACCATCCATTTCATGATCAAGTTTAAAATGATTTACACTATTAAGCATACATGAGCATGATCTCCCATCCAACCACCCATAGAAGGTAGGGGTTTCAAAAATAGATTTGAAAATAGAGTACGTTTAAAAATCACTACCAAATGAAGAATAACACAACTAGTTATATGAGATTCTTCAAATAAGGAATAACAAAAATATTTTTCATGAAGACACATGTAAACCACATGGCACTAAAACACTCAAAATCCATATGGCACAAATTATACTCATGAAAACTAAATCATGAGAAAACATCAACTAAGGTGAGTGTACAAGTATTGTGAGAAACATATCAACATGAAAATGGACAATCAAGCTCAATAATGAAACTATGAAACTCATCAAGATGTGAAATCATAAATTGAAATCATCTTAAAAACATTAAATTCATCCAAACGACTTGAACTTCAAGGCATATGTATGTCATGTACAAACTAAAGTATACATACATATCCTAAACACAATGAGACCACAAAAAGTATATGCATGAAGGCACGTGGCTCAAGGATGTATATGTATAAATGATAGTTTGGTCAAGATGGACATATACATGAAGTCAAACAAAACATGTAAAATGATGAATACAAGTCAAATGCAAGAATCATCAAAACTAGACTATACTAGTACATCAAGTGAATACAAATGAGCGTTCAAGCACAAACATATATAAAGGTTTATTTGTAGCTCACTAGTTGTACAAGTATAAATCCTAGTCTTAATGAAAACTATAATTCAAGTAAGTAGTCAAAACATGAAGCATGAAACGGGTCAACAATCAATACGATCATAATAATCAAAAACATGAATTATTAAAACAAAGTCATAGTCAACCATATGATTAGCATGACAAAGACATGTGCTTTAGATCTATGATTAACATGATAGCTAAAACATAAAGAGAACACAAAATATGGGTCCATATAAACATGGGTGATCTCATAAGCTATACATGCATGTCAATGGTCTAATAAACATGGCAAATATCATACAATCATAAACATCCAAATGGTCATAATGCATATGCATGTGCATTAAATCTAGGGCATACATGTTAGTTTTAAACAAGGTGAGAACACTAAATATAGATCCATATGAAACATGGGTGCTCAAGTAACTAAACATGTATAACACTATTCTAATAAGCATGGCATAAGCATAATGAACAATAAACCATGGCATGCTATAAATAGATGAACATGAAAAGCATGCAATTAAAAATAGGAGTTAGAGAATGATACCAAAACCGATGAAGGTGCATCTCTAATTCTCCAAACCACGGTGGTCCTCCCACCAAATCTCCTTGAGAGTGAAGCATCCAAATGGTTCTCCTTTTAGCTTAGAATGCATCCACCTCAAGGTACCAACACTCTCACGTTATGCGAGAGCCTCCACCTACATCAAACATCAAAGAGGTGGATCTTGGTACCCATTTTCTTGTGGGTCCACGGGGGTTAGTATCTCTCCAAACCCAAACAAGATTAGTTGCTAAATTTTCATGATAAATACGATCATAACAAAATCTAGCAAGATGGCCTTTTCGACCACAATGTGTACAAGTGTACACATGAGCATACATGTTATGATTGTGTCCGTGATAAGCATGTGTATGCCATGTTGGGTGTGCATGCATAGTTGGAACTTGTTTCTTGCGAATCAAGGATTCCAAACGAGTGTGATTTAAAGCACATTGGCTCAAAGTGGAGCCCAAACAATCAACACTTTTCTTCAAATTATTAATATCATTTTCAATGCTAGAAGATAAAGTGGAGCATGCTATAGGAGTGCAAGAAGTAGAAGCTACACTTGCATGGCAAACATGAATATCAATATCATTTTGCAAAGATTTATTTTTATTCAAAACCAAATCCAATTCTTTTGTAATTACATCAATATCATTTTTCAAAGTGAGATTTTCTTTAAAAGTAAAATCCAATTTTGAAGATAAGATCTCATTGTGCTTTACAACATCATCACAATCATTTTTGTTTTTCAAAAATTCATTTTCCTTTAAAGCAAGTTCGAGTTGAGATTTAAGTGAGTCACATTCACTTGCAATCTCTTCCTTCTCTTGCAACAACAATTCAAAATTAGAGCATAAATCCTTTAATTCATTTTTTAAAATAAGATTATCATCTTTCAACAAATCATGTTCTTCTAACAAATTCTCAAGCTTTTGAACAAGTTCCATATTCAAAGTTTGAACTTCAAAACATCCATGACAATAGGAACTAGAGCTATCATCTATTTGAGAATCCGATTGTACCTCGAGGGAGTTCTTCCCTTGGACCATGAGGCATTGCTCTTCGGACTTTTCTCTCTTAGATCTCCTCATCTTGTTGATAATCCTTGGAAGCTCGGGAGAGGTCAAGATGCTCCAAACTGCAAAAACCGAATCATAACGATCAAAAACATGTAATAGATGTTCATTAAGAGATGCTCTAAGTGTTCTAAGTGCAAGTGCATTGCCTTCTTATGCTTGCTACTATTAGGGAGGGTTTCTATAGTGATGGCTTGATAAACTAGATGACCTAGAGTTTTTAAATGCCTAGTCATGTCCACCTTCCAAGCATCAAGTCTAAAATGGTCAAACATAGGAGGGCTAGCCATGAGTGCAAACTAGTATGAGTGCAAATGATAATGCAAATGAAGATTAGCAAACCAAGATCTTAACTCATAGGTGGTTAAACCTAAATATCAGGAGCGCTAGCTCTGATACCAATTGAAAAGTCACCTAGAGGGGGGTGAATAGGTGACAATGCTAATCTATGAACTTAATGCGGAATTTAAAAACTTAATGCAAATTACACTCAAGTGTGATCAACAAACGATGCACACACAACCAAGCCAAGCAAATATGAATGCACAATATAAATAATTGCAAGGCACAAAGTAAAGAGAGAGTAAGAGAGAGTCAATGGATCAAGCGCAAATAACAAGATATGTTCCGAGGTTCGAGCACCCAGCTCTACATCCCCGCCTTCGACACACGAAGGATTTTCAATCCACTAGCTTGTCCACAAAGGACTCCCACAAAGGGAAACTCCACCGAGGATTTGGGGCAATCACAATACAAGGAGTACCCAACTCCTCTCCTTACAAACACAACCTCCTCCTTGAGGCACAACTCCAATCCAACAAACAATCACCTCACAACCCGAGGGATTAACACAAAACCAAGCAAGGATCACCTCACAACTTGAGGGATACAAACCACTTGCACAAACAACCTCCTCAACCTCCTCAACCCAAGAGGGAAAAGCACAAAGCAAAGTATAGAGGGTTTACAACTTAGTGGTTTCAAACAACAACCACAAAATAATTTCTTTTTCCCACACAAAATCCTATAGAAAAGATAGTAGATTTTAGCTCAAGTGTGGAGAAAACCAAGGGATTTGAAACCAGCAACTCAAAGAAAATCTTTGGAAAATAAATGAAACCAAGATAGAGAAGTTCAATTCAAAAGCTTTTCCCAAAACCCTTTTCTTTGATTTTTCAAACCCTAATGAAAACACCAAAAAGATTGTTCAATATGAGTTCAAAAACCTATTTTGATTGCAGCAAAAACACCAGAGAGTATGAAAAAATTCGCACAAAAAATCTTAGAGAAAAACTCTTGCAAATGGGGTATTTATAGGCAAATCTGGAAAATAGCCGTTGGCAGAAAAAACTGCCAGAAATACCCTTCCGGTCGACCGCACGGTCGACCGTCCAACGGTCAAAAAACAGCCGTCTGACAGCTGCCGGTCGACCGGGCGGTCGACCCAGACAAACAGAGACCAATCTGCTTACAGTCGGTCGACCGCACGGTCGACCGTCTACAGAAACAGCCGACGTGCACGTTTTTGTGCACGTCCGGTCGACTGGCGGTCGACTGGCCGCTTGGCCCAGTCGACTGTCCCAGTCGACCGGCCCAACCTGGCAGACAGCAAAATAGGTCAGATTAGAACACATTTTTGAGGTCTAAAACGTTCTAATTTGGGAATAAGTATATAGGATGAAGTTGTATATATTGAAGTCTTCTTTCTAATGCAACTTAAATCAAATCAATATCATTTCAGAATTGAAAGTTATCAATAAAATATTAAAAGGTGTCAAAACAGAAACTGTAAACTGTTTTCAGAACAAGAACAGATTTCAACCAAATATTTGAAAACTTTAAAATTAGAATCAGAAAATGGTTATTAAATAAGAAATTTAGATCTGAAAGTTATCTTTGAAATGCAAGTTAAATCATGTTATTTGATTATAAAAATAAAAAGTTATGATAATAACTATAGAAGGGTGTCAAGCAGATCTGTAGAACTAAAACTAGTTCAAATCCAAAACCCGATATATGTATTTGAAATCCAAAACCGATTCAATCAAAAACCAAACATATTGAATTTATGTGTGTGTATTGTGAACTTGAGCATATCATACTATTCTAATCTTTACAAATAGGATCTAAACCCAAAACTAAACTATGGTACCGATGTCTTCTTGTAGAGCGCAATCTCCAAGCCGACTCGATCCAAAACTCTTTGATCCACCGAGCAAGTGCTATATATGATCTTTGACGCTTGGGCTCTTGAATCAACATGTGGATAGCTTCCAAATCATCTTGTTGAAGCTAATCACCTACTAATAACTTGATTAATGATCTGAAACTAAAATCACAAGATTATTAGTACACATAACTACATGAGTTAATCATCATCAAAACTAGAGTGGAAGGCCTTTGGGCCAACAATATCATCTAAAAAAATCTCAAATACTCAACTATAAATTCAGCTACGTCAATCTCATCTTAATGCAGATCAGGCTTTGCTATAAAGAATGTAAAAGCCCATATCAACTCTAACTCAAGATAAATCCAAATCACGGTCCAACTTTCCTGACAACTAAGACTGAATCCAGCATAATAAACAACCAGTAAGAACTAACAAGAATACTAATATCCTGGTGATAAAACATCGAGTTCAGAAATGTCTAACATCAAATCACATTTGATCTATTATCTATAATATCTCTAAACAGTCTCATATCGGTGAAGGCGTCATATCTACTTGTCCACAATATCCAAAAGAGTTTCGGTCGGAAATAATCACTAAATACATGAATGTCAAATCTTTTAAACATAAACTATATCAACCTCAAGATCGAGCCGAATCAAGTCACAGTTTAAAGTGCATCAACACAAAGCTTAAGCCAACAATGGCAAACTAGTAACACATGAAATGATGCTAATACAAGCTCATATCAACTAGGTAATTAAAGTGAACAATTATAGATGCCTCATGAAGTGGTACAAGTAATAAAACTGGTAGAATATAATAGAAAGTCACATGAAATGATAAGTTCAACATGTAAATGCATACCGGCAACGGTAAATAAGGAAATGCACAAGAACGAACACTCACATAAAATGACGTGGTTTCGGAACTGAATCGCCGTCTGGTCTTCACTGCACGAACCGATACTAATCTACGGATCATCCCATAGGCGGTCTTCGAATTGCCATGGTATCGGGTCCATAACGGGCACAAATCCGAATCGGATCCGGGTCTCTGGTAGCTGGGTTCGGATCTCATCGAACGGGTCCGAAACACTGTAGCATGCAACGAAATACACAGAGAGGAAGGAGAATCAACACACACACTTAATGCACTAACACATGTACCCATACAAGCATGCCACACGTGCATACACCCACGGGTACACCCATGTACATATGTGTACAAGTATACACATACATCAACAGACTTGCATACTTAAATAAATATTAACACACATTAACATAAATACATACACTTATATATATATACATATAATATACATATGCACATAACACATATACATGTACACACATGCATACACACACTTACATACCCATGTATATACTTACATATATACATACATATATATACTTATATACTCACACACACATGAAATAATCCTACACATGCATATACATACACACTCATCCATGCATATACATCCTGCATAAATACATGCATACACATGCATGCATACCGCAACCACTCACGCACACACCAGCATATTTAATTACACTTCCCAATTATTACAACTTTACCCTTAAACATATAAATGCACTAACCTCGGTGCGATTTGCAGCGCGTTGACGGAGACTCTGGCGGAGGCGTCGGGGGCCGCAGAGGGTGTCCTTGGATAGAGAATACCGCCGTGAAGGGCGTGGATGCGTTCAAGCTTGCCGACGGTGATCAACGGCGTCTACGGAGAGACTGAAAATGGCTCAGAGTAAGATGTCTCCCACACATGCAATAAAAATGCACACACCTATAACATAATAGATAATTCAACATCATACACAATTTAATACTTATGCATAAAATGAAAGAAGGGAAAAACTGAGATGTGGGGGGACACTCACGCCTGCGGGATGGAGCTCGGGGCTACCTCTGTGCTGTGATGCTCACAGCAAAGGGGTGGTAATGGCTCGGGTGGGTACGCTGCCAAGGGGACAGCCGGGGAGAGGGGGCACGGCTGGGCAGGTGGGGCGGCCTGAAGGAGGGAGATAGGGCTCCGGCTATACAACGAAGGAGGAAGCTCGCCTGGAGGATGTGCTCGGGCTTGATGGCTGCTGCGCTGCTGCGTCGTGGCCTGCGGTGGGAGGCTTCGACGGCAGGGGAGGAGGAGGCAGCCTGTTGATAGCCGTGGGTGGAAGCGAGGGGTGGTGGGGGTTATCGTCCAATGGGGCACGGGGATCATGGCGATGGCGGCTGTGATGGGAAAAGGGAAAAGAAAGGAGTTTAGGTTAATAAGAGGAGATTATATATAGGGTTAGGTAATGGGTTTGTGGGTTTTGGATATAGGTTTTGAGTTTGTAATTGGGTTTGGATAAGTAATAGGAATGGGTATTGGGTTATGGATATATGGGTATGGGTAGAGAGGGAGCCTATTGGATGTGGGTATGGCTCAAGGGATAGACTAATGGTTATGAGATATAGCGTATTGGGCTAACGAGTAGGAACATGAGTTATAAGGTAAAGGGGTTATAGGGTTAAGGAAAATGAAAAGGATAAATGAAATAATAATAATAATTACAACCATATTAATATTAATAGTTAATAATAACACCTAGCATAATTAGCCATAACCATAATAATAATAACATGTGTATGTATATCAATAATACTGATTATAACACTAAATAATAATTACTACAAAACAATAATAATAATATTAATTAACATTAACAAAAAATCAATAATAATAATATTCACATTAACTAATATTAATAATGGTAAATAATAACAACAACGAAATTAACGATAAATAATAAACACTTATAATAATAATTAACAATAAACATAGTAATAACTAAAATAATATTAATAATATTAAAAATAATATCTCTACTAATATTAATAAGAAATAATAATAATCATAATAAAATAATAATAGCAATTAATAATAAGAATAATAGTAATAAGTAATTAATATAATTATGAAATAATGGTAATAATATATAAAGCCAAATTACTATTTACTATCTTAAAAATAATTTGCATATTTAATATAATAAGAATCACAAGAAGAAGTAATAAATTAAGTTAATTGATAATCTTAATAAAATAATTAGTAAAGCAGAATAAATACTGTAGGAAAATAAAAATACAATATTACTAACTAGGGATATTACAATATAAAACATCTATGTCGCTTCTCGGCGTATCATGGATCCACCACGCTCCCGCTCCGCTACTCTGACTTTTGCTGCCGGCTTCAACATGGTGTGATCATACTCAAGGGACAAAATAGATAAATAGAATCGATAAGAAGGATAGAAATCAAGATAGAATCCAGATTACTCTAAAATAAGAGATGAAATCAAGAATATAAAAGAATCAAGATATGGTTTCCGAAAGGAAGGACGGTCAACTCACAAGTGGACTGAATACATAATATGGATAGTATATGTATTTTGCAGTATGACTATAGTTATTTCAAGTTACTGGTTAAAATTAGGTCTTCTAGAAAAAATTGAAGGTCAAAAGTCACATCGAAAGTCGAAAACTAGGCTCTGACACCAAAGAAAACCCTGTCATGCCCCGTATCCCAAAGTACGCTAGAAATGGAGACATAACGCGAATCGGTGATGCTTATATGCAAGGAAAATACCTTACGTATACGCGCTAAGTCTTAAGTAAGCCGAAATAAGCTACAACAAAAATCAACTATAATAAATCATGATCACTACAATAATATATATAGATGTTCACACATGATATCATATGAAATAAGAAATGAAATAATGACTAGCTGCAATATGGAAAGAAATAGGAAATAAAATAAATGAAAGTGAAAAAGAATACCAATGATCAAGTTGAGGGTAACTCTAGGCTCCTTGCGAAGCTTATGAGCTTAATGAAGACCTCAAAAGTATAAGAAAGTATCCAATCTTGACGTGCAAATCCAGGGTCGTCAGAAAGTGACCCAATGAGTGTGTAAAAAAAAATAAAAGGTGCTCATGCATATAAACAGTGTGAATATAGTAATAATATTAAAACTGTAAATAAAAGATAACTGAATAATCAACATCAAGAACAAAGTTATAATTGAAATATAACTCATACCATAGTAAAAGAAAACAACTGATACTCAAGATGTGTAACCTAGCATATGTCACCAGTCTGGTTAGGTATTATTAACCTAACTAATATAATACTTAGTTGTGTCCCATATCACAGCCATTTTCCCATATGTCAAACAATGTTATCTTTATTATAACAGCCTATCAATGTAGTGCATGTGTTTTGGAAGGGTATCGTGCATGCCCAGTGCCACAGTTTAACACCCTTGGTGCTGAATCAGAATGAACCGCAAGGCCCAAATAACTGAAGACCACAACCCCACACAAAAGAATAGCTGGTGTGGTGCCATAGTCTGAGCATAGCCCTAATAACTAAGAACTGAATAACAAAATAACTAGGTAACTAGTACTACCTTGGTTCCCCATGGTGGAACCCATAACTCGATATACCATAATAAGTCCTTTCAAAATACATGACATGCATTATCAGACAATTACCCCTGTTCCTCGGATTATGGTATCTTTTATTAAAAAGCAACAATATAAGTTATTACTAAAATGAAATAGTGACTGGATATCTCCAACAACTGATGATATCAATAATAGCTGATAACTAATTAACTAATAACTGAGAACTACTATCTAACAACTAAATAGTTATTAATTGACATCATATGGAGAACACTAGAGATATAGAGTCACTAATCACAACCGGTAACTGATACAGATATCTGATAACTGCTATCTACTCTGAAGTATGACGTCACCGATATCAACTAGATCACTATGATATATATGTATCCATAATTGAATAACTGCAGTGACTAGGAACCAATCATGAAGAGAGGTCTACTGAATATTCTCAAAGTTAACTGATCAACAGATACCGAAGTCATATCTAAATAGTAAAACATCCTCTAACAACATGTGATCTAGAATACCTACATCTGATACTCAACCAACAAACTCATCCATACTCAAATAATAGAATCACGGATAAATCCAAACATACTCTCAATCAATAATATAAAAGCCATCAGTCTCATCTGAACTCCATTCAAGATCCAATAAAAAGAACACAAATCTCACATCAATCAACTCTAACTCTAAATAAGTTAATACCAATCAAAGCATAATAAATCTAATCTCTTAATAAAATAACGTCATATATAATCCACTCTAAGAATAAATGAATCCCCATCTAACTTATTCCTAAATACATGAATACCAAGTCTGATAAGTACTCCACATAAAATATGAATCTTTAACCTCAATCACGAATCAATCAACCTAAAGATCAATCAATTTATATTATAAGATTTATCACAAATAGATCAATTACAAGATCAAGACCGGTATAAAGTATATCAATACTAGGCCTAAGCCAACAACTACAAACTACTAACACATGAAATGATATGATAAATGCTCATATCAACTAAATGAATAAGGTGAACACTCATTGATGTCTCATGAAGTAATACAGGTAATCATACTGGTAAAATATATCAGATGGATACATGAAATGGTAAAAAACCAATACCTATTGACAAAGGTAAATAAGAAAATAACACAAAAGCAAACACTCACATGAAATGATGCAGTTTTGGATCCGAATTGTCGTCTGGTCTTCACTGCACGAGGTAGTACGAATCTCTGGATAATATCATTGGTCGATCTTCGAATTGCCAGTGTCTTGGGTTCACAATGAACACGACTACGAATCGGGTCCGAGTCTCCTGTACTGATTTGGATCACAAGAACGAGTCCGGGTGGTGCAACACGCAACCCAACCCATGAACTCGCACGAACATACACTTGTATAAAATCTTATTTGCTATGCTTAAGATTTTCAAAACTCAAGCTTAAGTTTTTGCCTATGATCAAGTTGAGGTACTAAGAATTTTAAGGTAAGAGCATATCGTTAAGTAGTAAGATAGTGAGCCCAGATTTTCTTCCTATATTAAAAATAACAAATCAATCTTCAAGCTTTTTACAGATCACCTTTTTCAAAGCTTTTCTAAGTTTTCAATTTTTCTTTTAATCACTTCCTTACTCTCCATTCTTGTTTTCAACATAAAAAATACTGACATTCTTTGCTTTTTAAACAAAATACCGAAACACTTTCATCGCATTCTTCTCGTGGACACAACTCGTTTGCCCAAAGCTAGACGCCAAATCTAGACGGTAATTCTCACTGCTTTCACTTGCAATCAATTTTTGGCGCCGCTGTCAGGGAGGGAACGATGTAATTATTTTCTAACAAGTGTGGTGTCTTATTTTAGGGACGTCAAGGAATCAGATTTAGCGCTCAAGCTTTGCAGGAGAAGACTTGCTATTCTGTGCCCCTACTCTCGAAAGTAGGAAACAGAATTTCAAGAAATTGCAGCGCAAAAGTTTAAAATTTTTAGACTAATGTAAACTTTTTTTTTGCAGGACATATTGCTTTGTAAAAATATAGTTTTTGTGCTATTTCTGCTATATCTGATATTCACACTCCCTGTTTTTAATCCAACAATAATCTGATTGATTGCCAATTGTTTAAAAAATGTTTAGACTTGCATTCTAGGCATTTGTCTAATTACATTTCTTTTACAATTACTCTTGAAGATAGCTGGAGACAAAGTACGTATGCATAACATATAGTTTAGAAAACATTCTTAGGTGATATTTGCTTGTGAATGTTACTTTTCTATATCTTGCACATTTTGCGCAATCAATCTTAAGGGCAAAACCCAAATCAAGATAAGGTGGGGAAGTTATTACCCTTCCTTAACCTACAAACCATCTCCAAGTATGCACAACCTAAGACTAATTTAAAATCTAATAGACGTTGGCCTTAGGGACATCTCGAACTCATTAGGAGATTATCCTAATGAGGAAGGTGTTAGAATTTGACTCCTACCAAATCAGTATCTAAGGACAGGAATTGAGGGGTGAAACCCCGAAGGATGGTGGTTTGGATTAATCAGGCCCGTCGCTTTGCGCGGATACCTTCCATCAATCTTGTTCTGACCTGGCTGATTAACTTGTGGTCAAAGTCTGCATTATGCCTCCTGTGGACAATCAACCAGTTAGGAGTTGTCTAGGTCAAAGTTACCTTAGACTGGGCTTAGTTGTTTCTTATTGTTGACTATTGGTGAACTGTTTGTGTTAGTGTTTGTGTATGCAAGTGTGGTCAAGAGACCTTAATTCATCTAAGTTAACTAGAAACACATCACCACCCAAGTTTGAACCAAGATCAGGTCCGATTATGGCTCAACCGACGTCTTTGCAGGATAGGCTCTATCCAATTAGAACTACACTTCAATCTTGCATCCAACTTCTATCGGTTGGTGAACACAATTTTGAGCTCAAGCCTCAGTTCATCAACACACTCCCTAAGTTTCATGACTTAAAGTCTGAAGATGCTTATTTCTTCATAAGACAGTTTGAAAAAGTATGCTTAATGATGAAAATCTCACACCTTGTAGATGATACTATTAGGCTGAAATTTGTCCCATTTGCTCTTAAGGACTTAACCAAGAAATGACTTTACAGCTTAGCGGCCGGCTCTATCACATCCTGAAATGGTTTCATCAAGTTCTTCTTAAAGAAATTCTGTCCAATTCATAAGACCGCTCTCATTAGGAAGAACATCATGCAGTTCAAGAAAGAACCTAGTGAACCATTTTGGTGATACTTTGAACGCTTCAAAGACCTCCTTGTCCAATGTCCCCATCATGGAATAGAGAAATGGCAACAATGCTAAATTCTTTATGACGATTTAGACTACTCTACCAAGACCCTCTTAGAAACCATGTGCCAAGGGGGATTCTTAAAGAAGGATGAGAATGAAAGATGGGATTTATATGTGGATCTAGCAGAAAAGACCATCCAATGGGAACCAGCTAGTAAAAATTCTAGGAATTCAAACTCCATCTCTGCAAAAAGAGGTCTCCATTCAATTGAATCATCCATAGCTAATAAGGCTTGAATTGCAAACCTAGCGAGAAGACTAGAAGTTTTAGAAACTAAGGAACCAAGTCCAGTCAATCAAGTCATCCCTAACCAATTTCCATCTCCGGGCTATACTTACTATCAAGCCATGAATCATGTATTTGAGGAGTGTCCTATGTTTCAAGCTCAACAACACTTTTCAGAACTGATGAATGCAGTCTTTTCAAGGCCGAAAATTAATTCTTATGCACCAACATACAATCTTGGCTGGAGAAATCGAATTTCTCATAGAGCCAAAACAATAATAACCCCTCACGGTCAAACTATGCAAGCCACTTCTATCATTCTAATAATTCTTCAACTAAACAACCCAACTTTTCTAATTACCATCATAATTCTTCCTACCATCCGCCCAATTTTTCAAACTATCAACAAAACTTTCCCAACCAAGCTCCACAATCTTCCTTCCAGAATCCTCAACAAGAAAGGAGAATGACTGACTTTGAGAGAAACATGAAATGGTACATGAAAAACCAAGATTCCCTCATACAAACTATACAGAGGCTAGAGGTTCAAAAGAGCCAATTAGCCAATCCATAGAATGAGAGACAAAAGGGTACCTTACCTAGTCATCCAGTAATTAATCCTAGAAATTCTCAACAAGCTCATTTGGTTGAGGATCAATCATTGAATCAATGTAATGTTGTTCATACATTGAGGTCGGGAAAGAAAGTTGATAATCATGTATCAGCGCCATCAAAATCCATTCAGCACAACCACACTCATGCGTCCAGGTCATCTAGATCCAATCCTTCCAAATCTGACGAATCTGAGACAAATAAGTCAACCAGTCAGGTGCACCAGTCTATAGTACCATTTCCTAATAGGCTAAAAAACAACAAGAAAAATTCACACATGGATAAGATAATAGATCTTCAATCAAGTGAGGATAAATATGTCACTTCATGATGCCATCTAACAAGTTCCATCTTATGCAAAAAAGTTTAAGGACATGTTCACCAAGAAGAGAATGACTAATGTACCCAAGAAAGTCTTTTTAGCCACTAACATTAGTGAGCTACTGTCGGGTCTGATCCCTATCAAGTACAAAGATCTGGGTTATCCCGCCATTGCCTGCACTTTAGGACAAGCCGAGATTAGTCGTGCACTTCTTGACTTAGGGGCAAGTAACAACTTGCTCCTATTCTCAGTTTATCAACAACTCGGGTTGGGCGATCATAGTCCAACTTGAGTCACAATCCAACTGGCTGACCGTTCAGTGAAATTTTCCAAGGGGGGAATTAATGATGTCCTTATCCGGGTTGAGGAATTTATCTATCTTGTTGATTTCATAGTTCTAGAGACACAACCTGTGTCCAATCTAAGGGCTAAAATTCCTGTTATTCTAGGGTGACCATTCCTTTCTACTGCCAATGCCATTATCAATTGTAGGAATGAGTCCATGAGGTTAACCTTTAAGGACATGACTAGAGAAGTCAATGTCTTCAACCTAGGAAAGCAACCCCATGATGTTGAGGAGCAAACATTTGAAGTCAACCTCATTGAGAACTTGACAAGTGAACATAGGAAAGAATTGAAATTAGAAACTGATGATGACTTTGAGTTAGAGTCTGACGACTTTAACCTTGATAAGGTTGTCGAGTCTGCTGTAAATTGGGCCTTAAATCCTATTTCACCAAATGTGGAGCCAATAAATTTGACTCACCCTTCCAGTGAGCTTTCTCCTTCCTTAGAATTAAAAGTCTTACCTGCACATCTCAAGTACATCTATCTAAGCGAACAAGAGACATTTCCTGTCATTATTGCCTCCCATTTAAATGATGGGCAAGAAGAAGATCTCAAAGCAATTCTAAGAAAACATAGATAAGCCATTGGTTTGACTATGACCGATATAAAGGGAATGAGTCCAACCATAGTCCAACATCGCATTCATTTAAATGAAGATGCAATACCAAAAAGAGACCCGCAGTGTAGGTTAAACCCTATAATGCAAGAGGTTGTTCATACTAAAATTGTGAAACTCTTAGACAATGGGACAATCTATCCCATTTCGGATAGCCAATGGGTCAGTCCTTCTTACACGGTTCCAAAGAAATCCATTTTCACCGTTGTGAAAAATGAGAACAAAGAGTTGGTCCAAACTCGACTTCTCACGAAAATTCGAGTTTGCATTGACTAAGGAAGCTTAATGCACAACTTGTAAGGACCATTTCCCACATCCCTTTATTGATCAAATGCTTGAACGTTTGGCAGGCCACGAGTATTAGTGTTTCTTGGACGATTACTCGGGGTATAATCAGATTCCTATTGCTCCTGAGGACCAAGAAAAGACTACGTTCTCATGTCCATTTAGGACATTTGCTTATTGTCGAATGTCTTTCGGCTTGTGCAATGCCCCAGCAATGTTTCAACATTGCATGTTGAGTCTTTTTTCTGATATGATAGAATGATACTTAGAAATCTTCATGGATGATTTCTCCATCTACGGAGATTCATTCACTAAATATCTTCACCATTTATAACTTGTCCTCTAATGTTATGCTGAGAAAAATCTGACATTGAACTAGGAGAAATGCAACTTCATGGTAAGACATGGAATTATCTTGGGTCATGAAATCTCTAAAAAAGAAATTGAAGTGGATAGAGCCAAAATTGAGGTTATTGCTAAGCTTCTCATGCCCAAATGCGTGAAGGATATTCGATCCTTCTTAGGACACGCCGATTTCTACCGAAGATTTATCAAGGATTTTAGCAAGATTGCTAGACCCTTGACTAATCTGTTATCTAAGGATGTGTCCTTCACTTTCGATGCTGAATGTATGAATTCTTGAGAGAAGCTTAAGAAAGAGCTTATTTCTACACCAATCATATCTGCATCTGATTGGTCTAAGCAGTTTGAAATCATGTGCGACCTTATGATTTTACAATAGGCGTTATCCTAGGGCAGCGCATTGATAACAAGCAGCACATGATTTACTACTCTAGTAGGACTCTCAATGATGCTCAAATGAACTACACTATTACTAAGATGGAATTCTTTGTAGTAGTGTTTTCCTTAGAGAAATTTTGTCCCTACCTACTAGGGTCCAAAATCATATTTTTCACCGATCATTCTGCGCTTAGGTACCTCATGATGAAGAAGGATGCCAAGGCCTGACTCATTCATTGGATCCTCCTCCTTCAAGAATTCGATCTCGAGATTCGAGATAAAAAAGGCGTCAAAAATGTCATTGCTGACCATCTCTCGCGTATCCCAAACTCTCCATGCAACGAATTGCCCATAAAGGAGGACTAACCTGATGAAAATCTCTTAGCGGTCTTTAGGGAACCTTGGTTTGCTGATGTAGTGAATTACTTATCACAAACCAAACTCCTTCTTATTGGTCTAAAAATGATATATACCGATTTTTATCTCAAGTCTGGAATTTCTTTTGGGAGGAACTGTATCTTTTTAAGTATTATTCTGACCAAATTATTAGGAGATGCGTTTCCAATAAAGAGATTAAGAGTGTTTTATCCTTCTGTCACGAACTTGCATATGGTGGACACTTTGGTCCCCGCAAGATTGCTGAAAAGGTGCTGCGAAGTGGGTTCTATCGGCCTACTTTGTTCAAAGATGCTTATGAATTTTACAAGACGTGCCCTAGATGTCAAATGATAGGAAGGATCTCGAAACGAGATATGATGCCCCTCAACCAAATTCTAGAAATAGAACTCTTTGATGTTTAGAGTATCGACTTTATGGGTCCATTTCCTAATTCATTTGAAAACTATTACATATTGGTTGCTGTGAACTATGTGTCCAATTGGGTAGAAGCCATTCCAAGTAGAACTAATGATAACAAAGTTGTCATAAAATTTTTGAAAGAAAATATTTTCTCACGCTTCAGAACCCCTCGTGCTATCATCAGTGATAATGGTACTCACTTTTGCAATAGATCCTTTGAAGCTCTTTTGCGAAAGTATGCCATAACTCACAAGTTATCCACACCTTATCATCCTCAGACCAGTGGGCAGGTTGAGATTTTCAATAGACAAATCAAGCTTATTTTGGAAAAGACTATGAATCAAAATCAGAAAGATTGGTCCACCAAACTTGTAGATGCCCTCTGGGCCTACAAGAACGCTTTCAAGATGTATCTAAGGATGTCTCCTTATAGGTTAGTCTTTAAAAAATCTTGCCACCTACCCGTTGAGTTAGAGCATCGGGCCTTATGTGCAATCAAGCAGCTAAATTTCGACTTGACTAAGACCGGTGACATTTGAAAATTACAAATTTTCGAATTAGAGGAGTTGAGAAATGAGGCCTATGAAAATGCAAAGATCACTAAAGATAGAGAAGATTTTTCATGATAAAAACATCATAAGGAAAACATTTGTCCCTGGATAAAAAGTCTTTCTCTATAATTTTAGGCTTCATTTTTTTCAGGAAAATTAAAATCAAGATGGACTGAGCCATTCGTTGTAAAAACCGTGTTTTCACACGGTGCTATAGAGATCAGTGACACCAAGAATGGAAATGATTTTAAGGTAAATGGCCAACGCCTTAAACCTTTCTTGGAATCGGTGCCGGTAAATGAAACGGCTATGAGCCTTTTCGACCCAGTGTATCGGTTACTTTCCTCTCTTGCATCCCATTTCATGCATCTATACATTTCTTTCATATATCGGAGACAATGCATGAGATAAGTATGAGGGAGGTCTGACATGACTAATATAACTTAAAAAAAGAGAAAATATATATAAAAAACTTTTTGAAAGAAAAGAATAATATTTTGATATATTTTTTGTAAGAAATTAAGTTAATTCTAAGAAAAAAGAAAATCATAATTAGAATTTCTTATACTTGATCAAAATAAGATGACTTGTTTGATTTTCAGGGTTAGGAAGAAAATTAGTAAAAGTAATTTAGTCTTGATCCTTACCTTGAAGAAATTGCGCACTTTATATACTTACACACTTGGGGCTCAATAACAAAGATTCTTATGCCTTATAAAAAATGAAAAATATATATATATAAAATAAATAAATCTAATTATTGATTAGGTAGGTGTTTTGGCCTAAGCAAGCCTTGGTATTTATGCAAAAGAAGATTAGATAAGTTTTTAATATATATATATATATATATTATATATATATATATATATAATCTGATTAAGTTGAGTATTTGTGCCTCATGAAGCATAAATATTCGCGCCTAAAAGGGGTACATTTTATAAATAAAAATCCTTAGTTTCGTGACCTTATTTGCTCGAGTGTTTAAGTCCTTAGGAGTGTTTTCTCACCTGGTGTCCTAAGACTTTCTGGTTTGAGTGTCACCGACTAAAGGCTCGTTACATGGGCAGATTAGAAAGCCGAATGGAATTGAGGAATAAATACCACCAAAAATAAATATAAATAAGGCATAAGAGTTAATGTTAAAGAACTCTTAGTCAAACTTCACAGTCACGAAGATGCATATCACTTAGGGTAAAGTAATAGACTAGATGAGAAATACAATTTGACTCCTTACTTTAATTGATGACATATTTTTTAATGGAGACTAAGTTTAAAAATGAAAAGTTTGATTTTTCTATAACTTATAGATTACTTGAACTCTTATAACAATATCTCGAATATTTTTTATCTTTTCAAAATGCTTTTCAAAAATGCTAACATTTTTTCTCTTTCTTTATGGATTTTTTGGGTGCAATCCACTGAAAACCCTCACGAAACAAAACTCATTCTCTAGGGGTAACTAAGAGGTTTAACGGCTTGTTGCACATGCTCAGTACAATCGAGTGACCTGTGAAGTGGTCTAATAATTGATTACGATTAGTTTTGATATTTTGCTCGAGGGCGAGCAAAAAATAAGTGTGGGGGTGTGATCGGTCACATATATTGTATATATATTATCACATTATCATATTTATTATCTAATAAATCCTATTAATAAGTCTTATTTTTCTTTATAAAATGCAGGCCCATTGCTAAAAGAAAGGGAAGAGAAACAAACCCAAAAGCGCATCAGAATACTGATTTAATTCAGAATTAATTTGAAATCAAAAAATTAGGGCAGATCATAGAAAATCAGAGAAGTTGAAAATCGGTTAAAATAAATCTTCCCAAATCAATCGGTTAAAGCCAATGATCAAAGGCACTTTCATCAAATTCAAGAGCTGAAATGGGAAAATCAGCAAGAGATAAAGGTGTATCACCAAACGAGGGAGTACCACCAACCAGGTGTGGCCACCTGGCCATACCATTGCCGCGAAAACGCTGCCAAAGCCATGTTTTCGCAGCTTGGTTAGTTCTGTTGGGGGAGTGTGTTTGCTCCCCTGTCTTCGTACGCCCTCCCCTGTTTGGTTTTTCCCTATAAATATCACATTTTTCAGAAAAAAAGGGACCGAAAATTAGTTAAAGTTTTTCTCTTTATTTTAGGGTTTAGGTTGTTTGTTAGATAGTATTGAGAAGTTGTATCTTTATTTTTTAATTTGTAGTTCAGTCCAATACCAGTGAGAGAGAGAGGAAAGAGTGATTGTAACCTGAAGTTGAAGTGACATCAATAAAGGATCAAGATTTCTCTTCTTCTCCAATTCACGGGTATGTCTCATTTCATTTACATGTCTTGCTTTACCTTAATTATGAGTACCTAAATTTATTTTTCTGGGCTCACTATCATCTCTCTCTTCGATCCGTCTTGTTTTGAATGGTTTTGATGTAAAGAACCTAAAGGAATAATTAGCATGCCTTAAACTAAGACTTTCTTCTTTGGAAGTGTTCTTGAAGGCACATGAGGATGGGTTTGGATTTCTAAACTTCTATTTCTTTTAAAACATCATTTGAACTTTTTTTTATTTCATACTTGAAAGACAACTTGATGATTTAACATTCAGTTCAAGAGAATTTCTTAAGAAAAAAGAGTTAAACTTTTTCAAACAATCTTATTTCTTTGCTTAAGATTTTTGAAACTCAAGCTTAAGTTTTTGCCTATGATCAAGTTGAGGTACTAAGAATTTCAAGAGAAGAACATATCATTGAGTAGTAAGATAGTGAGCTCAGATTTTCTTCCTATATTAAAAATAACAAATCAATCTTCAAGCTTTTTAAAGATCACCTTTTCCAAAGCCTTTTCTAAGTTTTCAATTTTTCTTTTAATCACTTCCTTACTCTCCATTCTCTTTTTCAACATAAAAATACCGACACCATTCTTTGCTTTTTAAACAAAAATATCGAGATGCTTTCATCGCATTCCTCCTCGTGGACACGACCCGTTAGCCCAAACCTAGACAGTAATTCTCACTACTTTCACTTGTAATCAATTTTTGGCGCCGTTGTCAGGGAGGTAACGGTGTAATTATTTTCTAACAAGTGTGGTGTCTTGTTTTAGGGATGTCAAGGAATCAGATTTAGCGCTCAAGCTTTGCAGGAGAAGACTTACTATTTTGTGCCCATACTCTCAAAAGTAGGAAACATAATTTCAAGAAATTACAGCGCAAAAGATTGAAATTTTTGGATTAATATAAACTCTTTTTTGCAGGACATATTGCTTTACAAAAATACAATTTTTGTGTGTTATTTCTGCTATATCTGATATTCACACTCCTATTTTTAATCCAACAGTAATCTAACTGATTGCTAATTGCTAAAAAAATGTTTAGTCTTGCATTCTAGGCATTTGTCTAATTACGTTTCTTTTACAATTACTATTGAAGATAGCAGGAAACAAAGTACGCATGCATAGCATATAGTTTAGAAAACGTTCTTGGGTGATATTTGCTTGTGAATGTTACTTTTCTATATCTTGCACACTTTGCGTAATCAATCTTAAGGGCAAAACCTAAGTCAAGATAAGGTGGGGAAGTCATTACCCTTCCTTAACCTACAAACCATCTCCAAGCATGCACAACCTAAGCCTAATTTAAAATTTAATAGACATTGGCCTTAGGGACATCTCAAACTCATTAAGAGATTATCCTAAGGGGGAAGGTGTTAGAATTTGACTCCTGCCAAATCAGTATCTAAGGACAGGAATTGAGGGGTGAAACCCCGAAGGCTGGTGGTTTGGCTTAATAAGGCCCGTCGCTTTTGCGCGAATACCTCCCATCAACCTTATCCTGACCTGGCTGATTAGCTTGTGGTCAAAGTCTGTATTATACCTCCTGTGGACAATCAACCAGTTAGGAGTTGTCTAGGTCAAGATTACCTTAGACTAGGCTTGGTTGTTTCTTATTGTTGACTATTGGTGAACTTGTTTATGATAGTGTTTGTGTATGCAAGTGTGGTCAAGAGACCCTAATTCATCTAGGTTAACTAGAAACACATCACCACCCAAGTTTGAATCAACATCAGATCCGGTTATGGCTCAACCAACGTCTTTGCAAGATAGGTTCTATCCCATTAGAACTACACTTCCATCTCCCATCCAACTTCCATCGGTTGGTGAACACAATTTTGAGCTCAAGTCTCAGTTCATCAACACACTCCCCAAGTTTCATTGCTTAAAGTCTGAAGATATTTATTTCTTCATAAGAGAGTTTGAGGAAGTATGCTTAATGATGAAAATCTCACACCTTGTAGATGATACTATTAGGTTGAGATTTGTCCCATTTGCTCTTAAGGACTTAGCCAAGAAATGGCTTTATAGCTAAGCGGCCGGCTCTATCGCATCCTGGAATGGTTTCATCAAGGTCTTCTTGAAAAAATTCTGTCCAATTCAAAAGACCGCTTTCATTAGGAAGAACATCATGCAGTTCAAGTAAGAACCTAGTGAACAATTTTGGAGGTACTTTGAACGCTTCAAATACCTCCTTGTCCAATATCCCCATCATGGAATAGAGAAATAGCTACAATGCCAAATTCTTTATGACGTTTTAGACTAATCTACCAAGACCCTCTTACAAACCATGTGCCAAGGGGGTTTCTTAAAGAAGGATAAGAATGAAGGATGAGATTTATATGATGATCTAGCAGAAAAGACCATCCAATGGGAACCAACTAGTGAAAATTCTAGGAATTCAAACTCCATCTCTTCAAAAAGAGGTCTCCATTCAATTGAATCATCCATAGCTAATTAGGCTAGAATTGCAAACCTAGCAAGAAGACTAGAAGTTTTAGAAACTAAGTAACCAAGTCCAGTCAATCAAGTCAGCCTAAACCAATTTCCATCTCTGGGCTATACTTATTGTCAAGCCATGAATCATGTATTTGAGGAATGTCCTGTGTTTCAAGCTCAACAACACTTTCCAGGATTGATGAATGCAGCCTTTTCAAGGCCAAATAATAATCCTTACGCACCAACGTACAATCCTGACTGGAGAAATCACTCGAATTTCTCATAGAGCCAAAACAACAATGACCACTCACAGTCAAACCATGCAAACCACTTCCATCATTCCAACAATTCTTCCAATAAACAACTCAACTTTTCTAATTACCATCATAATTCTTCCAACCATCTGCCTAATTTTTTAAACTATCAACAAAACTTTTCCAACCAAGCTCCACAATCTTCCTTCCAGAATCCTCAACAAGTAAGGAGAATGACTGACTTTGATAGAAATATAGAAAGGCACAAGAAGAACCAAGATTCCCTCATACAAACTATACAGAGGCTCCATAGAATGAGAGACAAAAGGGTACCTTGCCTAGTCATCCAGTAATGAATCCTAAGAATTCTCAACAAGCTCATTTGGCTGAGGATCAATCATTGAATCAATATAATGTTGTTCATACATTGAGGTCGGGAAAGAAAGTTGATAATCATGTGTCAACGCCATCAAAATCCATTCAGCACAATCACACTCAAGCATCCACCACATCTAGATCCAATCCTTCCAAATCTGACGAATCTGAAACAAATAAGTCAACCAGTCAGGTGCACCAGTCTATAGTACCATTTTCTAATAGGCTGAAAAAAGACAAGCAAAATCCATAAATGGATAAGATAATTGAGATCTTCAATCAAGTGAGGATCAATGTGTCACTTCTTGATGCCATCCAACAAGTCTCATTTTATGCAAAATTTCTTAAGGACATGTGCACCAAGAAGACATGACTAATGTACTCAAGAAAGTCTTTTTAGCCACTAACATTAGTGAGCTACTGTCAGGTTTGATCCCTGTCAAGTAAAAGGATCTGGGTTATCCTACCATTGCCTGCACTATAGGATAAGCCGAGATTAGTCATGCACTTCTTGACTTGGAGGCAAGTATCAACTTGCTCCCATTCTCAGTTTATCAACAACTCGGGTTGGGCGATCATAGTCCAACTTGAGTCACACTCCAACTGGCTGACCGTTCAGTGAAATTTTCTAAGAGGAAAATTAATGATGTCCTTATCCGGGTCGGGGAGTTTATCTACCCTGTTGATTTCATAGTTCTAGAAACACAACCTGTGTCCAATCCTAGGGCTCAAACTCCTGTTAACTTAGGGTGACCATTCCTTACTACTGCCAATGCCATTATCAATTGTATGGGTCCATGAGGTTAACTTTTGAGGACATGACTAGATAAATCAATGTCTTCAACCTAGAAAAGCAACCCCATGATGTTGAGGATCAAACATTTGAAGTCAACCTCATTGAGAACTTGACAAGTGAACATAGGAAAGAATTGGAATTAGAAACTGATGAAGACTTTGAGTTAGAGTCTGACGACTTTAACCTTCATAAGGTTGTCGAGTCTGCTGTAAATTGGGCCTTGAATTCTATTTCACCAAATGTGGAGCCTACAAATTTGACTCACCCTTCCAGTGAGCTTTCCCCTTCCTTAGAATTGAAAGTCTTACCTGCGCATCTCAAGTACATCTATCTAAGAGAACAAGAAACCTTTCCTGTCATTATTACCTCCCATTTAAATGATGGGCAAGAAGACGATCTTAAAGCAATTCTAAGAAAACATAGGGAAGTCATTAGTTATACTATGACCGATATAAAGGGATTGAGTCCAACCATAGTCCAACATCGCATTCATCTCAATGAAGACGCAACACCAAAAAGAGACCCGCAGCGTAGGTTAAACCCTATAATGCAAGAGGTTGTTCATGCTAAAATTGTGAAACTCTTAGACAATGGGATAATCTATCCCATTTCGGATAGCCAATGGGTCTGTCCTTCCCACGCGGTTCCAAAGAAATCCGGTTTCACCGTAGTGGAAAAAGAGAACAAAGAGTTGGTCCAAACTCTACTTCTCACGAAAATTCGAGTTTGCATTGACTATAGGAAGCTTAATGTAGCAACTCGTAAGGACCATTTCCCACTTCCCTTCATTGATCAAATGCTTGAATGTTTAGCAGGCCACGAGTATTACTTTTTCTTGGATGGTTACTGAGGGTATAATCAGATTCCTATTGCTCTTGAGGACCAAGAAAAGACTACGTTCACATGTCCATTTAGGACATTTGCTTATCGTCGAATGTCTTTTGGCTTGTGCAATGCCCCAGCAACATTTTAACGTTGCATGTTGAGTCTTTTTCTGATATAGTAGAATGATTCTTAGAAATCTTCATGGATGATTTCTCCATCTACGGAGATTCATTCACTAAATGTCTTCACCATTTAGAACTTGTCCTCCAATGTTGTGCTGAGAAAAATCTGACACTGAACTGGGAGAAATTCAACTTCATGATAAGACATGGAATTATCTTGGGTCATGAAATCTCCAAGAAAGGAATTGAAGTGGATAGAGCTAAAACTGAGGTTATTGCTAAGCTTCCCATGCCCAAATGCGTGAAGGATATTCGATCCTTCTTAGGACACGCCGATTTCTACCGAAGATTTATCAAGAATTTTAGCAAGATTGCTAGACCCTTGACTAATCTGTTAGCTAAGGATGTGTCCTTCACTTTCGATGCTGAATGTATGAATTCTTGGGAGAAGTTTAAGAAAGAGCTTATTTCTGCACCGGATTTGTCTAAGCCGTTCGAAATCATGTGCGACGCTTCTGATTTTGTAATAGGTGCTGTCCTAGGGCAGCGCATTGATAACAAGCAGCACATGATTTACTACTCTAGTAGGACTCTCAATGATGCTCAAATGAACTACACTACTACTGATAAGGAATTCTTGGCAGTAGTGTTTGCCTTAGAGAAATTTTGTCCCTACCTACTAGGTTCCAAAACCACAATTTTCACCGATCATTCTGCGCTTAGGTACCTCATAATGAAGAAGGATGTCAAGGCCCGACTCATTCGTTAGATCCTCCTTCTTCAAGAATTCGATCTCGAGATTTGAGATAATAAAAGGCATCAAAAATGTCATAGCTAACCATCTCTCGTGTATCCCAAACTCTGCATGCAATGAATTGCCCGTAAATGAGGACTAACCTGATGAAAATCTCTTAGCTGTCTTTAGGGAACCTTGATTTGCTGATATAGTGAATTACTTAGTCACAAATCAAACTCCTTATTGGTCTAAAAATGATATATACCGGTTCTTATCTCAAGTCCAGTATTTCTTTTGGGAGGAACCATATCTTTTTAAGTATTGTTCTGACCAAATTATTATGAGATGCATTCCCGATGAAGAGATTAAGAGTGTTTTATCCTTCTGTCACGAACTTACATGTGGTGGACACTTTGGTCCACGCATGATTGCTGAAAAGGTGCTGCAAAGTGGGTTCTATTGGCCTACTTTGTTCAAAGATGCTTATGTATTTTGCAAGACGTGCCCTAGATGCCAAATGGTAGGAAGGATCTCGAAATGAGATATGATGCCCCTTAACCCAATTCTAGAAATAGAACTCTTTAATGTTTGGGGTATAGACTTTATGGGTCCATTTCCTAATTCATTTGGAAACCAATACATATTGGTTGCTGTGGACTATGTGTCCAATTGGGTAGAAGCCATTTCTTGTAAAACTAATGATAACAAAGTTGTCATAAAGTTTTTGAAAGAAAATATTTTCTCACACTTCAGGACCCCTCGTGCTATCATCAATGATAATGGTACTTACTTTTGCAATAGATCCATTGAAGCTCTTATGCGAAAGTATGCCATAACTCACAAGTTGTCCACACCTTATCATCCTCAGACCAGTGGGCAGGTTGAGATTTTCAATAGACATATCAAGCTTATTTTGGAGAAAACTGTGAACCAAAATCAGAAAGATTGGTCCACCAAACTTGTAGATGCCCTCTGCGCCTTCAGGAACGCTTTCAAGATGTATCTAGGGATGTCTCCTTATAAATTAGTCTTTAGAAAATCTTGCCACCTACCCGTTGAGTTAGAGCATAGGGCCTTATGGGCAATCAAGCAGCTAAATTTCGACTTGACTAAGGCCGGTGACATTCAAAAATTACAAATTTTTGAACTAGAGGAGTTGAGAAATGAGGCCTATGAAAATGTTAAGATCACTAAAGATAGAGTTAAGATTTTTCATGATAAACACATCATACGGAAAATATTTGTCCCTGGATAAAAAGTCTTTCTCTATAATTCTAGGCTTCATTTTTTTATAGGAAAATTAAAATCAAGATGGACTGGGCCATTCGTTATAAAAATCGTGTTTCCACACGGTACTGTAGAGATCAGTAACACCAAGAATGGAAATGACTTTAAGGTAAATGGCCAACGCCTTAAACTTTTCTTAAAATCGGTGCCGGTAAATGAAACGGCTATGGGTCTTTTCGACCCAGTGTATCGGTAACTTTTCTCTTTTGTATCCCATTTCATGCATCTATACGTTTCTTTCATATATTGGGGAAAATGCATGAGATAAGTGTGGGGGAGGTCTAACATGACTAATATAACTAAAAAAAAGAGAAAATATATATTAAAAAAACTTTTTGAAAGAAAAGAATAATATTTTGATATATTTTTTGTAAGAAATTAAGTTAATTTTAAGAAAAAAGAAAATCATAATTAGAATTTCTTATACTTGGTCAAAATAAGATAACTTGTTTGATTTTCAGGGTTAGGAAGAAAATTGGTGAAAATAATTTAGTCTTGATCCTTACCTTGAAGAAATTGCGCACTTTATACACTTACACACTTCGGGTTCAAAAATAAAGATTCTTATGCCTTATAAAAAACAAAAAAAACATATGTATATATGAAAAATAAATAAATCTAATTATTGATTAGGTAGGTGCTTTGGCCTAAGCAAGCCTTGGTATTTATGCAAAAGATGATTGATAAGTTTTAATATACATATATATATATCTTCTGATTAAGCTGAGTATTTGTGCCTCATGAAGCATAAGTATTCGCGCCTAAAAGGGGTACATTTTATAAATAAAAATTCTTAGTTTCGTGGCCATATTTGGTCGAGTGTTTAGTCCTTAGGGGTGTTTTCTCACCTAGTGCCCTAAGACTGTCCGGTTTGAGTGTCCCGGACTAAAGGCTCGTTACATGAGAAGATTAGAAAGCCGAATGGAATTGAGGAATAAATACCACCAAAATAAATATAAATAAGGTATAAGAGTTAATGTTAAAGAACCGTTAGTCAAACTTCACGGTCATGAAAGTGCATATCACTTAGGGTAAAGTAATATACTAGATGAGAAATACAATTTGACTTCTTAATTTGATTGATGACATATTTTTGAATAGAGACTAAGTTTAGGAATGAATAGTCTGATTTTTCTATAACTTATAGATTACTTGAACTTTTATAACAATACCTCAAATATTTTTTATCTTTTCAAAATGTTTTTCGAAAATACTAACATTTTTTGTCTTTCTTCACGGATTTTTTGGGTGCAATCTACTGAAAACCTTCACGAGACAAAACTCGTTCTCTAGGGGTAACCTAGAGGTTTAACAGCTTGTTGCACATGCTCAGTGCAATCAAGTGACCTGTGAAAGTGGTCTAATAATTGATTAGGAATAGTTTTGATGTTTTACTCGAGGACGAGCAAAAAATAAGTATGGGTGTGTGATCAGTCACATATATTGCATATTTATTGTCACATTATCATGTTTATTATCTAATAAATCCTATTAATAAGTCTTATTTTTCTTTATAAAATGCAGGCCCATTGTTAAAAGAAAGGGAAGAGAAACGAGCCCAAAAGCGCATCAGAATTCTGATTTAATTCAGAATTAATTTAAAATCAGAAAATTAGGACAGATCATGGAAAATCAGAGAAGTTGAAAATTGGTTAAAACAAATCTTCCCAAATCAATTGGTTAAAACCAAAGATCAAAGGCAGATTCATCAAATTCAGGAGCTGAAATGCGAAATCAGCAAGAGATAAAGGTGTATCACCAAACGAGGGGGTGCCACCAATTAGGTGTGGCCACCTAGCCATACCATTGCTGAACGTGGCCAAAGCCATGTTTCCTCTGCTTGGTTAGTTTTGTTGGGGGGAGCGTTTGCTCCCCCTATCTTCGTACGTCCTCCCCCGTTTGGTTTTTCCCTATAAATACCACATTTTTCAGAGAAAAAGGGACCATAAATTAGTTTAAGTTTTTCTCTTTATTTTTAGGGGTTAGGTTCCTTGTTAGATAGTATTGAGAAGTTGTATCTCTGTTTTTCAATTTGTAGTCCAAATACCAGTGAGAGAGAGGAAAAGAGTGATTGTAACTTGAAGTTAATGTGACATCAATAAAGGATCAAGATTTCTCTTCTTCTACAATTCACGTGTATGTCTCATTTCATTTACATGTCTTGCTTTACCTTAATTATGAGTAGCTAAATTCATTTTTCTGAGCTCACTATCATCTCTCTCTTCAATCCCTTTTGTTTTGAATGATTTTGATGTAAAGAACCCAAAGGAATCATTAGTATACCTTAAACTAAGCCTTTCTTCTTTGAAAGTGTTCTGAAGGCACATGAAGATGGATTTAGATTTCTAAACTTTTATTTCATTTAAAATATCATTTGAACATGTTTTTATTTCATACTTGAAAGATAACTTGACGATTTAACATTTAGTTCAAGAGGATTTCTTAAGAAAAAAGAGTTAAACTTTTTAAAACAATCTTATTTGCTTTGCTTAAGATTTTCGAAACTCAAGCTTAAGTTTTTTCCTATGATTAAGTTGAGGCATTAAGAATTTCAAGAGAAGAACATATCGTTGAGTAGTAAGATAGTGAGCCCAGATTTTCTTCCTATATTAAAAACAACAAATCAATCTTCAAGCTTTTTAAAGATCACTTTTTCTAAAGCCTTTTCTAAGTTTTCAATTTTTCTTTTAATCACTTCCTTACTCTCCATTCTCTTTTTCAACATAAAAAATACCTACACCATTCTTTGCTTTTTAAACAAAAATACCGAGACGCTTTCATCGCACTCTCCTCGTGGACACGACCCGTTAGCCCAAACCTAGACGATAATTCTTACTGCTTTCACCAGCAATCACACGTACACACATGCATACACACACGTGTGTTCACACATACATACATATATACGAGTATACACATACATACACCCGTACATACTCGTACACATTCATGCATACATACACATCTTAAACAACACACAAGCAATTAAGAGCACTTACATACATTAACAACACTCAGCACACACATCCACACACCCAATCACAAATTAAGACACACATATTTCATGCACAGTACCCATTTAATAACGCATATGTTATGATCCCACTTACATAAACATTGTACACACACATTCACACATAAATTAGTACATACAAAATTAAATACATCTATATACAATATATAGAATAGAGAGAGATAGAGAGAAAAAGAAAGACTCACCTATAGCCATGGCAAAAGTTCGCCGGCAACGATAGGCAGAGGCCAAGGAGGATGTTGGTGGCTCCGAAGGATTGCCGGGGTTACCGTGGTTGAGTCGTCAGGCTCTAATACGTGAATGGAAAGTCATGGTGCTTGGTAAGAAGGCCAAGGAAGGGAGTGCGGCAAGGAGGGGCTATTGTGGGGCTCTGTGCATGGCCATGGCTATAAGAGGGCAGCCAAGGGGAGGCTTCCATGTGTGTGGTGTTGGTCTGGTGGGATGGTGGAGAGGCTAGGTTGCACAAGAAGGTATTGCCACTACCATGGGGGCTTTGTCGCTGAGGTGGTCACGGCCTGGGAGTTGCTGTAGGCAAGGTTGGGTGAGAGGAGGCGCTGCCCTGCTAAAGATGCGTAAGGAGGAAGTGGGGTGGTGCTCAGAGGGGAAGGAAGAGTATGCCCCGGGGGAAGTTGATGCAGCCTGCGCCTGTGCGGTGGAGGATGGATCGGAGTTGTGTGGTGCCATGGCTGTGCGGCAAGGAGTTGGGGGCCATGGAGTGGTGGCGGCCTGGGGTGAGGGTTGTTGGGGACTCGGCCATGGGGTGGAGGTTCTGGGGTTAAAGATGCAGGCCATGGGACTGATCTCAGGAAGGAGGCGGCTGTGAAGAGGAGAAGGATGAAAGATGATTAGGTTATGGTTAGGGTTTGGGATTAGGTTAAATATGAATTATATAAGAGATGGTGATAATGGGTTGTTGGGTATTGGGTAGGAAGAATGGGTATAGGATTAGGAATAGGGCTAAACACAACACCATATTAAAAAGAAAACTAATATAATAGTAGCAATTAACAATAACAATAATACTAATAAACTATTAACATAAATAATAATAAATAATAACAGTAATAACTACTACTGCTAATAACAATTAACAATAAGAATAATAATAGAAATAATAGTAATAAGTAACTAAAACATTGATCGGAAATAATGGATAATATATAAAGCCAAATTACCATTTACTATCTCAAAATAATTTGCATATTTAATAATAATAAATATAAATCAAGTTAATTAAAAATAATTAGTAAATCAAAATGAATAATTTAAGAAAATAAAAATATAGTATTATTAAGTAGGGATATTACAGTACTCTAGCCTTCAGGCTCTCGCCACTTCCTTAAAAGAGGAGTGTGCTTAGACCGTCAGATCTCTTATGGTCTGCCTGGTAGGCATGCTTAGCGCTCAACGCTTTACCACTAGACTCGCCTAGGTGAAACTCTACCAGATTTTAAACTCACATTTTAAGTCGAGCCATTCTGGTAGCTCCGCCAAGTACTTTAGTGGTTAAACACTGTTTGCTTAGCCTTGTTTGGATGTTTATTTGCTTTCTAATTACCTGCTTACAAGTTTATCCATTCTTCTATTATGGTTGTGAAGAGTTTGAAATCTTATTTATACTGTTTTCTGAGACTGCATGATTTTTCAGTATTCGTACTGATCTCTTATATCAGTATTATTTTCCTGTATCGCTTGACATGCTTTCACTTGATGTGCTATCATTTACCATGGTGTCTCTTGTCACATGCATGATATCACCCCCTGTTATGCTATCACATGTCATGCTACTACTTGACACCTGCCCTTGTTATGATATCACTTATCACATGCCTCCTGTCATGTTAATACTTGATCTGTAATTATCACATTTATGGGAATCCTGAACCTGTTATCCTATATCATATACAGTGTCCTGTTATCCTGTATTATAAATACAGTGACATGAATGTATAGTACTCATGTACTTTTGTTATACATGTACTCATGAACTTCAGAATTCCTGATCATGTCCTACTCTTGCTATTCTCGTAAACTGATAATTACATAATAAACTATAAAAAAGACAACTTATACCGGGTAAGAGGGACATTGATGGACTTCAATTGTGATTTTGTTTACAATGGTATAGGGATATTGTGCAACCAAAATCTTGAGGTTCTACTTGTAGGCCCCAGGTGTTCCGGGCAGGGAGTTTTTGCATCCCGGCAATTGTAATCTATTCATCATAAGTGCTTCATGGCACGGACCTAGCTAAATGTCAGGTTAATTGGGTCATTGTTCTAGATATGCACGGAACCCATTATAAACATAACTCATGGGTCTCATCATCAGTTTAAAATAACAACCTTGCTTTACTCAGATATGGATATATGTGTGTTGGGACGTTAGTCCACATACTTAGACATCTGGGTAGGACATGCTATAGTAATAAAAGATGCCAATTAATAATTCATTGTGTGTTTTGCAATTCAAGTCATATGGACTTACTTTACGATGATGTGAGATATATGGTATATGGATGAGGGTTTCTTTGTCTGAATTATTTCTTCGATGTACTTATCTCATGAAGCTATAAACAGGGTTTGTACAGCTAGTTTTGCCGTATTCATTGGGTTTTACTTCAGATTTCTGGTTTTGTTATTATTATTATCATATTATATATGTATTCATCCTGCCTTACCGCTGGTGTTCTATTCCTCTGGTCTTTTGTTCTTATCATATTATATCATGCATGTTTCCTACTTGACATCATTTACTATCTCTATACCTGCTCCGGTATACTTGTACTCATGATACGATTTTCTATACATGCTCTTTTAATTTGAATTTATTGATACACGCGTGTTTATCCCTGCACGCCACTTGGCATTCACCACACCACTCGTTGGGGAGTTTCTGACTTTCCTGGATCCTCATGTCTAGATCCCTGAGTTAGGTGCTTATGGATTCTCCTAGTTGCTGATCAGAGATGCGCAGCAGTAGCGTGGATCATCAGCAGACCGCCTGAGGCCTAGTCCTTCCAAGCCTACTGCTCGTCTCTCGAGTTTCCCTGTCGTAACTTATGAGCACCCTTTATACTATTCATACTTGTATATCTCTTTGTATTCTCGCAAATGCACCTATCAGTGATGTAATTGATTGAGCTTGAACCTGCACAAAAATACAGAATTTCAGAACTAAGAATGAAACGTGCAAGTTACTCAATTCTACCGCAATAGCAAGTGGTTATGCGGGACGTGATCCACAAGGAGGGACTAGCGATAGAAGCTTTTTAGTAAGTTCTCTTTTAAGATACAAAGGATGGTTAAAATTCTTCTTTAATTCTTTAAAAGAAAAAGATAAAAATTAGGTTAAAGTGAAGTTAGAAAGAAAGTGGTAGATTGAGAAGGTGAGAAAATAAAAAATGGATTATATACAAAGAAATTGAAAAGGGTGATAAAAATGGTTGGAGATTGTGATATTGAAACTAAAGAATAAAAGAAAAGAAAGACAACCTAAAAATTACTTACCTCTTCAGTGCTCATATACCTTGGATCCGTTACAACGACTTACCTTGTCTTTGAAGGCAATCAAGCATGGCGTATAGGATCTTCCCCATTCTTGATCTACACTACGAATAAAAGGGCAAACTATACTAGTAAGAGAAGGGTTCTTCATCATCATAGGCCATCAAGGGCACTTGGAACGGCTAAGCAGTCTCGAGGCTATCGGATTCTCTTAGATTGCAACACATCAGAGGAGAGAGAAAGAAAACAAGAGTAAAGAAAGAAAAAGAAACTTTGATTCGATTCAAATAACAATGAAAGTAGAGATCACTTACACTGGTGTCACCTGCAGTACAAGCTTGCTCTCATTCCTCCATGAAAGTCGTCTCTCCTCTCAGTTACATAAAGAAAAGTAAAAATTAAATGAAAGAAAATAAAAAACCTAAGTTACAAACTATAAATTAGCCTAAGTTCTATTCTCTGCTTGGTCCTTCCCCTTTGCCTTTGAGATTGCAGGTATTTATAGAATAAATGCAGAGGTTTAGAGGAGTATAAAGATAGGGAAAGCTGGCTATTTCTGAATTTGAATCCTCTCTTATCTCCAAACTTGATTTGATGTGGATATTCAGTTCTGATCTGCAGTTTGTTAGCATGTTAATTACTGAATATCACTTATCAAATGATAGAATTAGAAATAGTAATCAACATAAGAGTTGTAGCTCTGTAAGTTCTCTTTCTGGATCATCTTGAATTATCAGATTTGAGATTCAGTAGCGAAAGTTATGATTCAAATACAGAAATGTATCCAGTCAGAATCTGAGTCAAACTTGCTTCATCTCATCCGTTGATCTTCTCTCTATCCATTTATCTCTCTGTATTTGATATTATCCTTGATTGATATTTAGCTAACCAAAATGGATTTATAGAAATATAAATTTTACTGGTTTCCATTTGGTGTTATCTTTCTGATTTGCTCTGATCTTCAGCTGAACATTTGCCCCAACCCTTGATTTGTTCTAACTAGATCTGGGATCATCCTCAGCTAACCAGTTAAATCTGATTTTAACTGGTATTTATTTGGTTTAATCCTCTTTCTTTTCATTATTATCTTCTATAAAATAGACATTTAAGACAAAAAAATTAGCAGATTTATTACACGATAAATGTAGGAGTGTAATATCTCTTTGTAACTTATGAGCACCCTTTATACTATTCATACTTGTATATCTCTTTGTATTCTCGCAAATGCACCATCAGTGATGTAATATTCTTATAATATTGTGTCACATCTTGTGATAACTTTGTAATTATACTCATGTGTTGGAATGTATAATGCACCACAATTTTTGAACTCCGATTCTTGCCTGTACTATTTCTTAGCATATATGTCAAGGTATTTTTGACCTACGCATCTCCGTACCCACTCAGTCGGGGTGTTACAATTTACCTTAGAATAGACTTGATTGATTTTTTTCTTTCTTTTGACTGCGTGCTGAACTTGTTTGTTAAGTGATTGTGGATGCAAATATGGTCGAGAGACCCAAATACATCTAGGTTAATTAGAAGCAGCTCACCACCCAAACTGGAACAAAAACCTAATCTGGTTATGACTCTACTGACATCTATGCAGATAGGTTCTATCCCATAAGGACCTCCCTTCCATCTTGCATTTGGCTCCCAGAAACCAATAGCAATAATTTAAACTAAAGCCACAATTCATCAATATTCTCCCAAAGTTTCAATGTCTAGAGTCCCAGGATGCGTACTTCTTCATAAGATTGAGGAAGTATGCCTTATGATAAGAATACACCAGTTCGGAGATGATGCGGTTAAGTTATGTTTTGTCCCTTTCGATCTTAAGGACCTAACCAAGAAATGACTATACAGTTTAGCGGTTAATTTTATCACGTCTTGGGATGATTTCATCAAGGTCTTTTTGAAAAAATTCTACCCTATCCAGAAAATGGCTCTCATTAGGAAGAATATCATGCACTTCAAATAGGAACCTAGTAAACCATTTTGGAGGCACTTTGAACATTTCAAGGACCTCTTTGCCCAATGTTGTTGGCCCAAGAGGTTACACTCTCCAATTGTTTTGTGTTTTGATGATGACAAACCAAATATGAGCTATTTGGTACTAACAAGTTTGTTAAGATAAGTTTCAGGTTTGTACCATGTTTAGAGTCCATTCGCTTAGCTATTGCAAGAACTTCTAAGTTCCACAAAGTAAGGAAGGCAAATTAAACATCAAGGAAGGATCATAGAAGAGAAGGCACTAGCAAGGCATTGGATGGCTCAAAGACTTGAAGATAGCACAAGAAGTCTTCATGTAATTTGTTTTTCAGTTTATAGTATGTTAAAGAATAGTGGATAGGTTTGAAGCTCTATCACACACGTTTTTGCGCACATGCTCATTCCAAAATAATTTCTTATAAATTATACAAAAATATTTTGCATACAAGTTTTTGCCTACAGACATATATTTGTATTTTATACTAATCCCTGTTCAAAAGTATTTTTGTTAAAATCAAAATCCTCTTTATTTTCTTTTTATAATTGACTTTTTGACCTGATCCGGTCGACCGGGTCGGTCGACCGAGTCTGTGTCAGTCTGGTCCGGTCGACCGGACCAGTCGACCGAAGTCCTGGCAGATGCACGTATCCGTGTGCACGTCTGTCGGTCGACCGGGGCGGTCGACCGGACTATTATTTTTGCTCACAGGTTTTATCGGTCGACTGGGTCGGTCGACCGCTCGCCTGTAACGGTCAAATTTTTATACTACCGGTCGACCGGCCCGGTCGACCGATGTAGCCGTTGAACAGTAACGGGCAGATTTTTTAAGAGCTGTTTATTTTTGTCTTTTGTGTTTAAAAATTCGTTTAAGGATATATTTTGATCTAATTATCTCCTAAACATCAGTAAATATGTTTTATCCCTAAACCCTAGCCCTCTCCTATAAATAGGGGTGTTTGGGGAGAGATTGGTGAAAAACAACAATCTTTGCAAAAATTCAAAAGTTTAAGGCTTTCAAAGTTCTTGGTTTTTGAGCTAAATTCTCTCAATTTCTGAAGGGTTTTCAAAAGTTTTTCTCTGATTTCAATTTCTTTTCCTTACACACAAAAGAGCTTCATTCCTACTCAATATTCTCTAAGGACCTTTGTAAGGGAAGAGATATTTGAAAGAGAGAGTTTGTGGTCTTTTGACTACCAAGGAAATTTCTTGTACTGAGATTGTGGAGTTGGGTACTCCATTGTAATTGAGATCTTTGTGATAGTGGAAGTAGCTAGAATCCTTCTGGGGAAGGCGGGGAGTAGAGCTGGGTGCTCGAACCTCGATAACATATCCTTGTGTTTGCGATTGGTTTACATTCTTGCAATTCTTACTCTATTTTGCTTGCTCTTATTATTTACTCATCATATTCATTGTCATACTTACTTGCTAGCATTCATCTTGTGATTGTTGTAGCTTTAAATTTTTTATTTGCCCTTGATTAGCATTGTCACCTATTCACCCCCCCTCTAGGTGACTTTTCAAATGTCCTAATTAAGGCATATAGAAGCGATGACAATGTCAAATTCTCTATGATGGTTTAGACTACCAAACCAAACCCCTCTTAGAAATCATGTGCCAAGGGAGATTCTTGCAAAAGGATGAAAACAAGGGTGGGATTTATTTGAGAATCTAGTTGAGAAAATCATAAAATGAGAACCAACTCCCGAAAAGTTTAGGAACACAAATCCTATCTCTTCAAAAGGAGGTCTTCATTCCATAGAATCATTCATAACTGCCGAGACTAAAATTTCTAATCTAATGAGAAGAATGAAAGCTTTTGAAAGCAAGAAGCCAACTGTAGTCAACCAAGTCAACTCAAATCAGTTTTCAACTCTAGATTGCACAAATTGTCAGGCCATGAACCATGTGTTTGAAGAGTGTCCTACTTTTTATCCTCAGCAATTGTTGCTCGAGCCCATGAATGCAGCCTTTTCGAGGCCCCATAATAATCTCTATGCACAAACGTACAATTCTGGTTAGAAAAATCACTCGAATTTCTCATAGAGCCAAAACAATCATGACCACTCAAGGTCAAATTATTCCAACCATTTTCAAACTCTGAATAATCAACCCAATTATTTCCATTATCAACACAATTTTTCCCACCAAGCTCCACAATCTTTCTTCCAAAGTCCTCCACTTGAGAAGAGATTAACCAACTTTGAGAAGAATACAGAAAGGTTTCTGAAAAACCAAGAGTCCCTTATACAAACAATGTAGAACAACCACACATAAGCCATAATGAGGTTAGAGATTCAAATGAGTCAACTATCTAATTCACAAAGTAGGAGGCCGAAGGGCACTTTACCGAGTCAACTATTAATGAACCCTAGAAACTCTAACCAAGCTCATCTGGGTGAAAATCAACAACCGAATCAATGTAATGTTGTTCATACATTGAGGTTGGGTAAGAAAGTTGATAATAAAGTGTCGATACCACCCAATCCAACCCAACACAACTACACCCAAGCATCCACCTCTTCTAGCTCCTCTCCATTCAAATTTGACGCATTTGAAAAAACAAGTCAGCCGATCAGGTGCACAAGCCTATAGTACCATTTTCAAATAGGCTTAAGATAAACAAACAAAAGCACACATGTAAAAGATAATTGAGATATTTACTCATGTAAAGATTAATGTGCCACTTTTTGATGTTATCCAATAAGTTTCGTCATATGCAAATTCCCAAAGGACATGTGCACCAAGAAAAGAAAGACTAATGTCCCGAGAAAATTTTCTTAGCCACTAACATTAGTGAGTTATTGTCGGATCTGATCCCTATAAAGTACAAGGATTCGTGTTGTCCTACCACTGCTTCCATAATAGGACAAGCTGAAATTAATCATGCATTTCTTGATTTGGGAGCAAGCATCAACTTGCTCCCCTTCTCAGTTTATCAACAACCCAAATTGGGCGAGCTTAATCCGACCCGAGTTACCATCTAATTGGCTGACCGATCAGTGAAAGTTACCAAGAGAGAAATTAATGATGTCCTTATCCGGGTCTGAGAGTTTATCTACCCCGTTGATTTTATAGTTCTTGAGCCTGTGTCTAATCTAAGGTCTCAAACTCCCGTGACCCTAGGGCGCACGTTTATTACTACTGACAATGCAATTATCAATTGTAGAAATGGATTTATGAGGTTAACCTTTGGAGATATGACTAGAGAAGTCAATGTCTTCAACCTAGAAAAGTATTCCTATGATATAGAGGTTCAAACATTTAAAGTTAATTTCATTGAGAACTTGATGAGTGAACATAGAAAAGAGTTGGAACTAGAAACTGAGAGTGAATTCGGGTTGAAGTATATGAATTTCTGATAGGTAGTAAAAAATACATATTTATCACTACATTTACTATCACATTTTCATACTTATTCCTACAATTATGCACTATTACTAATGTTTTATTATTTAATGTGTGCAGGCCTTAAGTAATTAATTAAATAAAGAATAAAGCCTAAATGAAGCCCAGAAGCCCAAAAGAAGCCCATGAGCAAGCCCATGTGCAAAAAGTGCAATTACTAAAAGAAGAGGACTTCTTCTCAATCCTAATTACTTGCAGAACAAGGCTAGAGATAAGGGGAGAAGAGTGCAAGGATCACAAAATTGTTTTAAAAGATTTGGAAGATTTGGATTTAGGGTAACTTGCTTCACAAGTTATCTCGAATTTTCAAAATAAAAAGTCGGTAGGCCAGATCTAAAAGGATAGACCCAGATGGACGAAGCAGAGGAGGCCACGCGCGAAAGCGCGTGGCCAGAAGCCACACTTTGGCCGCAGAAACGCGGCCAAAGCCGCGTTTTCGCGGCTCCCTGGATGAGTTTGACGTTCAGATTTTTTGGCAGAGTCGTACCGGGACTCTACTTCTTCCATCTCCTATAAATACCCCTGCAGAGTAACAGAGAAGGGCGTCCAGTGCAGTACAGAAACAAATCTAGGGTTTTTCTTAGGCTAACTTGTAGATTGTAATTTAAGTTTTTTTATTTTCTTTTTTTTTGTAATTTTTATGTAACTGAGAGGAGAGGATACTTTCATGGAGGAAGGAGATCAAACTTGTACTGAAGGTGACAATCAGAGTAAGTAATCTTTTCGTCTATTGTTAATTGAATCAAATCAAAGTTTATTTCTTTTTTTTTATTCTTGTTTTGTTTTTCTTTCTCTCTTTTGTGTTTGTGGATCCATGTGAAACCAAGAGCTTCGAAGGTGCCTTCTCCTTGCAAGTGCCGTTGATGGTTTATGATGATGAATATCTACTTCCATGGTAGCGTAGTTTGCCCTTTTTATTTCGTAGTATAGATCGGGAGTAGGGAAGATCTCATATTCCATGCTTCGTTCGCCTTCAAAGAAAGGTACGTCATTGACACGGTTCCAAGGTAAGCAGAGCCGAAGAGGTAAGTAGGTTTTTAGTTTTTAGTTTTCTTTCTTTATTTTTAGTGTAAATCACCAAATTCCCAATCTTTTTCACACTTCTTCTTTTTCATTGTAAATATCATATCATTGTAAATATTACTTCTAGTTTCTCCATCTTCTTAATCTACCACTTTCTTTCTAACCTGACTTTAACAACTATTAATTCAAACACTTTAGAGAACTTACTAAAAAGCTTCCATCGCTAGTCCCTCCCTGTGGATCACGACCCGCATAGCCACTTGCTATAACGGTAGAATTGAGCACCTTTCACATCCTATTCTTAAAACTGAAATACTATATTTTGTGTGCAGGTAAAATCTCAATCAAAATTTTGGCGCCGTTACCGGGGAGGGACGGTGAGTATTCTCTAAAAAAAAAACTAATTATTGATTTATTTATTCTTTTTATTTGTAGGATCAGAGAACAGGAAAACTAACAGCAGCAAAGGACATATAGCAACTCTGTGCCTCTGCCCTCGAAGGCAGAGCAGCAGAGCCTACTACAGAGCCGCGTTTGCGCGGCAATAGCCGCATTTGCGCGGCCTGTGTAGTTCACTACTCACTCTGTTTTCTGCAGGTTGCTGCAAATTGAAAGATTTGTTTACTGCTCTGTTAACTTTTCTCTGTGATCACCCTGCACACTGTTAATTAATTAACAGTAACCTATTTGTTGAAAAATAAAAAAATTAGACTCTTGCATATAGGCATGTGTCTATTTAATTTTTTAATTTCTGTTGAAGAGTGCTGGAGACAAGGTACGTTCGCATTGCATATAGACTATGAAGCACCCTTGGCTTATTTACTGCTTTTAGAGTGATTACTTATCTACTGCTTTACACGTACACAAAAAAATTTAAGGGCTAACCCATAAATAACATAAGGTGGGGATTTCATCACCCTTCCTTGGCCCACAAATCATCTCCGTTGCACTCACAACCCTAACCCTAAATAAAAATTGACTAGACGTTGGCCCTAGGAACATCTCGGACTCAATTAGGAGATTATCCTAAGGGGAAACGGTGTTAGAATTTGACTCTTGCCAAATCAGTGTCTAGGAAGGAGATTGAGGGCCGAAAGCCCGAAGATTGGTGGTTATTTAATTAAGGAACGTCTTTGACGGAAAACCTCCCACCAATCTTGCCATAACCTGGCTGATTAACTTGTGGTCAAAGTCTGCATTATACCTCTCGTGGAAAGTCTAACCAGTTAGGAGTCGTCTAGGTCATAGGTCTACCCTAACTTAGGTTAGAATTTATTTTTTCTTTTTTGTTTGTTTGTGTTTCTATTGTGTGATATGGCCTATAACAACAATGTTTTCAATTTTAATCCATATTACACACCAACCTCTTTTTCAGATATTACCAACCCGGCACATCCTAACTTTAACCAACCTAGTGTGCCGGAATGGTCTTATCCGAATGAATATAACCCATGTCCCCCATCTTATGACCATAATTTCCATAACAATTTCAACTCTTTACAGAGTCCATGGGGTTTCGCTTCCCCCGAGTCCAATCTTCAACCAACTTGTCCTCCTTATCCACCTTGTCCATAATATTTTCAAGATTCATACTCAGATCCACCAGTTCAAAATAGAAAACCATCTATCTTGGAAATGATGAGTATGCATGAGTCCAAGCAACAATCACCATCAATCTTGGGCATGATGATGCATGAGTCCAAGCAACAATCACAGAATCTGATCGACTCACAATTTCATCACGATTGTCCCAACAACACTTCCTCTTTTCAAGTCCAATCACACCAAAACGATGCACCAATCGACTATGAAAAGATGCTTGAAGCCATGACTCAGGCTAGAATTGCTCGTGATCATGAAATAGATATGATGGTTCAAACTTTACGTTCTCACCGTTCGGCCATTTCTGATGTCGCTAACCATTCTGTTAGAGCCGACGAGTCAAGTTGCTTTAGAAAACAAGATTCTAGTTCAGTACAATCATTTAAACTTGCCCAAACTCTAATTTTTGAAAATGACATTGACAGTTTGGCAAGTTATTCATTTCCTGAAATAGAACTTGAGAATGACTATGATCTTGAAGCTCAACCTAGTGATTCAATTTTACTTCCTGATTCAATAATGACTCCGGTATCTCCACCTGATTTCAATCTTTTCCCCGAGTCAACATTGGATCCTGTGCCAATTCATCATGAAATTGAATCACCCATTTTTGATGATCATATTGAGCTTGACCAATTTTATAATTTTGAAAGTCCCATAGATAAATTAGCAAGTTCTCATTTTTATGACATTGAACTTAATGAGAAATGTGACCTAGATTCTCAAATCTGTAATCAAGTTCAAATTCCCGAATCAATATTGACTCCTGTTTTGTTACCCGACTTAGGTAATATTTTAGAGTCAGTTTTGATTCCAACGCCTATCATTCCTGAACTTGAATCACCAATATTAAGTCACATTTCATTGTGGGAAAATAATTGTGGACTAGAGTTTCAATTTTTTGATTTGGACCCACTTCTTGAACCAAGCTCGACTCCTGAACCCTTACTTGATTTAAGTTACTTTCCTGAGTCGGTATTCGTTCCCGTACTTCTGACGTCCAAGTCAATCATTCCATCTTTTCACACTCCATTTTGGGACAAGGCGGTTGACACAATTGACTCTGAAAATAATTATGAAATTTGGAAATTTGATGGGGTGGAATTTTTAAAAAATGTTCATACAGACATCATTTTAGTGGGTTATACAAGAGAGATTTCTGGTGGGTTCCTCCGAATTCCACAAAAAGTAGATTGGGCCGCATTCCATGGATCAATTAGACCACCACCGGAACCACCACCTTGAGGTAACATCTGTCTTCCCTTTCTTCTTTTTCATGCATACATGCATTCATTCATACATGGAGTACAATGCATGAGATAAGTGAGGGGGAGGGTTTACTAACATACTAACATAGGTAGATACTAAAAAAAAAAAGGGGGGACAATACTTTGACTTATCTTTTGAAAGAAATCTAAGTTAGTCTTAAGAATTAGGAAAACCATGATTAGGATTTCTAAAAACTTGGTCAAAATAAATAAATTGTTGAATTTTTAGGTATAGGAGGAAAAATTGAATAAGTAATTAGTCGTGATTTTTACCTTAATGAAATGTACATACCTAATACATTTACATATCTAGAATTCTAAGACAAAGACTCTTATGCCCTATAAAAAATAAAAAAAGGGAAATTCACTGATTAAGCTAGATACATGTGCCTCAAGAAGCATAAGTATTCACGCCTAAAGGTGATTTTATAAATAAAGTCCTTAGTTTTGTGGCCTAGTTCACTCGAATCCTTTAGTCCGTGGGGCATTTTCTCACCTGGTGCCCTAAAACCGACCGGTTTGGGAGCCACCGACTTTAAGTTCGCTACATGGGTGGATTAGAATGCTTAAGAAAACTAAGAAAAAATTAGTTATATATGTACTAACACATCTAATAGTCAATTAGATAGGTATGAGGGCCTCATGAAGCCTTGATACTTACACGAAAGAAAATTAGATGAGTTATACATATTAAAAAAAAAGAAGAGAAAATAATAATAAAGAGGCATGAGAGTCCAAGTTAAAGAATTCCTAGTAAAGATTCACAAGGATGCATATGACTTTTGGTAACGAAAAAGACTATACAAAAATATCAATTTTGATCCTTACCTAAAATGGATAACAATTTACTATATAAAGACTAAGTTTAAGAATGAATAAAAATGATAATCCTAAAACTTATAGACTACTTAGTCTCTTCAAACATATTTCAAATATTTTCCTTTTTATGGATTTTGTGGGTGTAATCCGCTGAAAACCCTCACGAGACAACACTCGTCCTCTAGGGTAACCTAGAGGTTTAACGGCTTGTTGCACGTGCTAAGTGCAATCGTGATTCTTACGAAAGTGAGTTAGGGTAGATTAATTTTTCTTTTCTTTTCCTCTTTCTCTTTGATTTTTACTCGAGGACGAGCAAAAAGATAAGTGTGGGGGTGTGATAGGTAGTAAAAAAAACATATTTATCACTACATTTATTATCACATTTTCATATTTATTCCTACAATTATGCACTATTACTAATATTTTATTATTTAATGTGTGCAGGTCTTGAGTAATTAATTAAATAAAGAATAAAGCCTAAACGAAGCCCAGAAGCCCAAAAGAAGCCCATGAGCAAGCCCATGTGCAAAAAGTGCAATTACTAAAAGAAGAGGACTTCTACTCAATCCTAATTACTTGCAGAACAAGGCTAGAGATAAGGGGAGAAGAGTGCAAGGATTACAAAATGTTTTAAAAGATTTGGAAGATTTGGATTTAGGTAACTTGCTTCCCAAGTTATCCCGAATTTTCAAAATAAAGAGTCGGTAGGCCAGATCTAAAAGGATAGACCCAGATGGACGGACCAGAGGAGGCCAGGCGCGAAAGCGCGTGGCCAGAAGCCACACTTTGGCCGCGGAAACGCGGCCAAAGCCGCGTTTCCGCGGCTTCCTGGATGAGTTTGACGTTCAGATTTTTTGGCAGAGTCGTACCAGGACTCTACTTCTTCCATCTCCTATAAATACCCCTACAGAGCAACAGAGAAGGGCGTCCAGTGCAGTACAGAAACAAATCTAGGGTTTTTCTTAGGCTAACTTGTAGATTGTAATTTAGGTTTTTTTTTATTTTCCTTTTTTGTAATTTTTATGTAACTGAGAGGAGAGGATACTTTCATGGAGGAAGGAGATCAAACTTGTACTGAAGGTGACAATCGGTGTAAGTAATCTTTTCTTCTATTGTTAATTGAATCAAATCAAAGTTTATTTCTTTTTTTTTATTCTTGTTTTGTTTTTCTTTCTCTCTTTTGTGTTTGTGGATCCATGTGAAACCAAGAGCTTCGAAGGTGCCTTCTCCTTGCAAGTGCCATTGATGGTTTATGATGATGAATATCTACTTCCATGGTAGCGTAGTTTGCCCTTTTTATTTCGTAGTATAGATCGGGAGTAGGGAAGATCTCATATTCCATGCTTCGTTCGCCTTCAAAGAAAGGTACGTCATTGACAGGGTTCCAAGGTAAGCAGACGTCAAAGAGGTAAGTAGGTTTTTAGTTTTTAGTTTTCTTTCTTTTATTTTTAGTGTAAATCACCAAATTCCCAATCTTTTTCACACTTCTTCTTTTTCATTGTAAATATCATATCATTGTAAATATTACTTCTAGTTTCTCCATCTTCTTAATTTATCACTTTCTTTCTAACCTGACTTTAACAACTATTAATTCAAACACTTTAGAGAACTTACTAAACAAGCTTCCATCGCTAATCCCTCCCTGTGGATCACGACCCGCATAGCCACTTGCTATAGCGGTAGAATTGAGCACCTTGCACATCCTATTCTTAAAACTGAAATACTATATTTTGTGTGCAGGTAAAATCTCAAACAATTTCAACCTCAATTAGATTGTCAAGTCTGCTATGAATTGGGCATCAAGCCCAATTGCACCAATTTTAGAGCCAACAAACTTGACTCCTCTTTCCATTGAGTCTTCTCCTTTTATAGAATTGAAAACTTTTCCTAAGCATCTCAAATATGTCTACTTAGGCAAAAAAGAGACTCTACTAGTCATTATAGTGCCACATCTGACTGTCGGGCATGAAGAAAAACTTATGTCATTTCTTAAAAAAAAATAAGGAAGCCATTGGTTGGACCATGACCGACATTAAGGGATTGATTTCAACCAAAAGTCAACATCGCATTCATCTCAATAAAGAAGCGATACCCAAGAGAGACTCGCAGTATAGGTTAAACCTTATAATGCAAGAGGTTATTCATACTGAAATTTTGAACCTCCTAGACAATGCAGTGATAAAAGCAGTGCGTGATTTATTACTCACGTAGGACTCTCAGTAATACCCACTACAACCGAGAAGGAATTCTTGGTGGTAGTGTTTGCTTTGAAAAAATTTCGTCCCTACCTACTTGGTCAAAAATCACCATCTTCACCGATCATTCTGCGCTTAGATACCTCATGCTTAACAAGGATGCTAAAGATCAACTAATTTGTTGGATCGATTTCAAAATTTGAGACAATAAGGGCATAGAAAATATTATCATCGACCATCTCTCTCGTATCCTCAATGCCCCTCACAATGAATTACCTATTAATGATGATATTTCTAATGAACAGCTCTTAGTTGCCTTTAGAGAACTTTGGTTTGCCAACATATTGAATTACTTAGTCACAATCCAAACTCCATCTCATTGATCTAAACAAGATGTATACCTGTTCTTATCTCATGTCCGATTTTTTTGGGAGGAACTATATCTTTTCAAGTACTATTCTGACCAAATTATTAGGAAATATATTCCCGATGAGAAGTCAAGAGAGTTCTCTTCTTTTGTCACGAGCTTGCATGAGGTGGACACTTTGGTCCCCGTAAAACTACCAAAAAAGTGCTACAAAGTGGGTTTTATTGGCCCAATTTGTTCAAAGATGCCTTCAAATTTTACAAGACATGCCCTAGATGTCAAATGGTAGGAAGGATCTTGAACGAAATATGATGCCATCAACTCAATTTTAGAAATAGAACTTTTTGATGTTTGGGGCATTGATTTCATGGGTCCTTTCCTAACTCATTTGGGAACCAATACATATTAGTTGCTATGGACTATGTATCAAAATGGGTAGAAGTCATTCCTAACAAGACGAATGACAACAAGGTTGTTGTCAAGTTCTTGAAAAAGAACATTTTCTCGCACTTTGGAACCCCTCGAGTTATAATTAACGACAATGGCACTCATTTTTGCAATAGAACTTTTGAAGCTCTTATGTGAAAATATGTCATAACACACAAATTGTTCACACCTTATCATCCTCAAGCCAGTGGGCAAGTAGAGTCTCCAATAGACAAATTAAACTTAATATGGAGAAGCATGTAAGCCAAAACTGGAAAGATTGTTCCACCAAACTGGTAGATGTCTTATGGACTTATAAGACCACTTTCAAAATGATTCCAGGGATGTCTACCTATAGGTTAGTCTTTGGGAAGGCTTGTCACCTACCTATTACTTTAGGGCACCGAGCCTTATGAGCAATCAAGCAGCTAAATTTTGATTTAGAAAAGTACGGTGACCTTCGAAATTGCAAATTTCCGAACTGAAGGAGTTAAGGAATGAGGCCTATGAAAATGCAAAAATCACAAAAAATAGGGTTAAGATCTTTCATGATAAGTTTATTATAAGAAAAAATTTGGCCAAGGACAAAAAGTCTTACTCTATAATTCTAAGCTTCATCTTTTTTTGGGGAAGTTAAAGTCAAGATAGACTGAACCATTCATTATGAAAATCGTGTTCTCACATGGTGCTATAGAGATCAGCAACCCCATGAACGAAAATGATTTTAAGGTAAATGGTCAACGTCTTAAACTTTTCCTGAAATCGGTATCTGTAAATGAGACGGCGATGGGTCTATTCAACCAGGTGTATCAGTAACATCACCTCTTTTATATTTTATTTCATGCATCTATACATTTCTTTCATAGATTAGGGACAATGCATGAGATAGGTCTGGGGGAGGGGCACTAATATTTAACACGATATAAAAAAAACTTTTTTAAAGTAAGAAACAATATTTGATCTATTTTTGTACAAAAATTGAGTTAATTTTAAGGAATAGAATAATCAAAATTAGGATTTCTTATACTTGATCAAAATAAGATTATTTGTTAGATTTCTAAGTTTAGGAAGAAAAATTAGAAAAGTAATTTAGTTTTTGATTTTTTACCTTGATGAAATATGCATACTTTATACACTCATGCACTTAGAGTTCAACAACAAAAATTCTTATGCCTCATAAAAATAAAATAAAAAATTTATAAAAATCCTCCAATTAAGCTTGGTATTAGTGCCTCATAAAGCATAATTATTCAGGCCTAAAAGTGGTCCACATTACAAAAATTCTTAGTTTTGTGACCTTATTTGCTCAAATCCTTAAGTCCTTAGTGTATTTTCTCACTCGATGCCCTAAAACCATCCTGCTAGAGAGTCACTGAGTAAGCTCGTTACATGGGCGAATTAGAAAGCCTAATAGAACTAAGGAATGTCACCATTAATATATATATATATATATATATATATATATATATATATATATATATATATATATATATATATATATATATATATATATATATATATATATATATATAGGTATAAAAGTTAGAGTTGAGGAATTTCGAGCAAAAATTTCACAGTCACAAGATACATATGACATAGGGTAAAATAATAGATTATATGAGAAACACAATTTTAATCCTTATCTTTAATGATTACAAGTTTTTGAATAGAAACTAAGTTTAGGAATGAATAATTTTGTGAACTTATGAATTATAGATTATTTAAGTTTTTGCAAAAGTGTCAAATATTTCTTCACTCTCTTAAAAAAGGTGTTTTCAAAAATACTAATATTACTTAGATTCTTTTTGAATTTTGTGGGTGTAATCCATTGAAAACCCTCACAAGAGAAAACTCGTCTTTTAGGGGTAACCCAGTGGTTTAATGGCTTGCTGCAATGCTCAGTGCAGTCGCTTGGCCTGCGAAAGTGGCTCAATAATCTCTTGATCTTTGATTTTGCTTGAGGATAAACAAAATATAGGTATGGAGGTGTGATAATTCACATACATTGCATATTTTATGTCATTTTCATATTTATTATTATTTAAAACTCTATTATTTAATGATTTTAATGTCTAATGGTGTGCAAGTGTAATTAATGGAGAAAAAGAAGAAATGGATTAAATTATCCTAATTAATCTGAATTAATTAGGGATAAGATTATCCATTCAACTAATCAACGAAAATCGATTTGAATCCTGGGGTTTAGAGGAAAATCTATCAGAAGAAATGGAAGAAATTGGACAAGACGATCCACGCCATACGAGATCTGGCCCGGCGATCAGATTATGGCTGCGGCAACTGGCAAATGCCCCATTTTGGGGGCTCTCTTAAGGTTGTCGGGCCAGCATCTTATCTTCAAATTTCAAACACATTTTTTCCTTTCATCTGCACCCATAATAGAGCACCATTCTGAGCAGAGAGACATCCACAGAAGGATTAGGGTTTTACTTTATTCTTAAGATTAAGATTCTTTGTTAGTTTAGTTGTAATTAATTGTAATTCCATTGTTTTATTTCTGTTCTACCTTAGACCAGAAGAGTGAGAGAGAGAGAGTAGAGTGTGTGTAATCTTGCATTGAAGTGACAATTGAAGGAAATTCATCTTGTTTTTCAACATTTCTCAATCTATCTGGTATGTTGTGATTAATTTATAATCGTTGTATGTCTTTCTCTATGAGTAGCTAAATCTTTCTTTCTGGGCTCACTAATCCCTCTACTCTACTTTTACTCTTGATCAGTTTTCTTGAGAAACCTCGCACTTGAATCATTTGTATGCCTAAGTTCAAGCCTTTGCATTTTGTGAGTGTTCTTGAAGGTTATATAAAAATGGATAAAGGTTTTTGAACTACATTCGAAGTAAATTTTTAAACTTGTTTTTATTTCAAGCTTGCTTGTTTTGGCTTGATGGTTTAACATTCAACCAGAGAACTATTTCAAAACATAGTTAAATTTCTCAAACTCTATCTTATCTACTTTGCTTGAACTCTCTTGAATCACAAGATTGAACATATGGCCTATGATCACATTGATGCACTTAAGCTTTCAAGAGAAGAATATAGAGTTGAGTAAAAGATTAGTGAGCCCGGATCTTCTTTCTTTACAAAAATAAATAACGTCTATTTTTCCAAACAAACCACTATCAATCACACCATCTTCCTTTGTTTTCCTTAAAAAAAATAGAGACTAAAACTTGTTTTCAAAACAAGGATCAAAAAGCTTTCATCATATCTCTCTCCATGGACATGACATGTTAGCCTTAAGTTATATGGTACTTTTAATTTTTGAATCAAAAGCAATTGAGCACCTCAACTCTTATCTAAGAGGAATCTTGAGGAAAAGTTCAGAGCCCTTCACGGGGTATAAGGCTTCATTTCTTGATTATTAATTTATTGTTTATATGTGTTGTTTTTATTAATTGATTATAGTTGATTAGTTTTTAATTCCGCATTAGATTAGCATATCACATGTTCACCCCCTCTGGGTAATTTTATCTTCACCCTTCACATAAAGAAGGTGTGCCAATTAAAGACCACTTAGATAGCTCAATAAAATTCTTATGGATTTAAAAAATATTGATGCTAGAATAGACGTAGATGATCAAACTCTTATCTTTTTATGCTTATTACCTCCTTCCTTTAAAAACTTTGTTAATAGTATGCTCTACAGTAGAGATACACTTTATTTAGAAGATATTAAGTCATCCTTACACTCCAAGGAGCTAAGGCAGAAAGTATTGGTTGTAGGAAGTAAGAATCAAGCTGAAGGCTTATTCTTTCATGGTCTTACAGAGAAGGGTCGAGAAAAATCTCGATACGAAAAATATTAAGTATCACTATTGTCATTAGTTTGGACACTATAAAAAGATTATTTTAAACTCAAAGGAGAAAAAAGAAAATGTTAGGAGAAAATCTCAAGATAAGAAATCTTTAATTGTTATTGTTACAGAAGAAGCCTCTACATCTCATGAGATTCTTTTCTTTACCATCTTTGATGCCGTTTCACGAGATGAGTGGGTTCTTGATTCAGATTGTTCTTACACATATTTTCTCACAGGGACTAGTTTCTGACCTGTCAGCCAATTGATAGTGGGTATGTCTTAGTGAGAAACAACATGCCCTGCAAGACGTTGGTTTTTATTCAATCAAGATTAGGATGCAAGATGGTATTGTTAGAACATTGACTAATATTCGGCATGTACCGGATTTGAAGAAAAATGTGATTTCTTTGGGCACACTTGTCTCCAACGGTTATACGTTTCAGTTGAATGTGGAGTTTTGAAAGTTAGCAAAGGCTCTCTTGTTGTGATGAAATGAAAGAATGTGAATACTTTTTATATTCTTCAAGGTAGCACGGTGATAGGTGTTGCGGTTGTGTCTGTACGGGGAGGAATGTTGAAAGTTTATTGCAAATTTTTCTTGATTCAATGAAAAGTTACAGCCATTCAAATCCTAACTACAAGAGAGAAGACACTCAAGCTTAGATCTTCTCTTTGTTTAAGGTTGGGTTCTTTGTGTAGTGGTGGAAAGTGATTCTTGTTTTTCATTGACGAGTGAATGTCATGCTCTTTTGAAAGTCTTCTCCTTAGATCACAGATCGAGTAGCATAGCTCCTATCGAATGAAATCTCAAAGAGACTTAGACAAAAACTTAAACTCAGCAAGTTGATAGAAGAGTTTAACTCTTTATCAGTATTCCTCAGCTGAAAATTCCGACCCCTCTTCAATAGCAAACTGAGCTACTTATAGGGGTATCAGGGGTAAAACTGTCCCCTAAAAACCTCCATAATGGGTGTTAACTCCCCTCATTACGTGGGCAGTACTTGACCCAGTAATGGGATAGTTATAACTGAGACGTAGAGCTCCTCTGCAGTTGGGATGTGGGCTTGAGCCCTGTGTTTAGCTGTTGAGGTAATGCTAGACGCAGGTCTTAAGCTTCGCGTTTGGGCATCGCGGTGGTGTTGAAACGCTAGCTTCAAACACTGTGTTAAGCTTTGCGTCTGAGACACGGGCTTCAAGCTCTGTGCTGAGATGCGGGCTTTGAGCTCTGCTGAGACACAGGCTTCGAGCCTCGCGCTTGGCTTTGCAGTGATGCTGAGACGTGGGCTTCGAGCCCCGCGTCTTTGCTTTGCAGTGATGCTTTTGAGCCTCGCGTCTTTACGCTGCATCAATGATTTTTATTAGCCTTGCGTCTGAAGTGTGGACTCTGTATTTGACGACTTGTCTTCAGTGATTTTTAGACAGTCTACAAAACCCCCTCTAAAGTTTTCAAAACTCCACGGTTGGTTGAGACGGATTTTGAAACACTTTAGACTTTTCTTTTGGCAGCAAGCTCTCAAGACTGGGCTAGCAATCTCCTAAGATAGCTTGAGCTCGATCTTTTCTAGATCTTGGTCTTTGTGAGTATACTGTTAAACTCTTTGAAGCCACCAGATATGATCACCATGAGTGTCTAGATACGCAGTCCAGGCCTCCTCGGTGTTCTGAGCTGGTTGTTGGTATACTGTTAAACCAGAGAAATAGTCATTTGCTTTCACCAGTATACTATTGAACTGATTATAGAAGAAAAGACTGAACACAGGTCTTGCAGACACAAAGGACATGTTGCCTTGGAGACGTGAAAGTCATGTTGCCTTGGAGACGCAGAGCTCATCTGAAGTAGAAACACGACTCGAGAATATCAAAGTGGAGACGCAACTCTTACTTTATTGAAGTAATGCAGACTTTGAGGTGGGGACGCCGATTTCTCTTTATTGAAGAGACGCGGCTCTGCCATTTTGCCAAGGCGCGAGTTTCCTTCAAAGTTAAGATGCACCTTTCACTTGATGTAGAAACGCAGCTCTGTGCGTCGCAAACGCGAACTTGCTCCAAAGTAGAGACATAGCCATTGCGTTGACCAAGTGAGAACGCGAAGGATGCGACTCATGCTTGTTGTAAAAATGAGGGTTTCACTTGGTGAAGAGACGCGCGATTAAGACATGGTTCTTGGCCATGGTGGAGGTCCTTAGCCATTTGTTGAGACACGGCTCTGAGTTGTAGAGGGAAAACTCAGGCAACACTAAGTTGCAGGTGAGACACGACCCTGAATTGCAAGGGAGACGTGGCTCTGAATTATTGAGAGACGCGCTTTGAATTGTTAAGAGGACATGGCTCTGGATTGTTTGAGAGATGCGGCTCTGATTCACTTAGAGGATCTCTGAATTGTTGATAGGCGTGGCTCTAATTCACTTAGAGGACGCGGCTCTGAATTGTTGAAGGGACGCATCTCTGAATTGATGGGAGAACGTGGCCCTGGATTGAGGGGAGACGCGGTCCTGAGCTCTTCAACTTGCTGGAGGTGACACAGCCCTTGGTTCGTGAGAGGACGTGAATTAAAGACGCGACCCAGAATTGTTAAGGATGCGGTCCTCATTTTGTTGAGGGAACACAGCCTTTAGTCTATGAAGGGATGCCGACTTTAAAACGCGGCCCTTGAAGCATCGCTTGCAGTTATAGAGACGCGGTTTTGACACTCAACTCTCCGTGTGTAAAGATCTCTCTGGATCTTTCGAGGCAAAGTCGGCGTTGACGGTTGGGGACGCGTGTCGTTAGGACTTTCCAGAGCAAAAATCCATTTGTCTCACTCAGACTGAATTTGATATTCGCGTTGCGAATTAAGGCTGTTAATTGGCCTTTAAGTACGGTTTTGATTCTAATGCCGTTAATAAATGATCATTTAGCGAGCCTATAAATAGGCGATGAGTCTCTTAACAGCCGTTCATCTTGACTGTTTTTTCCTACATAGGCAGGTGCTCTTAAGAACCTTTAGGGTTCTTGGACTGTCTTCTTCTTCAAGCCTGTATCCTAAAGAACTTTCATAGTTCTTTGAATGAACCCAAAGCTAAGATACTTTCTTGCAATCTTCTTCGAAGATTATCACTGTTAGGTGATTTCAGAATCAAAGAGCATCCCCTCAGGTGCTTTCATGGCCATGTCTTGATGGATGATGTCCTTTCCCTAAAAAACTCTTCTCTAGATTGGAAATAGTCTTCACCATAATAAGACTTTGCTCCCTTGTGGCTCTGAGATCCAAGCGATCATGCTTTGTTTCTTGATCTCTTTCTGAAACTTCTGAAAAAAATTTCTTGAAGTTTAGACAGTCAACTTGAGATTCCTGTGTCCATGCTCTACAAACGCGATCTTCGCGTTACCTTGATGAAATGTGAGCTTGTAGATTTCCAAGCCTTAAGTTCTTCAGACGCGAACATGGGAACTCCACTTTTGATGCTTGAAACATGGGTTTTGTATATGAGACTTGCGTTGGAGTTCCTGTGTCTGCTCTTTTGAAGTCTCTAGACGCGAATGGGCGAACTCCGCATCTTAAAAGTCTTAGACGAGGATCCATAATGTCTGCGTCTGGAGTTCATAACTTTAGAAAGTTTTAAGACTCACGTCTGCGCCTTTAATATATGCCCCACGTTTCAATCATCAGATGCAAACCTAATATTGGGCTTGCATTCGGATCCATTTTTTTTCTTTACAGAGCATGTTAAACTCTGTGTCTTGAAGCTTTGGACGTGAGATTCGCGTATAAGACTCGTGTCTAGAGTCTATGATTTAACACCCGCGTCTGTGCTTCTAGATTCATGTATTAACCCTTGGATTTTTTTCTTCTTGCAGATCGTGGCCATATCGTTGGTGCTGGTTCTAGTGTCCTTGCCATGTCCATCAAGGTAGACATGAAACGACCAGTTCGTTTGATTTGCGACCACTTGAGGAGTCAGAACTTCTGTACAAGGGTGAGGAAGATCCGCGCGATTTTCGATACACATCAAGACATCATTGGACATGATGTACCAATAAGGTCTCGGATCCTTCCTGATCACAATGAGTATGACGCATTAGAAGGTCACGGGAAAGAGGACATCACCAATGAGGTCTCGGATCCTCCCTTCACCAATATTGCTCAAAGAAGTGACAGCCACAAAAATTGATACTCAATAGATGACTTTCTGGTAGCAGAGCTTCCCATTAAGCGAAGGATTATGGCCTCGTGAAGACCATTGCATCAATTGGTCGGGTGGAATCAGAATGCTTCCTTATATTTTGACCTCGAGAAACACCATTGTTCTCAAGGGGAGAGAAAGTTGATCTGTTGTTCCCGGCCATAGTCAAGAGGATGAACTTTGTATATCTTCAATGTTTCAAGGAATGAGTGCAACCTTTCGCTGAGCAAGAGGGACTTTTTTGTACCCCTTTGTTGTAACACTCAGTCTTATTGGATAAGAGAGGTCTTGTATCACTTTTATTTTATTTTTTTGAATATCAATAAAAGTGAAAAAAAATTTGCCTTCTTATTTGCCTTGACTTCCCTTTTGTATTAAAATCAGACAAGCGAAAGTATTAACCTTTTTGTATTGCTAATGCGTAAGCCTTAATCTTATTTACTAGAAGTGTGACATTCTAACTTAGCAAGTCAAAGTTGAAAATTTCTATTTAAGAAATTTTTAAAAAAAATGTTACTGTCAGAGGTATGATATTAAACTTGACAGGAGTAGAACAGGTTTTAGGGACTTGCCATCCTATGGATGAGAACAACAAGTGAAGTTTTCACTCCGCGGAGGATTGTGATTGAGTCCTCATTAGAAGTTTAGTATTAACTTAAGAAGGACTCATTTAGGGATTAGCGAGAAATACTATTAAATGTGTGATATCAACCTAACAGTGATTTTAAGTGGACTTTCTATTCTATTGACGAGAATAATAAGTAAGACTAGACCCATTGGGGATCTAAGTATCTCTTTATAGTGAGAGGTGTGATATTAACTTAAGGATTAGATTGGATCTTATTAGAGGTATGATATTAACTTGACAAGGATGTAGATAGAGGTGTACTGTTAACTTAGCTCCACAAGAATTTTAGTTTCATTGGGAAAACTGAATATACCACTGTCATAGGTGTAATGTTGAACTTAACAGTGGGGATAATGCTATAGATGTAATTTTGAACTTAAGATTGGTCATCTCGACTTCGATACGGAAGTTCGATGGAAAGTCATTGCCATAGGTATATTGTTGAACTTAATAATGAACTGGTTACTAGAGGTGTGATGTTAAACTTAGCATCGATCGTCTCAGCTTTGATATGAAAGCCTGAGGAAAGTGATGTAGGATCTAAAAAGTAATGTCAACACAACACTAAAACAAAAAAAATTAGTGTTAAATAAAATAACTTGCAAGAAAGGAAACAAATCTCAGAAATAAGCAATGCAAACACACAAGAGATTTTATCCTAGTTCGATCCTCGTGACCTTCATCCAGTCCCCAAGCAACCCGCTTGAGATTTTCCTTATCCTGATTTTGTACACTCAAAATCAATTCCTTGTACACCCACTGATAAACAACCTTTGTCAAATCCATACAACTCTTCTCTACACCAAGAAGACAATTCTCTTGTACACCTCTTCTTAACACAAAGAAGATAATCTTGTACAATACTTCTCTTTGAGTGATTACAAAATAACCTATAAGCCTTGAGACTTGTATGTGATCGTGAACAAGGACTCTTATAGGTGGACTCTCAGAATTCTTCACAATCGGATTAGAATTGTGTGAAGAAATGAAAGTGGAAACTAGTTTTCTGAAAAACAGAATTTTTCAACAGAGTTTAGATAGAAAACTATGATTTTGAATTGTGTGTTTAGCCTAGGACAACATCCATATTTATCGCTGAAATCTATGGTCAGTTAGGGCAGTTATCAAGACAAATTTGAATATTAGAACGTTGGATAAACACTAGAAAACCAATAACAGTTTAACAGTCAGAAACTGTTATAAGTCGACTAGGGTAGGGAGTTGATTGGTAGTGAAAAGTGCATTTTTATCATTACATTTACCATCACATTTTCATATTTATTCATATAATTCTGCACATTTACTAATATTTATTATTTATTGTGTGCAGGCCTTGAGTAATAAAAATAAAAGAATAAAGCCTTAAAAGAAGCCCAAAAGCCCATGTCCAAGCCCAAGTGAAAAATTGCAATTATCAAATGTCAAAGTTGCAATTACCAATTGCAAGAATTGCAAATATTAAAAGAAGAGTAAAGGGATGAACTTCTACTAAATCCTAAATGCTTGCAGGATGAGGATAAAAAGAGTGCAAGAGATGAAATTCGTTTAAAAGATATGGGAAGATTTGAGATCTAGGGTAACTTGCTTCCCAAGTTATCCCGAAATCTCAAGATGAAGAGTCAGGATACAATTTCCAGAAGGATAAACCCAGATGGAAGGACCAGAGGATGCCACGCGAGAAAGCGCATGGCATTTGGCTACAAAAGTGCCGCGTTTCCGCGGCAAATTTCCTGTTTCTGCGGCAATCCTGAGGCGGTTGGCGATGCGTTTTCGTTGAGGAGTTGTACTGGGACTCTACTTCCTATATCTCCTATAAATACCCCTGCAGAGCAACAGAGAAGGGGCGTCCAGAGGCAGAGCCAGAGGGCCAAATCTAGGGTTTTTAGGTTTTTTTCTAGTTGTAGTTAGGTTTTTCTTTTGTAATTGTTATTTCTTTTAAGTGAGGGAGATAGCTATGTTGAGAGTGACACCGATGTATGCTTCTCTTCTCTTCGTTTGTTTCAAGCAATAAAGGTAATATTTTTTTTTTAATTGCTTTTACTTTTCTTTTTGTTTTCTTCTCTTTTCTATTTTTACCTCTGTTGGTTTTGTGATGAATATGCAAGTGATTTCTGAAGCACAAGTATAACAAGTCTTAGCGAGTGCCAACGATACTTCATGGAGATGTTCTCCTCCTCAAGGTACGTATCAATTCATGCTTGCCAAGGCTTGATGATATAATGCGAACAGGGGACTGAGATCGATCCTATGGTTTATGCGTTCATGCCTCCAAAGCAAAGTAGAAAGTGTTAAGATTTCACGTTATTTTTCAACCAAGGTTAGTGTTTATTTCTTTTCTTTTCTTTTCTTTTATTTGTATAGATTAAGTCACCAACATCCTTTTGATTTCTTTCACACTTCATTGTAAATATCATCATAACTAATAAAAAACATTAGAGATAACTTATTGACAAAGCTTCCATCGCTAGTCCCTCCCTGAGGATCACGACCCGCATAGCCACTGCTACCGCGGATTCGAATTGAGAACCTTGCACAACTTGTTCTAAATCTAATTCCTTATTTTTGTGTGCAGGTAAAATCTCAATCAAAATTTTCTTTTAGTTAGGTATAAAGTCGAATTTAAGTCCGCGGGGTGTTTTCTCACCTGGTGCCCTAAAGCCGACCGGTTTGGGAGCCACCGACTTTAAGTTCGCTAGATGGGTGGATTAGAAAGCCTAAGAAGACTAAGAAATATAATATATGTAGTAACACATCTAATAATCAATTAGTTAGGTATGAGGGCCTCAAGAAGCCTTGATACTTACACGAAAGAAAATTAGATGAGTTATACATATTTTATATAAAAAAAAAGAAAAAATATAGAGGCATGAGAGTCCAAGTTAAGGAATTCCTAGTAAAAATTCATAAGGATGCATATGATTTTGGTAACGAAAAAAAAGACTACACACAAAATTCACTTTTGATCCTTACTTAAAAATGAAAATAATTTACTTTATAAAGACTAGTTTGAAGAATGAATAAAAATGATAATCCTAAAACTTATAGACTACTTAGTCTCTTCAAATATAATTCAAATTTTACCTTTTTATGGATTTTGTGGGTGCAATCCGCTGAAAACCCTCACGAGACAACACTCGTCCTCTAGGTAACCTAGAGGTTTAACGGCTTGTTGCACATGCTAAGTGCAACCGTGATTCCTACGAAAGTGAGTTAGGTTAGATTAATTTTTCTTTTCTTTTTCTTTTTCTTATTTTTTACTCGAGGACGAGCAAAAAGATAAGTGTGGGGGTGTGATTGGTAGTGAAAAATGCATTTTTATCATAACATTTACCATCACATTTTCATATTTATTCATTTAATTTTGCACATTTATTAATATTTTGTAATTTATTGTGTGCAGGCCTCGAAATAATAAAAAGAAAGAATTAAAGCCTAAAAAGAGCCCAAAAGCCCATGTTTGAAGCCAAGTGCAAAAGTGCAAATATCAAATGTCAAAAATGCAAATACACAAGGGCTAAAGTTGCAAATATTAAAGAAGAGGGAAGGATAGACTTCTATCCAACCCTAAACACTTGCAGGATGAGGATAAAAGCCAAGAAGAGAGTGCAAAGATAAGGAAATTCGTGGATAAAAGATATTGGGATATTTGAGATCTAGGTAACTTGAATTCTAAGTTATCTCGAAATCCCAAGATAAAGAGCCAGGATCAAGCTTCCAGAAGGAAACGACCAAATGGACGGACCAGGAGAAGCCACGCGCCAAAGCGCGTGGCCAGCAGCCACTACCAGGCCGCGAAAACGCGGCCCAAGCCGCGTTTCCACGGCATTTCAGTCTTATCCCGGGACCATGTTTCGTGGTAGAGTTGTGTTGGGACTCTACTACCTTCTGCACCTATAAATACCCCTGCAGAGCAACCGTAAAGGGCGTCCAAAGGCAGAGCCAGAGGGCCAAATCTAGGGTTTTAGGCTTTCTTCTTGTAGTTTAGATTTTCTTTCCTCCATTGTAATTTTTATTTTTTTCCTTTTTGTAAAAATTGAGAGGAGATGATGTTCTCATAGAGGAAGGGATCTACTTGTACTGATGGTGACAGTCGGTGTAAGTTTTATTTTTCCACCATTTTTTAATAATCGAATCGAGGTTTGTTTTTGTTCTTTTATTATTTTTTGTTTTTTTGTTCTTGTTTAATCTTGTGTATCTCAGTATTTGCTTTCTTCTATTTTCTCTCTAATGTCTTGCCCACCATGAGAACCAACTGTTTCGAGACTACCTAGCCGAAGAAGAGCCCTTGATGGCCTATGGCGATGAACAGGTCTTCATAGTTGTCTTTTATTTCATAGTGTAGATTAAGAAGGCGGACGATCCTATATGCCATGCTTGTATGCCTTCCAAGAAAAGGTAAATCATCGGAACGGTTCAAAAGTAAGCAGACTAAAGAGGTGTGTGTTTCTTTCTTTCTTTCTTTCTTTAGTTTAGATTTCTATCTCTATCTCTCTCAAATTCTTTTCACCACACTTCCATGTAAATACCATCATAACTAATAATAAATAAAAATTTTAGAGAATCTTACAAACGCTTCCATCGCTAGTCCTCCCTGAGGATCACGACCCGCATAGCCTTGCTACAGCGGATTCGAATTGAGCACTTGCACACCTTTAATTCTCAGATCTAATATTTTATATTTTGTGTGTAGGTAAAAACTCAATCAAAACATTGGCGCCGTTGCCGGGAGGGACGGTAAGTTTTTCTCTAAAATAAAAAAATTAACTAATTCTTTTATTCTTTTCTGTTTGCAGGTTTGGAGAACAGAAAAACAACAGTAGAAGTGGACATATAGCAACTCTGTGCCTCTGCCCTCGAAGGCAGAGCAGCAGAGCCTGCTACTTTGCCGCGCAAACGCGGCAATAGCCGCGGATCCGCGGCAGTAGCAGAGGACTACTGACTGAAATTTTTGTAGGTTTCTGAAACTGGCAATATCTGTGTACTTCTCTGTTAAAATTTGTTCTGTGATAACCCTGCTTACTGCTAATTAATTCAACAGTAAAATATTTGTTCTTAATGATAAAAATTGATTAGACGTTTGCATATTAGGCACGTGTCTTTTCAATTACTTTATTTTACTGTTGAATAGTGCTGGAGCAAGGTACGTTCGCATTGCATGTAGAATAGGACTCATCTCTTGGTTGATGCTTTGAGTGAATCTTATTTACATATTTTGTACACTTGCACAAATTTATCTTAAGGGCATAACCTTAACAAGATAAGGTGGGGATTTAATCACCCATCCTTGGCCCAAAAATCATATTCCAAGCACTCACACCCTAACCCTAATTAAAAATTGACTAGACGTTGGCCCTAGGGACTTCTCGGACTCAATTAGGAGATTATCCTAAGGGGGAACAGTGCTGGAAGTTGACTCCTGCCAAATCAGTGTCTAGAAGGGATTGAGGGCCGAAAGTCCGAAGATTGGTGGTTATTTAATTAAGGAACGTCTTTGACGGAAAACCTCCCACCAATCTTGCCCTGACCTGGCTGATTAACTTGTGGTCAAAGTCTGCACCCTACCTCCCGTGGACAGTCTAACCAGTTAGGAGTCGTCTAGGTCATAAGTCTACCCTAATGATTGGTAGTCAAAAGTGCATTTTTATCATAACATTTACCATCACATTTTCATATTTATTCATTTAATTCTGCACAATTATTAATAATTTATAATTTATTGTGTGCAGGCCTCGAATTATTATTTTAATAATAAATAAAGCTTAATGAAGCCCAAAAGCCCATATTTGAAGCCTAAGAGTCAAAGTGCAAATAGCAGATTGTCAAAGTGCAATTATGCAAGGGCTAAAGTTGCAATTATTAAAGATGAGGGAAGGATAGAATTCTACCCAACCCTAAACTCTTGCAGGATGAGCATAAAAGCCAAAGATAAGAAGGAAATTCGTAGATAAAAGATTTGGGATATTTGAGATCAAGGTAACTTGATTTCTAAGTTATCTCGAAAATCCAGAATAAAGAGCCAGGATCACACTTCCAGAAGCAAGCGCCCAGATGAACGGACCAGAAGAAGCCACGCGCCAAAGCGCGTGGCCAGAAGAGCCAGTTTTTCCGCAAAATTGCGGCAAAAACCAGGATTTTGCGCAATTTAGATGAGATCAGTTTCCAGTTTTTGTGGGCAGGTTTATCCAGGACTCTTCGGCCTTCTGCACCTATAAATACCCCCTGCAGTGCAACGTACATAGTCCAGAGGCGAGCCAAGGGCCAAAAGCTAGGGTTTAGTTTCTTTCTAGGTTAGATTTTATTTTCGTTTTTATTTTGTAAACTTTGTAACTGAGAGTGGAGAAACTTTCATGGAGGATGGAGTCTTCGCTTGTACTGAGGTGACAGCGATATAAGCCCGCTTATCTTCCATTGTTAATGAAATCCGTTTAAGGTTCGTTTTTGTTATTATTTTATGTTTTTCATCTTTTGTTTATTCTTGTGTTTCTCTGTTTCTATTTTTCTTTCTTCTATTTTGTTCTCTAATGCCTTGTGAACAATGAGACCCAACTGCTTCGAGACTGCCTAGCCAACGAAGATCCCTTGATGGCTTATGGCGATTACTTCCTATACGCCATACTTGCAAGTCTTCTGAGAAAAGGTACATCATCGCACGGATCAAAGGTAAGCAAGCTGAAGAGGTTTGTACGTGTTTTCTTTCTTTTCTTCCTTTAATATAGATCCACATCTTCCTAAATTCTTTTCTTCCGACCCATTATAAATACCACTATTTAACAATAAAAAAAGATAATTTTTAGAGATAACTTGTTTAACGCTTCCATCGCAGTCCCTCCTTGAGGATCACGACCCGCATAGCCCTGCTACCGCGGATTAGAATTGAGACTTGCACATCATATTCTTAAAACTAAAATATTATATTTTGTGTGCAGGAAATCTCGATCAACACCTAACTTAGGATAGAATTTTTTTTTCTTTGCTTATTTGTTTGTTTTCTTTGTTTGTGTTTGTGCTTGTGTGATATGGCCTATAACAACAATTTTTTCAACTTTAATGAGAATCCATATTACACACCAACCTCTTATTCGGATATTACTAACCCGGCATATCATAACTTTGACCAACCTAGTGTGCCAGATTGGTCTTATCCGAATCATTACATGCCCCAGCCCCAATACTATGAACAAAATTGGAATAATCATCACTACTCTTCACAGAGTCAATGGGGATTCAACACCCCTGAGCCATATGGTCAACCACCTGTTCAACCATTATCTTCGTACACGTCTTTTCCCACATCACCAATGTTTCAATCCTCCAATGATCCATTCAATGGGTTAGAAGAAAAAGTGGATCGGTTGCAAGAGATAATGAATGATCAAATTTCTAGACTTTCAAACATTCTTGAACTTACCAACCAAGTTGATAGGAACCAAGAATCATCCTATCTAGAAGACCTTGATCAAATTCAATTTCATCACATCAATATGAACTGGACCAATCTCAATCCTTGGACAAATTGGCTAGTTTTAATTTCAATGAGATTGAATTAGATTGTGAATGTGAACCCGATCCCCAACTTTGCGATTCAGTTTCCATCTTCGAATCTATGTTGACTCCAGTATCCTTACCCAATTTGGACCAACTTTCTGAGCCAACATTTATTCCTGTGCCCATAGATCATGAAATTGAATCACCCATTTTTGAAGATCATCATAGTGAACTTGACCAATTTCATACTTTTAAAAGTCCCCTTGACAAATTGGCAAGTTCTAATTTTTATGAGATTGAAACTAATGAGATATGTGACCTAGATTCCCAAATCTATGATCAAGTTCAAATTCCCGAATCATTATTGACTCCTGTTTTGTTACCCGACTTAGGTAATCTTTTAGAGTCAGTCTTGATTCCCACCTATCATTCCTGAACTTGAATCACCAACATTGAGTCACATTCAATTGTGGGAAAATGATTGTGGACTTGAGTTTCAATTTCTTGATTTGGACCCACTTCTTGAACATAGCCCGACTCCTGAACCCTTACTTGATTTAAGCTTCTTTCCTGAGTCGGTATTAGTTCCTGAACCGATCATTCTTGAGTCCAAGTCAACCATTCTATCAAGTCACATTCTTTTGATTGACATAGGTATAGACCATGACTCTGTGATGATTTTCCAGGACTGGTCATGTAAAGGGAGTAAGTTTCACGAGAGGATCTTCCATGATCCTATTCATTCTGGAGACTTTAAATATGTAAATAAAAAAAGGTAAATAAAGGTAGGTCCCGTGAACTACCACGTTATCTTGTTTGGGCCGCATTTCGTGGACCAATTAGACCACCACCGGAACCACCACCTAAAGGTAACTTCTGCCTTCCCTTGTTCTTTTTCATGCATATATGCATTCATTCATACATTGAGGACAATGCATGAGATAAGTGTGGGGGTGGGCTTTACTAACATACTAACATAGGTAAAAACTAACAAAAATCTGCTAATAAAAAAATCTGAAAAAAAATTATTATAAAAAGGACAATATTTTGACTTATCTTTTGAAAGAAATCTAAGTTAGTCTTAAGAATTAGGAAAATCATGATTAGGATTTCTAAAAACTTCGTCAAAATAAATAAATTGTTGAATTTTTAGGTATAGGAGGAGAAATTGAATAAGTAGTTAGTCTTGATTTTTACCTTAATGAAATTTTCATACCTAATGCATATCTAAGATTCTAAGACAAAGACCCTTGTGCCTCATAAAAAAAAATATATCCTTAAAAAAAAATTTCACCAATTAAGCTGGATACATGTGCCTCAAGAAGCATAAGTATTCACGCCTAAAGGTGAGTAATAAATAAAATAAAGCTCTTAGTTTTGTGGCCTAGTTCACTCGAATTTGAGTCCGCGGGGTGTTTTCTCACCTGGTGCCCTAAAGCCGACCGGTTTGGGAGCCACCGACTTTAAGTTCGCTAGATGGGTGGATTAGAAAGCCTAAGAAGACTAAGAAATATAATATATGTAGTAACACATCTAATAATCAATTAGTTAGGTATGAGGGCCTCAAGAAGCCTTGATACTTACACGAAAGAAAATTAGATGAGTTATACATATTTTTAAAAAAACAAAAAAAAAAAAAATATAGAGGCATGAGAGTCCAAGTTAAGGAATTCCTAGTAAATATTCATAAGGATGCATATGATTTTTGGTAACGAAAAAGACTATACACAAAATTCAATTTTGATCCTTACTTAAAAATGAAAATAATTTACTTTATAAAGACTAAGTTTGAAGAATGAATAAAAATGATAATCCTAAAACTTATAGACTACTTAGTCTCTTCAAATATAATTCAAATATTTACCTTTTTATGGATTTTGTGGGTGCAATCCGCTGAAAACCCTCACGAGACAACACTCGTCCTCTAGGGTAACCTAGGGGTTTAACGGCTTGTTGCACATGCTAAGTGCAACCGTGATTCCTACGAAAGTGAGTTAGGTTAGATTAGTTTTTCTTTTTCTTTTTGATTTTTACTCGAGGACGAGCAAAAAGATAAGTGTGAGGGTGTGATTGGTAGTGAAATGTGCATTTTTATCATTACATTTACTATCACATTTTCATATTTATTCATATAATTCTGCACATTTACTAATATTTATTATTTATTGTGTGCAGGCCTTGAGTAAATAAAAATAAAAGAATAAAGCCTTAAAAGAAGCCCAAAAGCCCATGTCCAAGCCCAAGTGAAAAATTACAATTATCAAATGTCAAAGTTGCAATTACCAATTGCAAGAATTGCAAATATTAAAAGAAGAGTAAAGGGATGGACTTCTACTAAATCCTAAATGCTTGCAGGATGAGGATAAAAAGAGTGCAAGAGATGAAATTCGTTTAAAAGATATGGGAAGATTTGAGATCTAGGGTAACTTGCTTCCCAAGTTATCCCAAAATCTCAAGATGAAGAGTCAGGATACAATTTCTAGAAGGATAAACCCAGATGGAAGGACCAGAGGATGCCACGCGAGAAAGCGCGTGGCATTTGGCTACAAAAGTGCCGCGTTTCCGCGGCAATCCTGAGGCGGTTGGCGATGCGTTTTCGTTGAGGAGTTGTACTGGGACTCTACTTCCTATATCTCCTATAAATACCCCTGTAGAGCAACAGAGAAGGGACGTCCAGAGGCAGAGCCAGAGGGCCAAATCTAGGGTTTTTAGGTTTTTTTCTAGTTTATAGTTAGGTTTTTCTTTTGTAATTGTTATTTCTTTTAAGTGAGGGAGATAGCTATGTTGAGAGTGACACCGATGTATGCTTCTCTTCTCTTAGTTTGTTTCAAGCAATAAGGTAATATTTTTCTTTTGTTAATTGCTTTTACTTTTCTTTTTGTTTTCTTCTCTTTTTCTATTCTTACCTCTGTTGGTTTGTGATGAGTATGCAAGTGATTTCTGAAGCACAAGTATAACAAGTCTTAGCGAGTGCCAACGATACTTCATGGAGATGTTCTCCTCCTCAAGGTACGTATCAATTCATGCTTGCCAAGGCTTGATGATATAATGCGAATAGGGGACTGAGATCGATCCTATGGTTTATGCGTTCATGCCTCCAAAGCAAGGTAGAAAGTGTTAAGATTTCACGTTATTTTTCAACCAAGGTTAGTGTTTATTTCTTTTCTTTTCTTTTCTTTTATTTGTATAGATTAAGTCACCAACATCCTTTTGATTTCTTTCACACTTCATTGTAAATATCATCATAACTAATAAAAAACATTAGAGATAACTTATTGACAAAGCTTCCATCGCTAGTCCCTCCCTGAGGATCACGACCCGCATAGCCACTGCTACCGCGGATTCGAATTGAGAACCTTGCACAACTTGTTCTAAATCTAATTCCTTATTTTTGTGTGCAGGTAAAATCTCAATCAGGAGTAAGTCGACTGGTATAGGTATTTTTGACTGAGTTAGTCGACTAGCAGAAGGGATCAGTCGACTATCAGATATTTGATACAGATATGTAGTCTCTGGAAACTATTATTAGTTGACTTATAGAATAGGGTAGTCGACTAATATTAATTACAGTCAACAAACAGAGAGTGGATATCTATTTTGGACAGGACTTAGTCGACTACATAAAGGGTTAAGTTGACTAGAGGATATATAAGTCGACTATATTTGAATATAAGTCGACTATATGATTAAAGTGTGTGTGTTTTTCAAGACTTTTAATATTTTTTATCAAATACACAAAATAGCCAAATATCCTTGAGTAGTCTTGTGAACTCATCATAAGCTTTTGAGATAGAGCTCCAATGCATCTGCATCATAAATGTTATCATCAAAATCTAAGTTCCAACAAGTGACTGTCAGAGGTTTAATGTTGAACTTGGCAGGAACTTCACTATTAGAGGTGTGATATTAAACTTAACAGTAATTTGTCAGAGGTGTAATGTTAACATGGCAAGAGTTGATTTGTGATATGAGCAATTTTGAGGACCTGCCATTCTTTTGAAGAGAATTAGCAAGTAAAGTTTGGATTGCCAGAGGTGTAGTGTTAACTTGACAATTTTGAAGACTCGTGCTCCATGTAGGGAAGCGATAAGTGAAAGTTCGTACTTACTGGGGCGTATTAAAATTTATTCACTATTAGAGGTGTAGTGTTAACATATTAGTGATTGAGTTTGTGGGAGAGAATTGGCAGGGAATTTGGTGGAGAAATAGAATAAATTGTTAGAAGTATAATATTAACTTGACGAACCCCACAACCCCGTTGAGGATTAAGAAAATGACTTGTCAGAGGTTTACATTAACGTGACAAGTCTGTGCTCATTTCGCTGGGGAAATGGACGCAGGTATTTTCGTGGTCCTACCATTCCGTGGAAAGGAATTGATAAGGGATTTTGGAGGGGAAGACAGGACCAAGTCCCTTGGGATTTTTAGCTAAGCCTCAATTATCACAGATTTGGTATGCCTTTATCAACTACCGTTTGAGTTAGGTTAGCCATGCTATTCCCCTCAGCATGATGAATTATCGAGGACTTATGTTGAACTTAAAGGCCAATATTTTTCTCTATCCTTAACCGTCAGAGGCGTCAGATGTTTATGGATAAACTAGAGGAAGAGTCACAAGGATAAAATTGAAGTTTCACACTTTGTCTTTTCTTCAATGTTTACATCATGCATCATGATGTAACCAGTGTTCGTTAGCTTAGCAATGATCAACCGTAATGTGATCCATTGAAGAAAAAAGCTTTTCTTTGGCGCTCTTCTAAACATCTTAGATCTGAAAGTTTTGATTATAGGTGTAATGTTAACCTAATCTTGACAAGAATCCTGTTAAGGATAGTACTTCTTCAAGAATCTGTCGATGATCAACATCATGAGCATATCGTCGCCTGGGGTTATAAGGTGGTATGCTCTATTCGAGTAGACTGACTCTACTACAAATGATCCTTCCCATTTGGCTGGAATTTCCCTTTGGTCTTATGCATCATCACCATGGGTCTTCTGACAGCTAAAACAAGTTTACCTTTCTTGAAAGTCCGCTACTTGACTTTCTTGTTGAAGGCTCTGGTAATTCGAGCTTGATAGAGCTCAATTTGCTATTGAGCATGCAGGCATTTTTCATCCAAAGCTTCCATCTCCTGGAGTCGCAATCGATGTTTCTCCTCATTTGTCATCTCTGTTATCAAGGTAAAGCGTAGAGATGGGATCTAGATTTCTAGTGGGAGTACAGCCTCACACCTGTATCCAAAGAGAACGGTGTAGCTTTCGTCAGGGTTCTCATTGTTGTGCGATAAGCCCATAAGCATTCACCTAACTTATCATCCCAGTTGCGTTGGCTCTTCGAGACGAATTTCTTGAGAAGTTTCCTAATGGTCTTGTTGAAAGCTTCTATAAGGCCGTTAGCAGCTGGATAGTATGTCGTTGAAGACACACTCTAGATCCTAAACTTGCTACAGAATCTTTGGAATGCTTGGCTAACGAACTGAGGCTCATCATCATGGACAATCCATCATGGCATGCCAAAGCGGTAGACCGTGATGTTTAATGAACTTGATCACGTAAGATGTCTTTACCTCCCTTAAGGGGATAGCTTCAGCCTATTTGAAAAAGTAATCGGTTATGGCTAAGATAAATCGGTGTCCTTTGGATGAAGGTAGGCTAATAGGACCGCATCCATTCCCCATATCTCAAATGGCCAGAAAGATGTTGTAGGGCGAAGATGTCCCGGTGCCTGGTGAATGAAGTCACCATGGATCTAACAGGCATGGCATCGTTTAGCGTAAGAGATGGCGTCGTGGATCATCTTTTGCCAATAATATCCCAGTCTTCAGAGGCGATCCCTAAGTTTTGGACCAGGATGGTGAACTCTGTACATACCATCATGAGCCTCTTTAAGTATTTCATGTGCCTCTTTATGTGATAAGCAGCGGAAGAGGATTCCATCATGCGATCAGTGATACAGTATTCTTGTGATCGCATTGTAGTTGAATTTAGGAGCTTTCCTTTTAATGGCAGACGCCTCTTTAGGGTCATCAGGTAAAATGTCGTACAATACATAGTCGATATACGGGAATCGCCAATCCCTGAGCTCTGGACCTGTCAAAGTCTCTAGAGTTTTTTTGACTTAAAATTTCCCTACTGGAATCTGATCATTTTCGAGGGCGAGTTTTGGACAGTACAAGTCATGACTGTAGACGAGTACTTTCTCTGCCGCTCCGGCTGGAAGAGCCAAGGAAGCAGCAAGGATGCCAGTGCATCTGCATGCGCATTTTACGGGCGAGGTACATGGTCGATGTAGAAGTTTTTGAACCTCTCTTCCATGTGGATAGTTGCGTTGTGATAGGGTACCAAGTCTTCATGTCTGACTTCATACTCCCCACGGACCTGGTTAACGATGAGCTTTGAATCACCGTATGCTTTGAGATTTTTAACGCCAATCTCATCGACGATTTGCATCCCTATCAAGAGAACATTGTATTTTGCTACATTGTTGGAACATGGCTCGATTAATGAAAATGTACGAGGAATTACGTAGTTCTGTAGGGAGATAAGTACTACCCCCACTCCTGCTATAATATTTCCTCAAGGACCCATTCTTGATGCGCCATCGAAGAAGAGTTGCCACACCTGTCCTTCGAAAGATGTCTGGGTCAAGCAAAATTTAGAGACCTCGTCTAGGAGATCTTTATAAAATTTGGTGGCCTTTGGATCTGGATGCTCTACCAAGAAGTCTGCCACTGCCTGCTCTTCACAGCTTTTTGTGGCAAGAATTGATCTCATATTGAGAGAGCAAAATGGCCCATTCAATCAATCGACCATTCAGTGATAATGGATTCATCATAAGCAATCTTAAAGGATTGACTGTTGATATGACGTGTATGGTTTGGCCCACCAAGTAGTGTCGCGTCTTCTGGATGGCGAATGCCAACACCAAGCATTCTTTTTCGATCAGGTTGTATCGATGTTCCGCTCCGATCATAGTTCTACTCAGGTAGAAGATTACCTTCTCATGTCCCTGATTATTATTCTAAGCTAGTAAAGCCCCTAGAGAATAATCCATAGCTTTAACGTATATTAGGAAAGGTTTTTCTTCACTGAAGCTGTAAGTACAGGTGGATATGTGAGGTACCGCTTGATTTTCTCGAACGCTTGTTGGCAAGCATCGTCCCAGATGAATGAAACACCCTTCTTCATCAATTTGGTGAAGGGTTGTTATCATCCTGAGAGATTTGAGATAAACCTTTGGATATATGCTAGTCGCCCTTGCAATTCTCTAAGCTCTCTAAGAGTCCTTAGAGGTTGCATTTCTTGGATGGCGTGGACTTTCTCTGGGTCGACGTGGATTCCTTTAATATCACGACAAACCCAAGAAATTTACCACTAGCTACCCCGGGATGGATTTGGTGGGATTCATCTTCAATTGATGTGCCCCCATGACATCGAATACTATCTTCAGATCTGCTATGTGATCACTGATTGTAACTCAATATTGCTTATTTTACCACATAATCCCCATGCATATTACAAATAAATACATGATTTTTACTAATCTTCTCTACATATTTGCAGGTACACACTTAATGAAGAGATAGCCCATTAATCACTTTAATTAGCAATAATTAAAGTGATTAAATCAAGATTAAGATAAGCCCCAAGATTTCAAATCAGATTCTAGAGAGATCCGCGCAACAAACGAAGAATCCAGAAGGTCCACGTGGCCAAACAAACTCGTAATAACCCGCAACAGAAAGCTGTTGCGCAACGGCCGTCGTTTTGCCGCGTTTTGCCGCGCCCTGGCGGCAGATCTGGGGCCGTTGAGCCCCAGATTTTGCGCCAACAGACTGGGTTCTGGATCCTTCTCCTGGGGGCTATAAATACTTCACCTGGCCTGCGAGCAGAGACGGAACAGTAAGAGGAGGAGATTAGTTTTAGTTACATGTATTAGGTTTTCTTTGTGTTGTAGTCCTCCTTCCTCTTCTTCCCTAGATTTCATTGCAAGAGAGATATTGTAAGAGAGAGAGAGAGCTTGTACTATCAAGGAGTGACAACTTGAAGCAATACAAGGATTGATCCATTCTCTTCAATTCTACTCGAGCTTGATTCTAGTTTACTCGCTTTCTTTACTTGCTTTCTTTACTTGCTTTGCTTTTATTTCATGCTTTGCTTTTGTTTTGTTATGGCTTGTAGCTAATTCTTTCTCCATGTACTAGCTAACCACTAGCCTTGCCATCTTCACCAACTCATGGGTGATCGCTTTACTTCATCTTGCAAGTTGGATGATCTTCTCTTCTCCGACGGGTTAAACCACCCTTCATCCTAATGAGAAAGTAATTAGATCAACACGCAAGACGAAACCTACGCCGATGGAGTGACAACATGAGGCACGCCTTCACTATCACGGAGTTTGGTAAGCTTTGGTAAGGTAGTAAGGTAAGCTAGTCATGGTTTGCTTCTTTCCAATTCTTGATCTCTTTTTAATTCTCTCCATGAACAATTCTTCCACTTCTTGCATTTCTTCTTCAATGTTTTATTCATTCTTTTAAGCAAAGAAGACACTTCGTTTGCATTTCTCACCACGATTCGTAACGCTTCCATCGCTAGCTCTCCCTGAGGTTCGACACGGTATAGCTCTACGCTATAACGAGACAAGAAAGGTTGTATTGAACTTTATAAATACATAGCACCAAGGTAAATTCTAAACAACATTTACATACACCTTTCCCGTCTAAACAAAAAATGGCGCCGTTGCCAGGGAGAGCAACGGATTTTCTTTAAAGTGAGAAACTAAATGAACTTTCTTCTCTGTTGCAGGTTACAGGAGAAGAAACAGGAAAATTTTGCTTGCAGTGACATATAAGTGGACTTGGGCCTCTGCTCTCGAAAGCAGAGACCAGGCTCCCTCAGTTTTGCCGCGGAATCCAGGTTTTTGCCGCGGATCTGCGGCAATTCTGAGTGAACTACTTACAATTTTTCTGCAGGGGCTCTGATTCTGCAAAACACAGCTGCTGATATAATTAAAATTCTGTATTTTTCACCTATTACCTGCTAATTTAATCAACAGTAAAAAGTTGGTTGAAATTGTTAAAAATTGTTTAGACATTTGCATTCTACGCACGTGTCTTTCAATTCTTTACTTTTACTGTTGAAGAGTGCTGGAGGCAAGGTACGTTTTTCATTGCATATAGACTAGGAATCATCTCTTGCTTGATTTTCATACTTTGAGTGAATCCTTGTTATATTTCTTGTACACTTGCACAATTCAAATTTAAGGGCATACCCGTAAATAAGATAAGGTGGGGGAGTTCATTACCCTTTCCTTAGCCCGAAAATCATTTTCCCAAGCACTCACTAACCCAAGCCTAATTTAATAAAAAAGTAGACGTTGGCCCTAGGGACATCTCGGATTCATTTAGGAGATTATCCTAGGGGGAAAAGTGTTGGAATTTAACTCTTGCAAAATCAGTGTCTAGGAAAGGGGTTGAGGGCCGAAAGCCCGAAGGTTGCTGGTTACTTAATTAAGGAACGTCTCCGGACGGAAAACCTCCCACCAACCTTACCCTTCCCTGGCTGATTAGCTTGTGGTTAGAGTCTACACTAAACCTCCCGTGGACAGTCTATCAGTTAGGAGTCGTCTAGGTCCTAAGTCTACCCTAACTTAGGTTAGAATTTTTCTTTCTTTTGTTTGTTTGTTTGTTTGTTTGTATTTGATTGTGTGATATGGCTTACAATTACAATTCTTTCCATCCTAATAATAATCCATATTTCACACCATCTTCATATTCGGATAATTCCAACTCGGTGTTTTACAATATGCACCAACCAAATACACCGGGTTGGCCTTATCCGAATCAATATGACCCATACCCCCCATCTAATAACTATAATTTTCATAATAATTTCAACTCTTCACCGAGTAATTGGGGATTCCAGTCCCCCGAGTTTAATTATCAACCTCCTTGTCCACCATATTCACCTTGTCCACATATTCATTTCCCGAGTCCACTTCATATACTCCTTTTTCTGAACCACCATTTGAAGAAAAATCTGAGTTACAAAGGAGTATAGAAGCCAATTTACAGAGAGTCGAGCAATAACTTCAAAAACCATTTGTCTCTCCAATTCCACAGTATTTTCAAGAGTCTTACTCAGTTCCACCTTTCCCTAATGGATAACCACTTGTCAAGGAAACGAGTAAAGATTTCTTGTGTGAGTCCACTCTTCCATCATCACACATTTGTGACTCACACTATTCACAAAATTTCCAATTTCAAGATTCCTATACTCCCTTCTAGAGCAGCCATCTGTAGACCTATCACATCTAGAAAAGAGTATAGAAATCTTGCAAGAGTCTTTCTTACAATATCAAACAACACGTGCCGAGTCTTTCAATAGTGTGAAAGAACAATTGGATAACCTTCTTAGGAAAGAGGAAACTCTATCCTATCAATATTTGACTAATCCAGTTATACCACACTCTATTGATATGACTCAAGACTCTTGTCATCTTGGAAATCCAGATTCAATTTCAGCACACTCACCTAAACTTGTCCAAACTTCAAATCCTATTGACATTTTGGCAAGTTTTTCATTTCCTAAAATTGAACTTGTCCAAACGTCAAATCCCATTGACATTTTGGCAAGTTTTCCATCTCCTAAACCTGAACTTGTCCAAACTTCTGACATTTTGGCAAGTTTTCCATTTCCTGAAATTGAACTTGAACATGATCCTGAACTTCCACTTGATGATTCAATTTTCCTTCCTGATTCAATTATGACTCCGGTGTCTTCACCTGATTTCACTTCATTTCCCGAGTCAGTATTGGATCCAGTGCCAATCCATTTTGAAATTGAATCACCAATCTTTGATGATCATAGTGAACTTGACCAATTCCATACTTTTGAAAGTCCCATTGATAAATTGGCAAGTTCACATTTTTGTGGAATTGAATTATATGAGGAATGTGATCTTGAATCCCAACTTCTTGATTCAATTCTTTTTCCTGATTCAATAATGGCTCCGGTATCTTTACCTGACTTCAATCTTTTCCCGGAGTCTACATTGGATCATGTCCCAATTCATAATGAAGTTGAATCACCCATCTTTGAGGATCACATTGAACTTGACCAATTATACACTTTTGATAATCCTATTGACAAATTGGCAAGTTCTCCCTTTATTGAACTACATGAGGAATGTGAGCTTGATTTTTTCAATCTCTTTACTTCTGAAACTGATTGTACAATTCTGACGGAAAACATTGACCTTAGTTTTGAAGAATTGTATGGCGATGAGCTTGAATTCCTTAATATTGGAAGTAAAGAGATATCACCTTTAGAAAGTCACATTCCATCATTGGACAATGATTGTGGACTAGAGCTTCATTTTCTTGACTTGGACCCAATTCCCGAACTCATTCCGACTCCTGCACCATCACTTGACTTAAGTCACATTCCTGAGTCGGTATCAATTCCTGTCCTTCCTGAGTCCAAGTCAACTGTCCTATCATTTCATACACCATTCTGGGACAAGGATCTTGATAATTTGACTCTGAAATTATTTTAAAAATTTGGAAATTAGATGGGGTCATGTACATAATAAAAATCTTCCATGCATACATCATTCTTGTGGGTCATATTCTTGAAATTTCTGGTGGGTTCCTCAAAACCCAAGAAAAGATGATTGGGCCATGTTTCGTGGACCAATTAGACCACCACCGGAACCACCACCTTGAGGTAATTTTTTCCTTCCCTCTTCATTTTTGTTTCATGCATACATATATCATGATGCATTGAGGACAATGCATGAAATAAGTGTGGGGGAGGGTTTACTAACATAGAGTTTTTAGATTTTCTTTCTTTTACACTTCTTTTAATAAATAAAAATAAAAAAATAATAAAAAATAAAAAAATAAAAACTTTTTGAAATAAGAGACAAAGTTTTGTTCTATTTTTAAGAAAATTAAGATGTATCTTAGAAATTAAGAAAGCCTTAATTATGACATCTTAAACCTAGTTGAAATAATAGATCCTGTTTGAGATTATAGGCTAAGTAAGTAAAATTGGTGAGATATTTTTATCTTGAATTTTTTTGCCTTAGATAAGTATGCACTTCACACTTACACATTTTTGGGATGGAAACAAAGACCAAAAATGCCATATAAATAAAAAAGAGAAAAAGAAAAAAAAATATATATATATATAAATAAAAGATCACTTATTAAGCTGGATAACTATGCCTCAAGAAGCATGGTTACTCACGCCTAACGGTGATCTCACTTATTAAGCTGGATAATTGTGCCTCAAGAAGCATGATTATTCACGCCTAACGGTGATTATAAATAATCCCCTTTAGTTTTGTGGCCTTTTTCACTCGAGTCCTTTAACCCGAGGGATGTTTTCTCATCTGGTGCCCATCGGTTATAGGCTCGCTACATGGGTGAACTAGAAAGCCTAAGAAAACTAAGGGAAGAAAAAAAAATAAATAAATAAATAAATGGCTTGATGGTTAGAGTTGAAATCCCAGAAATTTTCACAGAGCACGGTGTGCATATTATCTAGGTTTTATGAAAGATAAAATATTCAATCCAATGTTGAACTCTTACCTTAATTAAAAACAAGATCTTGCATGGATACTAAGTTTAAGGAAGAATAATTATAGGTGGACTTATGACCTAGGATCACTTATATTTTTGCAAAAATAGTTCGTAAACTTGTCTCTTATTCAAAATGCATTTTCAAAACACTAACATTTGTCTTCTTTCTTTATGGATTTTGTGGGTGTAATCCGCTAAAAACCCTCAGGAGACAACACTCCTCCTCTAGAGTAACCTAGAGGTTTAACGGCTTGTTGCACATGCTCAGTGCAATCGCGTCACCTGCGAAAGTGGTGTAATAAAATTGGTAGTTAGGATTTTCTTTTCTTTTCTTTGTTTTGCTCGGGACGAGCAAAAGAATAAGTGTGGGGGTGTGATTGTAACTCAATATTGCATATTTTACCACATAATCCCCATGCATATTACAAATAAATACATGATTTTTACTAATCTTCTCTACATATTTGCAGGTACACACTTAATGAAGAGATAGCCCATTAATCACTTTAATTAGCAATAATTAAAGTGATTAAATCAAGATTAAGATAAGCCCCAAGATTTCAAATCAGATTCTAGAGAGATCCGCGCAACAAACAAAGAATCCAGAAGGTCCACGTGGCCAAACAAACTCGTAACAACCCACAACAGAAAGCTGTTGCGCAACGGCCGCCGTTTTGCCGCGTTTTGCCGCGCCCTGGCGGCAGATCTGGGGCCGTTGAGCCCCAGATTTTGCGCCAACAGACTGGGTTCTGGATCCTTCTCCTGGGGGCTATAAATACTTCACCTGGCCTGCGAGCAGAGACGGAACAGTAAGAGGAGGAGATTAGTTTTAGTTACATGTATTAGGTTTTCTTTGTGTTGTAGTCCTCCTTCCTCTTCTTCCCTAGATTTCATTGCAAGAGAGATATTGTAAGAGAGAGAGAGCTTGTACTATCAAGGAGTGACAACTTGAAGCAATACAAGGATTGATCCATTCTCTTCAATTCTACTCGAGCTTGATTCTAGTTTACTCGCTTTCTTTACTTGCTTTCTTTACTTGCTTTCTTTACTTGCTTTGCTTTTATTTCATGCTTTGCTTTTGTTTTGTTATGGCTTGTAGCTAATTCCTTCTCCATGTACTAGCTAACCACTAGCCTTGCCATCTTCACCAACTCATGGGTGATCGCTTTACTTCATCTTGCAAGTTGGATGATCTTCTCTTCTCCGACGGGTTAAACCACCCTTCATCCTAATGAGAAAGTAATTAGATCAACACGCAAGACGAAACCTACGCCGATGGAGTGACAACATGAGGCACGCCTTCACTATCACGGAGTTTGGTAAGCTTTGGTAAGGTAGTAAGGTAAGCTAGTCATGGTTTGCTTCTTTCCAATTCTTGATCTCTTTTTAATTCTCTCCATGAACAATTCTTCCACTTCTTGCATTTCTTGTTCAATGTTTTATTCATTCTTTTAAGCAAAGAAGACACTTCGTTTGCATTTCTCACCACGATTCGTAACGCTTCCATCGCTAGCTCTCCCTGAGGTTCGACACGGTATAGCTCTACGCTATAACGGAGACAAGAAAGGTTGTATTGAACTTTATAAATACATAGCACCAAGGTAAATTCTAAACAACATTTACATACACCTTTCCCGTCTAAACAATCAACTTTGGCATGGCTTTTCACTGTAATATCATCTACGTAGCATTCCACTGTTTTGCGTATATGCTCATAAAAATTTGCATTCATAACTCTCTGGTATGTCGCCCCCGCGGTCTTCAATCCGAAGGGCATGACAGTATAGCAATACACCCCTAATGGTGTCTTGAAAGATGTATGCTTCTCATCAACAGGATACATCTTAATTTGATTGTATTCCGAGAATCCATCCATGAAAGACATCCGTTCGAACCCACATGTGTTATCGATCATGACATTCGTGATTGGAAGAGGGAACTCATCTTTAGGACACGCCTCATTTAGATCACGAAAATCAATGCAAACCCAGATATTCCCATTCTTCTTAGTAATGGGGATGATATTGGGTACCCAATCAGGGTGTTGTTCTTCTCTGATAAAACCGGAGTCTATAATCTTCTTGACTTCTGACTGAATCGCTTCTATTATCTTTGGGTGGAACCATCATTGTTATTGTTTTACGGGCTTCACGTATGGACTGATGTTGAGGCGATGCATAGCCATTTAAGGGTCGAGCCAAGGCATATCCTTGTAGTTCCAAATGAAAGCATCTATATACTTTCGCATAAGAGATATTAGATCTTCTTTCTCGGGGTGATAAGCTTTTGCTTATAAAGATGGGTATGGGATTAGCCTCATCTTCCAGATTAATCTGGGTTACCTTATCCTCTGTGGGTGTCTCGCGTTGTTCAAGCGAATATCCCAGAGTGTATTTAGGTGCTTGATCTAAGGATCTGTATCTGACTGGATTATTTCTTCATCTCAAGCTTCCACTGGCTTGTTAAAATCATGTTTACCGAAAGTTCTTTGAAGATGTTGTCGACACTGACATCTGACTCCCATGATGACGTGACTGACGAGTGATTATGGTGTAATGACCCTTCAGACTCAGAGGCTGACGGGATTGGAGTTGATACATAGCCCAACCCCCTGCAGATTCGATGATAATAATCAGGGGTTCTCTCTTTTGGAAGAAAGATCAAAGCAGTGTTCTTCTTCCTTTGCCGAAGTTTAAGCCAGGACCACTTGTTAGGCCATGCCCCATGTTCTCCATCATTCTAAGTACATTTGACTCGTAATGAGAGAACTGAGAAAGTTCAGTCTTGCTTTCTGAGTCTTCGTAAGTCATTAGTTTGGACTCAATTTTTCTGAAAAGGATCAGTTTTTGGCCTTTGTGTCATACTGGGACCTCAAAGAATAATTCCTACGCATCGCTGATGCTTTGGTATATCGTGAAAGATGATCTCACCGGTATATACAATGATGTCAGGGCATTTATTACTGACCAGGGGTCATCATCTACATTGGTACCAGTATCTGATGGCACAGAATCAGAAGCAAACACAGAAAAGTAAGCCAAATCTAACTCTTCATTAATATACCACTCGCCTACATCATTGGTGGTGTTATTGACATCGAGCTTATTAACGCTCATTACAAGTGGATTCAACTCCCAAAGACATTCTTCTTATGTCTCTTGCTCGACATCAGCTTCGGTACCAGAGTCTAGTTTCTCTGGATGGGGATTCTTGTCTGTCTCTAGAGAATCCTAGTACTGGAGGGAGTCTATGAAGTAGTTCTCTACCCCCTTGAACGGATGCCTTTCGGCGATCAGCGTTTGAACTTTTTCATCTCCGTCAACATACTTCATGACTTGATGGAGAGTAGAGAGGACGACAGAGTTGCGATGAATCCACGATCGTCCCAGCAGCAAATTATATGAAGTATCGGTGTCAATAACATAGCAAGTCACCTCGAATCTTAGGTCCCCGATCTGACATTTGAGTTTAACCTTTCCCATTGGGGCATACCATTAGCGTTGAAACCATAAATGGTAGTTTGAGTGGCGCTCAATTGGTGAGTGGGGATTTCCAAGTGCTGCATGACCCAGTGGGACATGATGCTCAACGCAGATCCTGGATCCACCTGAATGCAGCTCACTTCAGACGATCTAATATACCCTGTGAAGTACAGGAGACTATCATGTTTTCCCTAACCTGCATGTCGTCGGGAGTGAAGGTTATGCAGGGGGGCATGTTGAAAGGCGTGGAGGCTGTCTTCTTCATCTTCCTTCTGGGGTTCAGCCAGAATCCAGGCCATAAAAGCCTCAGCATCAGCTAAAACTTCTCTCAGAGCTTCCCTTGTTGACTTAGACAGTCTCAGAAGCTCGTAAAGGGTGATCCTGACTGGGATATTGGCCAGTTGAGCCAAAACATCAAAGCGGTAAGGTGATGAAGATCCTTCCGCTTTGTCCTTCGAAAGGGCCTTGGCATATCAAAGCTCTGTTTACTTCTCCATGGGTTGCTTTGTGGATTGCTTGGTTAGCTTTGGGGTGAGTTTAGGCGGATTTGCCACCATTTCGTCATATTTCTACAAGTATGACTGACCCGAGCGGGTCTCTACTATGAGCGGCACATTCGGTTTTGCAGCAAGGACAATTATCTCCTCCTCCAAATCAGTTAGCAAGGGGATATCAGTTTTTGCTTCCCGGGAGGAAGCACACACCACATTGCAAGGCGAAATTTTGTTGTACCCCTAGACTTTCTGTTGGTAACAGTAGTCCACTGTTGGCATTTCATGAGGTCGGGATGAACCCACATGATTTCTCCCTGAGGAGTATAAATAGGTACGAGACCTTTCTCTCGCTGGTCGTGTGGATCTATATTGAGCACCCTTAGTTCCCCTTTCGGGATGGAAGCTACTCTGGCCGGCGTTGGAGGCTGGACCCCGAACTAAAGAAATGACATCATATTTGTTGTCACTTTCTTCTACTCTGGGCGAAGCTTGAGCACCTCCGCATCAATCAAAGCTTGGAGAATTTCTTTGAAGATGTAACAGCTCTTGGTAGAGTGCCCAGCATCCTGTGGTACAAGCAATAATTAAGGTTGTCGGTCTTGCCAACTTCCTCAGGACGTCTATTTTAGGAACTTTCAGTCTGTTGCTCTTATTGAGTAACTTGAATAATGAATCTACATGCTCGTCCTTGAAGTACTGCTTGTTGGCGTGTGACTCGGTCAGAGCAACCCCCTCTAGTCGGTTGGGGCTTAAAGGGAGATTTTGTCTCTATCGCTAGTATCCTTCCTTTTAACTTGAAAAGATGCTTCTGGCGTGCGTATCGTTGACTTTTCGGGTCTAGGCTTATTTTCTTCTGCCTTAATCCTGGCGACAATCTCTTCTGTATGTTCGCCTTGCTAAACCAACTGCTTGCAGATACGGTTTTCAGCTACTCCGATCTGAGCTATGAGTAAGGTTTTTAAATTGTAGCAGCATGTTTCCACCAGGGTGGTCTGGGTCATACTACTAGGACATCGGAGTGCCATATTCTGAAATCTCTCCACAAATGCTTTACCTGACTCTCCTTTTCGTTGCCTCATCGCCAGGAGAGTTGGTATGGTAATCTTTGACTCGTCTTTGAAGAAGCGTGTAAGGAAAAGCTTCTCCAGATCATCCCAGTTCTTGATGGAACCTTCTGGGAGCTTCATGAACCATTCAAAAGTGATCCCCTTCAGCGTGCCAATGAACAAACATGCCAGGATGGCATCATTTGATACTGCATTCCCTGTCTGAGACTTGAAGTAATTATGTGCTGGTTCGGTGACCCCTTACCGTCGAAGGCCTGTAGGGTCGGAGCTTTGAACTTAGAAGGGTACGGGACAAGATCCCACTCAATCAGGTACGGCCGGGCCACTCCTGCTTCTAGTAGGCCTTTCCAACTGGCAAGGACTTCAAGACGCTGTTTCAGTTTACTCATTCTTTTGGAATGAGTGCTCATATTCTCTGAATTGCCTTCCTCTTCGGATGGAGGTTTGGAGAACTCAGAGTTGGAGTGCTGCTCCTCCTCAGTATATGTAGAAGATGAGCTTTCCCCTTCCTTCCATTTGCCTTTGTACTTCTTGGAAGGCGTCTTGGCCTTAGGATTCTTCTTTTTGTCCTCAAGTAATTGAGAAAGAATCTCCTTGAGGCTGTGGATAGATTCTTGTTGAGTACGAATCATATTGAGTTGCTCCTTCTGGGTTTGAGCTTGTTGCTTAAAGCATCTGGCCATTTCTTCAGGAGTGCTTGCCATATATGCAAATGCTTCTTTCTCTATAAAAGAGTTCGAAGCCTGTAATTCTGCGATGGCAGAGTGTGACTTGATTACTTTGATGTCCCGAGCTAGGGCTCTGTAGTCCACTTAGGCTATTACGCCAGTTTGAGTGCGGGTATGCCGTATACTCCTCCCGCTCGGTGTTAAACTCATCAAAGCTGACTATTGGCTGCTTCCCTTTAGTCTTGCTTGGTGTAGTGCTTGGACCTACCACATTTGCAGTAACTTTAGGGTACTCCGTATCAGAAAAAGTTCTCCTTTTGCGGGAATGATGCCTTTTGGCCGAGCGAGAGACTGACGTAGATGATAAACATTTGAATACGGACTGTTTACAGTTGCATTCAAAGAGTACCGTTGTGATGAGCCGCTCACAGCAGCATAGTTGAGTGATTTGATGAATACTCCTCTTCTTTGTCAAGTAATCTCTTAGATCAGTCGGAGGGGATCTTGAGACCAGCTTCGAGTCTCTAAGGATGAGGACTTTTCAGCTTTCTTCTGATCCTAGCTGTCGAAGAGCGAATGTTAACTTTGTAAGTTTCAGTGATGCAAGGTCCACGCGGAGTTCACGTTCTATAGAACAGACGCGGCTCTCATATTTTGGCTTTAAGATGCAAGTCTCGCGCCTCTGTTGAGAAGAGACACGGACCTCGCATTACTGATTGTCGCGTTTTCCTGGCAACATATGAGAGACGCGGACTTCGTGAGCCTCACGTTTTGACATAGAGACGCGGGTCTCATATCTCTAAAAAGAGATGTGGACCTCGCGTTGCTAAACAATGCATCTGTGAGGTAGGGCCTCAGAAACGCGAGCCTCGTGAGCTCTACGCTTTGGTATCCAAACGCAGACTTCACGTTTCTGATGTTGTTCAGAAGAGACGCGGGGTGAACCTCGCGTCCTGTATCTGTTGGACAGATGACTTTTCCTGCTTCTTCCATCTGTTGTCAACGTGCGCGATGCCTTTGTTGATGTTCAGCATTCTGGTTACTCTTCACGGGTTGTTGGAGACCCCTGATAACCTAGAGCTAAGGAAGAGAAGAGGTGTGGCAAGATTGGCCTTCAATGACGTTGGCCTCGCGGGTCTCATAGGAGACGTTGACACGGACCACGCGCGTGACGCGGCCAAAAATGGCGCTGTTTTTGCAGACCATCTTTGGGGAAGTCTCCGAAGGAACTTAAGAGCAGATCTCTGAGGAGACCCTGCGGTACTATCTTGCCACTCTGGGGCTCTTGGAGCCAGACGAGAGGAACTCTTCATACTTTGCCTGGTCGAATTTCACAATGAGTGACTTGACCGTTTTTTTTCATGAAACTGACATCACCTTGCACTACAACTTGCTCATCAGTAAAGAAAGTAGTCCCCAGTGGAGTCGTCATCTCTTATACAGGGAGGAATGTTGAAAGTGTATTGTAATATTTCTTGAATCAATGAAAAGTTACAACCAATCAAATCCCAACTACAAGAGAGAGAAGACACTCAAACTCAGATCTTCTCTTTGTTTAAGGTTGAGTTCTTTATGTAGCAGTGGCAAGTGAGTCTTATTTTTCATTGACCAGGTGAACGTCAAACTCTTCTGGAAGTCTTCTTCTTGAATCACAGATAGAGTAGCACAGCTCTTATCCAATGAAATCTCAAAGAAACTTAGGCAAAAACTTGAACTCAGCAAGTTGGTAAAATAGTTTAACTCTTTATCAGTATTCCTCAGCTGAAAATTTGCCCCCTCTTCAATAGCAAACTGAGCTATTTATAGAGATTTCAGGGGTAAAACTGTCCCATAAAAACCCTCCTTAATGGGGATTATCTCCCCTCATTACGTGGGTAGTACATGACCCAGTAATAGGGTAGTTATAATTGAGACGCATGGCTCCTCTGCAGTTGGGACGCGAGCTTGAGCCTTACGTTTAGCCGTTTAGGTAATGCTGGACGCAAGCCTTTAGCTTCACATTTAGGCACCGCGGTAGTATTGAAATGCTAGCTTCAAACTTTGTACTGAGCTTCGCGTCTGAGATGCGGGCTTCAAGCTTTATGCTGAGACGCGGGCTTCAAGCTTTGTGCTGAGACGCGGGCTTTAAGCTCTGTGTTTTGGCTTTGCAGTGATGCCTTTGAGCCTTGCGTCTTGACACTGCATCAATGATTTTTATCAACCTTGCGTCTAAAGTTTGGGCTCTGCATTTGATGACTGTCTTCAGTGATTTTTAGACAGTTTACAGTATTATTGTCAGAAGACTCAGACTTAGATATCACTCATTTGTGGCATATATGGTTAGGACACATTAATGAGAAAGGACTACATGTATTGAGTAAGCAAGGCTTGCTTTGTGCTCAGAAAATGAGTAAGTTTGACTTTTGTGTACAATGTGTTTTTGGCAAACAGTACGGAGTTTCTTTTGGTACATGTGTTCATAGGATTAAAGGCACCTTAGACTACATATATTCAAATATTTAGGGTCCCTCTTAGGTTCTATTGAAAGGTGGAGCTTGTTATATTCTGACTTTAATTGATGATTAATCAGAAAATTTTGGGTGCATCATCTCAAGCATAAAAACGATGTGTTTGCTACCTTCAAGCAGTAGAGAGCTATGATCGAAAAGCAAACAGGAAATAAGGTGAAGTGTGATTGTACATGTGAATTGCAAATTTAGTGTTACATGTGTCACATTTTAATTTATTTTATAATAAAATTATGTTATTTAATTCATTTTAATATCTAATGGTATGCAGGGTAATTAATGGAGAAAGAGGAGAAATGAACAAGTTTATCCAATTAAATCTGAAATTTTAAAAGCTCAAGCAAATCAATGAAAATCAACTCAAATCTAATGGTTTTGAAGCAATTCTATTCAAAGACTGGAGCAAATCAGAAAAGATAACACCAAATAAATTAGTTAAAATTGGATTTTGAAAATCCATTTGGTTAACTTGAATATCAACGAAAATAATCCCAAATTCAGAAGTCTAGAGGCAAATCTTATCAGAAAACATGAGATAACACAGAGAGGATAATATCAAATCTATTCCAACTAAATCAGATTTATTTGGATTTATTATCCTTGCTTGAGAAATCAATGAAGATAATCCGAAATCTATAAGTCCAGAGATGAATTTATCAGTATATGAAGGGATAACAAGGATAAAGATATTAGTTGTTGGGCCAGCGATTTGAGCTCATTTCTTCACCACCCTTTGCCACTCCTTTTATCTTAAAAACACTGCAATTTCTGAAGGCAAACAGCACCACTCAGCAGAGAGTATAGGCTAGCTTAAGCTTTTAGTTTAACTTAGGTTTTTAGTTTTCTTTATGTAATTTTCTTTTTAATGTTGTAAACTTTGATGAGAGAAGAGATTTATGGGAGAAGAAAATGAAGAATTATATTGAGAGTGATACTAGTATAATCTTCTTCTTTTTTCTTATTGTTTTTTAAGTTAATCAAAGTTTACTTTCGGCTTCCTTCTTCTTGCTTGCTTTCACTTTATTTCTCTTGGTGTGATTACAATCCAAGTGAGTCTTATAGCATCAGAAGAAACCTTGTAATTGCGAGTGCCACCAATAGCTCATGACGATGAATTCCTCCTATAAGTTCATATCATTTCATGCTTGCTCGCCAAAGCCTTGATGACGTAATGTGGACTAGGACTAACTCCAATCTTATAGATTATGCGTTGATCGCCTCCAACATAAGGTAAACCTTCGCTGAAGATCACGGTAAGTAGTCAACCAACAAAAGATAAGTATTCTTTAGTTTTTAGCTTCTTTCTTTATTTCTTTGTTTAAATACATCTTTACAGACCAACACTTTTCCCTACTCTTTTTAGTTCTTTTCTTTAACTTAGTTCTTCTTTTCTTTCTTTCAAACATACCAAAACAACACCATTTTTCTTCTTCACTCCTTTTCCACCTAACAACATAAACACTTTTCTTTGCTTTCTAAAAACAAAGAAGAAAAACTTTAACCGGTTTTAATAACTAAGAAAGAAACTTACTTAACGTTTTCACCCCAATCCCTCCTTGTGGATCACGACCCGCATAGCCACTAGTTATAGCGGTAGAATTGAGAATCTAGCACTTCTATATATTCATTTCTAAACTTTATATTTTCTAATGTAGGTAAATTCTCAATCAAATTTTGGCGCCGTTGTCAGGGAGGGATGGTAAGTTTCTCTTTTTAATTTACTTTAAAAGTTAAATTTTCTTCTTTATTTTTGTGTGCAGGGGCTGATTTAAAGGAAGAGACTTGCAAAAATATATAAGTGGCTGTGGGACTCTGCTCTAAAAAGCAGAGCCCAGAAGCCCTCAACCTTGCCACGTAAACGCGGTAAAAGCCGCATTCTCGCGACAAGTTGAGTGGACTACTCATCCATCTTTCTTGCAGGGTGGATGAATTGCAAAGTTTAGGTTTATGAGACACTATTATTTTTCTTATTTAGCCTACTGTATACACTGTTTCTAACCTCAATAGTAACATGATGATGTTAATATTAAAAATGGTTTAGACTTTGCATTTAGGCATGTGTCTAATTCTTTTGCCTTTTACATTACTGTTGAAGAATGTTGGAGCCAAGGTGTGGGTGTTTTGAGTTATTCATATTGCTTAAGTATTGCTTCTACTATATACTTGTTCACTGTACTAAAACGAACTGAGGGCGTATCCTTAAATAAGAAAATGTAACGCCCCGATCCCGCAGATACGGGGACGTCACTGCGACGTATATACGCAGGTTAGAAATACCCTCACGTATATACGCTAAGCATCGGTACAGGCAAGAATCAGAGTACGGAAGCACGTGGTGCATTATACATTCCAACACATGAGTACGGTTACAAAGTTATCACAGGAAGTGATAAATATTACAAGAATATTACATCACTGATAGGCGCAAATGCGAGAATACAAGAATGTGTACATGTATGAACAGTACAAAAAGAGGCTCAGAGTCATAACAGGAAAACTCAAGAGCCGGACAGGAGGGCCTGGAAGGATGGGGCTCAGGACGGTCTGCTGGAGATCCACGCTACCGCTGCGCCACTCTGATCAGCAACTGGGAGAAATCACACGCTCTAAGCTCCAAAACCTGGACATGAGGATCCAAAGGAGTCAGAACTCCCCGGTGAGTGGTGATGCGAAAGCCAAGTGGCGAGCATAGATAAGCACATGGTATAATGCGACAAGAGCAGGAGACTAATGGAATAGAACACGAGTGGTAAAGCAGGATGCAAGCAGGTATAATATAGTAATCATAAAACTGAAAATCCGAAGTAAACCGATACAAGAAAACATGGCAAGGCATATTACGGATACCTGGTTAGCATCATTTATTATTATTATTACTCGTCTTACCCAGATGTCTAGATATGTGAACTAGCGTCCCAGCGCACATATATCCACATCTGAGTAAAGCAAGGTTGTTATTGGAAACCAACGGGGGTATCAACGAACAATGTTTACAGTGGGTCCCGTATATGCCCGGGACCACGGTCCAGGACATTCCATCGCTGGTGTATGGAACCGGCCGCAAGACCTACAGGAGGGTCTTACAGAATGCCCTAATCAAGATGGTACCAAGAAGGAGGGAGCCAGCACTCCCCTCGGTCGTCTGGAGGCCCACAGGTCAGACCGAAAGTTTTAGTTGCACAACATGCCTAGTACCACTGTAAATACGAACACATATTGAAAGCTGCAAGTTTCCCCCCGACCCGATGCAAGTTGTTCCTTTTTATGATTTATCATGTAATTATCAATTTACGGGAATAGCAGGTACAAGACATGATCAGGAATTCAGGAGTACATGAGTACTATAGATTCAGGTCACTGTATATATAATAAAATATAACAAGTACAGTATTCAAGTCACTGCATGTAATGCAGGATAACAAGTATAGTATTCCCGTAAATGTGATAATCACAGGTCAAGTATTAATGTGTCTGGAGGCAAGTGATAAGTCATGTCATAGTAAGAAGCAAGTGTCAAGTAGCAAGTTGGGTGTCAGGTGATGACACAACAGTTAACAAGTGATACAGACAGGTGTCAGGTATTAGCATGTAGATGATAGGTATCAAGCAAAAGCATGTCAAGTGTTAACATAATAAGCAAGTACTTGGTAAGTGATAAAGTAATAGCTGAGCACAATCAAGCAGAGCTGAACAGGCTGGAGCGAAGCTAATGTACAACACTAAATGCTATCACACTCGGCGTGGTTACCACTCGCAGCGTGGCTAGACACACGTATCGCAGTAAGCGTATGAACGCTATACTACTACTCACGGGAAGCCATGCTCACAGGGTTATTACACTCGAATGGATTAAGCGGTAAGGTGTTGACGCTAGGTCCGCCTACCAGGCGTAGCATAGGGAAAGTCCAGAGGACTTTAAACCTCAAAGGTTGTACCCAGAGGTTAGGGTACCTGCAGAGAGTATTAGTTCCAAATAACACAAGTCGACTAATGAAACGGGAAAGTCAAGAGGAAAGCGAGAACACTCGCCTAAGTCTTCAGAAAACACAGTAAAATTCCCGATCTCCAGAATCCAGGTAATCAATGCGTCAACGCGTTAAAGGAAAAGTGATAGAGAGGAGAAAATCAAGGGAGAGAAAGAGAATGAGAGAGAGAGGAGAGAGAAAGTAAGAGCTAGAGAGAGAAGTCCATGGAAAGAGATAGTATGTACAGGGGGAGAGAGTATGTACAGGGAGAGAGAGTGAGACCCGGGGTCGCAGACGCGAGAGTCGCGTCGCGTAGATGCCACAAACGCGAGGTTCGAGACCCGCGTTCAAGTCAGGACACGAGGAGAACGCGGACGCGGACCTGGGTTCCTCGTCGCGTTAATACGAGAAGAACATAGACGCGGGCATGGGCTCCGCGTCGTGTTGACACGAGAAGGACACAGACGCGGGCATGAGCTCCGCGCTGCGTCAATACAGGAACGCGAAGGCCGCATTATACAAGTATCAAGAACGCGAAGATTCAAGTTAAGGAATTGCCTAGACGCGGGGGTAAACTCCGCGTCTAGCAATCAACAGAGGGAAAGAGAGAGACTGGGAAAGAGGGAGAGTGGGACGCAGGTTTTGGGAGAAAAAGGGGAAACGCAAGTTTTTGGTCTCCCCAAGTTTTGGGAGAAAATCAGTGAAGGAAAGGAAAAGAAAGAAAAAGAAAAGAAAGAAAGAATGGAAAGAAAGAAAGAAGGAAAGGAAAGAAGAGAAGGGAAGGGGTGGTAGCCGGCGATGGCCGGTGGTCGCCGGCGGCGGCCGGAGATGGCCGGAGTTGGCCGGAGAAGGCGGCCAAGGCTACAAGCCCAAGTAAATTGAGGGGTGAAAGTGTAGTTCATTTGGTGAAAATGGAGTTTTAGAAATGGTGTTTCGGAGAGCAAAGCAATAGCTCGTCGGAAAGAGCACGACGAGGAGAGGAAGATGGCATGGTCATTGGTGGCTAAGGTTGTGTATGTGGTGGTAGAGATGGTGGAGAAGGTGGTGGTGAAAATAGGTTATCTTGGTGAATAATGGAGGAAGAAGATGGTATTGTAGATGGTGTTATGGTTGTTGTTGTTGTTGGAATGGAGGAGGAGATGGAGGAGGAAGAGGTGGAGGAATTGGTGGTGGAAAAAGTGGAGATGGTGGGTGGAGAAGTAGCCGGCCAAAGAGGCCACCATGGCTGTTTCGTTTGCTGGAAAAATGGAGAAGGAAGGGAAATATGAAAGAGAAAGAAAGAAGGAAAGGTGGGTGAATATATATAAGGGAAATAATAATTACAAGTTTGACTTTGGAATTCCTTATATAATGAAACCTGCGTCTCTTGCCAATTAAAATTGTTGCGTCCCCAACAAGTCGAATCCGCGTCTAGGCAAGAGAGAGCCAGACGCAGAAATAAAAGCCGCCTCCAGGAGAATAAACGCGAGATTTGCGTTTGACAGAAAAGACAAAAAGTATGGTTCAGAATTGACCTCACATGACAAGCATTAAATGCAGTATGGAGAGCACAACACTGTATTAAATGCGAAATCCAGGTTGATGAAACTCGCGTCTAGCGAGAAAATAGAGAAAGAGAAAAGTAGAATATCTGGATAAAATCCCGGTATCTGGGAAAACACCGAAAACTCCAGAAAAGTCCAAAAAATGAAGTAGCTTGGAAAGCTTCCCAAAAATTTTCAAAAATAATAAATATTATTTAAAGATTTTTGATGAAATTGGTTTTCAGAAATTCAACCTCATTTTCATAATAAAAATCCTGAAGTCAACCGTCAATGCCGGTCTATACCGGGTCGGCCGGATTTTGATAAAATCTGAAAAATCTCAAAAAAATGCCAGAAAGGAGAAAATATAATTCTAAGAAGAAATATGAAAGCGGAATCTAGAAATTTGATTCTAATTGTAAACTAAAATTCTTGGAATCAACCAGTGATACTGGCCGACACCAAATCCAGGGGAATTTCGATAAATTTAGAAAATTCTCAGAAAAAGTATTTAGATAGAAAATGTAATTTTAAGAAGTTACAGGAAAGCCGTTTTTAGAATTTCAACTCTGTTTATAAATTAAAAATCTGAGAATCTGTCCGCGGTATTGGTCGACCCCGGTTTTGAAGATTTTCAACTTAATTCAGGAAAATTTCAGAAAATCACAAAAAATCTAGAATATTAGAAAATGATGTTTGAAACTGAAATCAATCAAATCAGAATACCAGAAAGTTCAAATCGAGCAATACTCTAGGATCGGTCCCCCGGTTCAGAGTAGGGCTGACTCCGAGTTCACGAATCCAGATCCAAGGCAAAACAATCATATAAAGACTCATAATACAAAACAAATACAGGAAGTAAATAAAAAAATACAATCAGAAAATATGAATACGCAACTAAGTACGTATTCCGGGAGCAGGGTGTTACACTCCATCCACCTTATAAAAAAATGCGTCCTCGCAATTTCGATAAGGAGAAGATGGACACAGAAAGGATAGGAATGAGGATTATGCCAATCAAGATATGAATAACTGTGGGCTGTTCTCCCAGATCGACTGAACGGCTAACTCAGGGCTAAGGCATCTCTGCACTTCTGCCGTATAGATACATCCTCTGACGGTGCCATATTAACACTGATCTGCTGTCTACTTATAAAAGAACACTGTCAGAACTTCAAAAGATTAACCCATTCTGAATAATATAAAGTGAGATAACTTGGTGAGATAATCAATAATACTTCAATCAGACTGTGAACCAAAGCTGATGAAATCCATAGGAATCCGTAGTGTTGAAATCCATAAATATAAAATCCTGCGTGGCATGTTGTTGTCCTTCTGCAGTAGAATTACTACTGTGCTACATACATATTAATTCCCCGGAATAAACCAGAATACCCAAGATAAAGAAAACCTTGATAATGCTGAGTATAAATCAAGAAGACCAATAATTAAGAATTTCTGTAAATTGGGCGTTACTAATTCTGAAAGACGTAGTCAAGAATATAGAATAACTGTGAAGTATTCTGAATACTGACTTCTGAATGATAACCCGACTGCAGATGAAACATGTTTAAGATATCTGGGTCTTGCAAGATTGGCCGAGTGGATCATTGACAAGGATCATGGCGATAGCTCAAATACAGTGATGAAACTCTGTTTAGCGGATCCATGAAAGCACGCTAGGCAGAAGAAATCCGAGGAACGGGCTAGAGTGTTAAGCACTGAAGGAACTAGCCACGGACAAAGCCAAGCCTAGGTGAGGCTATCGCGTAACACAGCTCAGGTATTAAGCATTAGGGTGCAGCAAAGGTAATGCTCTGCGAGGCTCGCACTTGGCGAAGCTCACGCGGCGAAGCCAGCGCGTAACACAACGCTAAATGCTGAGCACTAGGGTGCAGCGAAGCTCACACCCGGTTAGGTTCACGGGTGACTAGAACACGACCCTCACTTGGTGAGGCTAGCGGGGCCTATGGTCTACCGAACCAATGAAGACTGTCAGGAGTAAGTGGCTCTTGAGAACACGATCAGGACATTATAATAACCGAAATGTGTCCCGAATGCTGTCTTCTAAATAATAACCTGACGGCAGATCAGCTCTGAGAATACCTGAGTCCTATAAACATAGTTGAAGAAATCATGATCGCTATTGGAGTAATAAAAATAGAAAATACCATAACTCCATCTGCCAGAAGTCTGATTCTGAAATACTGTTTTATACTGACACTCCTCATGTAATGATACAGTCTATCTGATTATATAAGCGATCACTACTTTGCTTGATGTACTGGTCTCCCATGATGTATCCATAAATACAAGAATAGAATGCGAGGCCAAAGATCTATCCAATATAAGACAATGTGATGTACCAGAGTCGAGGAATGCCAGAACATAATGAGAACGAACCATATCTGTCCTGCTGTTACCTCACTAGTCTACGCACATCTTAAGTTGGCATAAGGATTACGAAAATTAGAATAGTAGAAATAGAAGAGATAGGAATCATGAAATAGGGAGGTAGACACGGAAGGAGTAAGATTGGTGATGATAGTGCAATGAGAAGGATATAATATAGAGAATTTACCAACTCCCGGACATGCTAAAAATGGGGACAATGGTAACGGTTAGGACCTTCAGGGTTCCTTTTTCAGATATTGAGCATACTGACTTCCTCTTCAGTCAGATTATATGTTTGCCTCCTTCTACCATGTGCCCTAGCTCTTGGTCTCTTTTGTACCTGGCTTATGCTTGATGTTGGAGGATGAAGCGAGATCATTCTGCCAGTAGGTCCCTGATTCCCTCACAATGGTGATACTGGATGAGTTGATCTGATCTGTGCGATGTTCTCTGCCTTCTTGAACGGACAGTCACTTTTCAACTAATCTCTGGACCCATATATGACATAATTCATAATCTTTTCTAGCGGTTGTGTTGTAGGTGCCCAGCTTCAGACAATACCCACACGTCATATGTTGAGGGCAAGTTTGGAGGGATGGTTCAGCCAGTGGGGCATCTAGTGGCCTGTCTGAGTCTTCAACTTCCATCAACTGAGAGTATCGCTTCACCAACTTTATCTGCATCTCATTCTGATCCTTCTTCTCCGGATCCGTTCTATTTCCCGAGCGATGGCAAAAATAAGGAACTTGAGAATAGTTCTTGGGTTGCTTGAAAATAAGAAACATCTTGATCCTCATCTTCAGGTCTCACTAAAATATTGCTTGCTCGGTTCTCCTTGTCGGCCACCATGTAAGACACCAACTGACTATACCTTAAGAATTTTACAGTGTACTTATTTACATTTCAATCTCCTTGCTGCAATTTGGTAAATCGTTCTTTCATTTCTTTCTGAGCTATTACAGAAAAGAATCCTATCATGAAATCCTTCGAGAACTGGTCCCGAGTGATGGGCTTTTCCAGTCTTGCTCCTTTCGCCAACCACCACGTCCTAGCTACATCTTTCAACTAAATCTTGGTCATTTCCACTTAGTCCTCGTCAGGGATTCGAGTTGCCTTCAGAAGATCCGTCATGTTTACCAGCTACTTCTATGCATCCAGGGCTTCTCCATGCCCGAAAAGATTGCCGGCTGAAATTTCCTGAAATCTGATATGTTGCCTGGCTTCTGTTCCCGGAATGCAACCAATAGCCTTTGGTGCGGGACCTTCGTCCATTCTTGATAGTTTTTCATCATATTTTGCAGAAATCATCTCAAATCAACACTTCCTCCATTAGGGCCACTCTAAGAAGAACCAGAACCGTTATGATTTTCCCGTCTTTTCATGTCTGAGTTGGTCTAAGAATAACGATAAACTGAAGTATGAAAGGATGGGAGAACTTCAGGATTCAAGATTAAGGTTATCAAGAGAGAATGGATAACTTTGTACTTGCAGTTGGATTGTATAACCACGACTCATGCATTCCAGTTGCAAATTTCTTTACCATTAATTTGCCGACTGGTTGTACTGAGGATGTGAGAGCTTAGGCTCTGATACCACCCTATAACGCCCCGATCCCGCAGATACGGGGACGTCACTGCGACGTATATACGCAGGTCAGAAATACCCTCACGTATATACGCTAAGCATCAGTACAGGCAAGAATCAGAGTACGAAAGCACGTGGTGCATTATACATTCCAACACATGAGTATGGTTACAAAGTTATCACAGGAAGTGATAAATATTACAAGAATATTACATCACTGATAGGCGCAAATGCGAGAATACAAGGATGTGTACATGTATGAACAGTACAAAAAGAGGCTCAGAGTCATAACAGGAAAACAAAAGAGCCGGACAGGAAGGCCTGGAAGGATGGGGCTCAGGACGGTCTGCTGGAGATCCACGCTACCGCTGCGCCACTCTGATCAGCAACTGGGAGAAATCACACGCTCCAAGCTCCAAAACCTGGACATGAGGATCCAGAGGAGTTAGAACTCCCCGGCGAGTGGTGATGCGAAAGCCAAGTGGCGAGCATAGATATGCACATGGTATAATGCAACAAGAGCAGGAGACTAATGGAATAGAACACGAGTGGTAAAGCAGGATGCAAGCAGGTATAATATAGTAATCATAAAACTAGAAATCCGAAGTAAATCTGATACAAGCAAACATGGCAAGGCATATTACGGATACCTGGTTAGCATCATTTATTATTATTATTACTCGTCTTACCCAAATGTCTAGATATGTGAACTAGCGTCCCAGCGCACATATATCCACATCTGAGTAAAGCAAGGTTGTTATTGGAAACCAACGGGGGTATCAATGAACAATGTTTACAGTGGGTCCCGTACATGCCCGGGACCACGGTCCAGGACGTTCCATCGCTGGTGTATGGAACCGGCCGCAAGGCCTATAGGAGGGTCTTACAGAATGCCCTTATCAAGATGGTACCAAGAAGGAGGGAGCCAGCACTCCCCTCGGTCACCTGGAGGCCCACAGGTCAGACCGGAAGTTTTAGTTGCACAACATGCCTAGTACCACTGTAAACACGAACACATATTGATAGCCGCAAGTTTCCCCCGCCCCGATGCAAGTTGTTCCTTTTTATGATTTATCATGTAATTATCAATTTACGGGAATAGTAGGTGCAAGACATGATCAGGAATTCAGGAGTACATGAGTACTATAGATTCAGGTCACTGTATATAATACAAGATAACAAGTACAGTATTCAAGTCACTGCATGTAATGCAGGATAACAAGTATAGTATTCCCGTAAATGTGATAATCACAGGTCAAGTATTAATGTGTCAGGAGGCAAGAGATAAGTCATGTCATAGTAAGAAGCAAGTGTCAAGTAGCAAGTTGGGTGTCAGGGGATGACACAACAGTTGACAAGTGATACAGACAGGTGTCAGGTATTAGCATGTAGATGATAGGTATCAAGCAAAAGCATGTCAAGTGTTAACATAACAAGCAAGTACTTGGCAAGTGATAAAGTAATAGCTAGCACAATCAAGCAGAGCTGAGCAAGTTGGAGCGAAGCTAATGTACAACACTAAATGCTATCACGCTCGGCGTGGTTACCACTCGTAGCGTGGCTAGACACACGTATCGCAGTAAGCGTATAACACTATACTACTACTCACGGGAAGCCATGCTCTCGGGGTAATTACACTCGAATGGAGTAAGCGGTAAGGTGTTGACGCTAGGTTCGCCTACCAGGCGTAGCATAGGGAAAGTCCAGAGGACTTTAAACCTCAAAGGTTGTACCCAGAGGTTAGGGTACCTGCAGAGAGTATTAGTTCCAAATAACACAAGTCGACTGATGAAACGAGAAAGTCAAGAGGAAAGCGAGAACACTCGCCTAAGTCTTCAGAAAACACAGTGAAATTCCCGATCTCCAGAATCCAGGTAATCAAATCGTCAACGGGTTAAAGGAAAAGTGATAGAGAGGAGAAAATCAAGGGAGAGAAAGTGAATGAGAGAGAGAGAGAGAGAGAGAAAGTGAGAGCTAGAGAGAAGTCCATGGAAAGAGAGAGTATGTACAAGGGGAGAGAGTTGTACAGGGGGAGAGAGAGTGAGACGCGGGGGTCGCAGACGCGGGGGTCGCGTCGCGTAGATGCCACAAACGCGAGGTTCGAGACCCGCGTTCAAGTCAGGACACGAGGAGAACGCGGACGCGGACCTGGGTTCCTCGTCGTGTTAATACGAGAAGAACACAGACGCGGGCATGGGCTCCGCGTCATGTTGACACGAGAAGGACACAGATGCGGGCATGAGCTCCGCGCCGCGTCAATACAGGAACACGAAGGCCGCGTTATACAAGTATCAAGAACGCGAAGATTCGCGTTAAGGAATTGCCTAGACGCGGGGGTAAACTCCGCGTCTAGCAATCAACAGAGGGAAAGAGAGAGACAGTGAAAGAGGGAGAGTGGGACGCAGGTTTTGGGAGAAAAAGGGAAAACGCAAGTTTTTGGTCTCCCCAAGTTTTGGGAGAAAATCAGGAAGGAAAGAAGAAGGAAAGGAAAAGAAAGAAAAAGAAAAGAAAGAAAGAATGGAAAGAAAGAAAGAAGGAAAGGAAAGAAGAGAAGGGAAGGGATGGTAGCCGGCGATGGCCGTGGTTGGCCGGTGGTCGCCGGCGGCGGACGGAGATGGCCGGAGTTGGCCGGAGAAGGCGGCCAAGGCTCCAAGCCCAAGTAAATTGTGGGTGCAAGTGTAGTTCATTTGGTGAAAATGGAGTTTTAGAAATGGTGTTTCGGAGAGCGAAGCAATAGCTCGTCGAAAAGAGCACGACGAGGAGAGGAAGATGGCATGGTCGTTGGTGGCTAAGGTGGTGTATGTGGTGGTGGAGATGGTGGAGAAGGTGGTGTTGAAAATGGGTTATCTTGGTGAATAATGGAGGAAGAAGATGGTATTGTAGATGGTGTTATGGTTGTTGTTGTTGTTGGAATGGAGGAGGAGATGGAGGAGGAAGAGGTGGAGGAATTGGTGGTGGAAAAAGTGAAGATGGTGGGTGGAGAAGTGGCCGGCCAAAGAGGCCACCATGGCTGTTTCGTTTGCTGGAAAAATGGAGAAGGAAGGGAAATATGAAAGAGAAAGAAAGAAGGAAAGGTGGGTGAATATATATAAGGGAAATAATAATTACAAGTTTGACTTTGGAATTCCTTATATAATGAAACCTGCGTCTCTTGCCAATTAAAATTGATGTGTCCCCAACAAGTCGAATCCGCGTCTAGGCAAGAGAGAGGCAGACGCGGAAATAAAAGCCGCGTCCAGGAGAATAAACGCGAGATTTGCGTTTGACAGAAAAGACAAAAAGTATGGTTCAGAATTGACCTCACGTGACAAGCATTAAATGCAGTATGGAGAGCACAACACTGCATTAAATGCGGAATCCAGGTTGGTAAAACTCGCGTCTAGCGAGAAAATAGAAAAGAGAAGAGTAGAATATCTGGATAAAATCCCGATATCTGGAAAAACACCGAAAACTCCGGAAAAGTCCAAAAAATGAAGTAGCTTGGAAAGCTTCCCAAAAATTCTCAAAATAATAAATATTATTTAAAATTTTTGATGAAATCAGTTTTTAAAAATTCAATCCCATTTTCATAATAAAAATCCTGAAGTCAACCGTCAATGCCAGTCTATACTGGGTCGGCCGGATTTTGATAAAATCTGAAAAATCTGAAAAATCTCAAAAAGCCAGAAAGGAGAAAATATAATTCTACGAAGAAATATGAAAGCGGAATCCAGAAATTTGATTCCAATTATAAACTAAAATTCCTGAAATCAACCAGTGATACTGGCCGAACCAAATCCAGGGGAATTTTGATAAATTTAGAAAATTCTCAGAAAAACTATTTAGATAGAAAATATAATTTTAAGAAGTTACAGGAAAGCCGTTTTTAGAATTTCAACTCCGTTTGTAAATTAAAAATCCGAGAATCGGTCCGCGGTATTGGTCGACCCCGGTTTTGAAGATTTTCAACTTAATTCAGGAAAATTTCAGAAAATAACGAAAAATCTAGAATATTATAAAATGATGTTTGAAACTGAAATCGGTCAAATCAAAATACCAGAAAGTCTAAATCGAGCAATACTCTAGGATCGGTCCCCCGGTTCAGAGTAGGGCTGACTCCGAGTTCACGAATCCAGATCCAAGGCAAAACAATCATATAAATAACTCATAATACAAAACAAATACAGGAAGTAAATAAAAAAATACAATCAGAAATATGAATACGCAGTTAAGTACGTATTCTGGGAGCAGGGTGTTACAGAAAAGGTGGGAAGTCATTACCCTCCCTTAGACAACAAATCATCTCCTCACTCACTAACCTAAGCCTAACTTAAATTGAGTAGACGTTGGCCCTAAGGACATCTTAGACTAAAATAGGAGACTGACCTAAGGAGGAAGTTGTTAGAGTTTGACTCTTGTCAAATCGATGTCCAAGATTGGGGATTGAGAGATGAAACCTCGAAGAACAATGGTTTGGCATAATTAGGCCCATTGCTGAGGCACGGATACCTCCCACTGGTCTTGCCCCTACCTGACCGATTAACTTGTGGTCAGATTACTACAATATACCCCCCATGGACAATCTAACCAGTTAGGAGCGTCTAGGTCTAAGATTTACCCTAACTAAAGCTAGATTTTTCTTTTTGTATGTTATTTGTTTGTTTGTTTTTATTTTTTTCACATCTTTGTGATATGGATTAAAATTATAATTATTTCAATGCATATAGTGATCCATACTTCACCCTCACCTCTTTCAATTCGGATATTACCGACCCGGAATTTCATAACAGTAATTAACCAAGTATGTCGGATTGGTCTTATCTGAATCAACATATGCCCCGTCCCAATATTATGAATAAGACAGGAACAATCATCATATCCACTCTTCACCGAGTTAGTGGAGACACAACTTTCCTGGGTCATTCTATCAACCACCTTACCAACATAGCTCTTTTCTAGAACAACCAATAGAGAAAAAAAATCTGATTTTGAAAAGAGGATGGACGCCTTTAACGAAAAAATTCTAGAAGCTTTGCATGAGTCCGAATGACAAGTTTAAAACATGAAGGACTCACAATCCCATCAAAATTTTTAAATCCATGATCCTTACTCTATTTTTGAAGTCCCACAACAACAAGAAGAACTTGTCGACTTAGAAAAGAGTATAGAATCCATGATTCAGTCCCAAAATGATTCTTTCAATAGCTTAGAAGCACAAATGGGTCATTTGGTCAACATAATTAATGATAGGAATGAGGAAACTCTTCTTATCCAATTTTTTATCTTTCCCAATTTTCCTAACCATATTGATAGGAATCAAGAATCATGGTATCTTGGAGAGTTTAACCAAAATTTAATTTCATTACACCAACTTGAACTGGACCAATCCCAAACCTTTGACGAATTGGCAAGTTTTCATTTCAAGGAAATTAAGCTTGAATATGAATGTGACCCCGATCCCCAACTTTGTGATTCAATTTCAATTTTTGAATCTATGTTGACTCTGGTATTTTTACCCAATTTGGACCATTTCCTGAGCCAACATTGATTCCTATACCCATAGATTTTGAAACTGAACCACCACTTTGGAAAGTCACATTCCATTGATGGAAAAGAATGTGAATCTCAACTTTTTGATTTGGTCTCAACTCTTGAACTAAAGCCGACTCTTGAAATTAAACTTGATTTGAGTCATGTACCCGAGTCAGTATTGGTTCCCACTCCTTTCATTCCAGAGCCCAAATCATTCATTTCACAAAATCACATTCCTTTGTTGAATTTAGGTATAGACCATAAAGACTCCAAGATGATATTCCAAGATTGATCATATAAAGGGGATAATTTTCATGCTAGGATCTTGCATGATGATATTCATATTAGGATTGTAAATATGTAAAAAGAAAAGACGTCATAAAAGGTGAGTTCCATGAACTACCACATTATCTTGATTGGGCAGCAACGCTTGGCCCAATCTGACCTTCACCGGAACCACCACCTTGAGGTAACATTGTTCCTTCCCTTTCTTCTTTTTTATGCATATATGCATTCATTCATACATTGAAAACAATGTGTGAGATAGGTGTGGGGGAGGGTTCTAACATAACATAAGTTTTCTTTTAATTTATATAAAAATATATAACATTTTCTTTGCTTTTAAAAACTTTTGAAAAAAGAAATAATATTTTGACCTATTTTTCGTAAGAAATTAAATTGATTTTAAGGTATCGGAGAATCATAATTAGGATTTTTTTATACTTGATCAAGATAAGATTATTTGTTTGATTTCTAAGGTTAAGAAGAAAAATTGGAAAAGTAGCTTGGTCTTGAATTTTACCTTGATAAAATATGCATATCTTATACACTTACACACTTAGGGTTCAAAAATAAAGATTCTTATGCCTTATAAATATATACACACGCGCGCACATACACACACGTGGGGTTTCTGTTCTCAGCCGCCAGTTGAGAGAGTTTCTCAGCCGGCGGGACGTGGCAACATAATAGTCACGCATTTGTTAAAAAATTTGGCAGATAAAAATCAAAAAATCCCACTCGAATAAGCCATCAGTCACTTCAATAATTGCTTTGACTAAAATACCCTTTCTTACAACTTTTTACTGTCTGTAAAATTGCTCCTTCCAAAAAAAATTACAGATCTGAATTTTTTAGTTCATCAATTTGAAAAGATTTAGTGTTTTTGATTCCTAAACTTTCCAAACAACTGCGTTCAAAAATTTTTTATTTTTAAACAAAGATTTGATCGAGATGGCACCGAAGAAATTATCCACAGAAAAAGGTAAAGAGAAAACCTAGAGAACCTAATTTTTTTTGGGTTCTGTAGCCCTTCATATTTTGCATTTTTCAGTTGTGATTTAAAATTTTTTAAAAAAAAATCCCATTTTAATTTAACTTCGAATCGAAAGTGACTCTTACACATATTTTTTTAATTCAGTTTTGAACTTTTATTTCAAAGAAGAAAATAATACTAAATTTTTCAAGAAACTTTTTCCTGCAAATTTTTAATTTTTCTTAAATTTTTCAAGAAACTTTGTTTTTTAAAAATACTTTTTTAAATTTTTTAATTTTAAAAAGCTTGCTACCGTGGTCGTAATTAAGAGTAAAAAAGTCACTTTTTTTTTGTTTTAAAGAAGTAAGAATCAAAATTAAAACTATTTATACGATTTGAAACAATATTTTTTTAATTTTCTACCCTGAAACTCTGATCAAAGTCATAGTTTAAGAGGAAAAGAAAATAGAAATTAACGACCTTATTAGAGATTTTTTTAAATTTTTAAATTTTTTTAAAACTGCGACCAAGGCCACCAAGGTTATAGTATTTTTTCATTCCACTTGGTCGATATGGGTCACAATTTTTATGTTAACTTAATATGTTACTACGAGCTAGGTCGTAGTCTATGAATAAAATATGTTTTTTAAAATAATTTATTAATGTTTGTTTTGTTTTTAAGATTAACACTGTGACCAATGTCGCAGTGTTGCCGTTCCTTCCCTCTTTTTTTGGGCTGTCGAGCGGTCTGTTATACTAAGTTATCTTAATTAATACTGCGACCCTGTCACATTATAATGAAATAAGGGTCGCAGTACTCTGAACCATTGACCAAGGTCCTCATTAATTAATTATTGGTTAATAAGAAAAATACGACATCTATCGCAGTTATTTAACAGTGCGACCTTGGTCGCACTGTATCATAAATTATTATCTACTGTTGCAACCAAGGTCACAGTCATTTTTATTTTCCACACTTATTTAAAATAATTGTGATCGTGTTTATTTTTTTAATTTTGTACTTATGTTGTTAATGTTTCTTGCATTTATAGGTAAGTAAAAACAGAAGGTTCATCCTATGAGATCGAGTCTAAAGTCTATATGCGAATTCATCAGAAAATAAAAAATGCATATTTAGGTAGATTTTGTGAATGCAATGAAGGAGACCCCATTTGGTGTAATTTTCATAGCCTTCCATAATGAGAAGTTTGGTGCTGACAAAGGCATGAAATCAAACATAAGCGTACTGAAAATTGTAGATCAGTATGATAGGGAGTCAAGGACCTTTCTAATTGGGGGCAAACAAATTGAGTTATCAGTAGAGCATGTTACCCTAACGTTTGGCCTACCTATTAATGGGACAGATTTTATTATAAATAACACCTGTACACTGAAGGACAGGGGATGATAAAACACTATTTCTTAAATATTAAGAAGATCACAAAAGTATCCATTGAAAAAGTTTTGGATGATCTTCTAATGAAGAAAAGAAGGAGGACTGAATTAGATATGACAAACGATGAACAGCTTGAGCAGCAAGTGACCTTAAATGAAATTATAAGAGACAAATAAAAACTTGCAGCTCAAGACTTCACAACACTAATCATCCTGTATATGTCGGCCACTCTATTCTTTTCTGGCAGTAAATGCACAGTGTCGTGGTATATAGCGGGGCAAATTTTCAATATCCAGCTGATGAAGATCATATGCTGGGCTAAAGCTATTTGACAATTCCTGATTGAGTCAATGGACATCTATAGGCGCACAACATTCAAGCTGCAAGGTTGCTCCATGCAAATTATTATAAGTATGAATTATATAGTTGATAAACGTTATTGAAAATTACTTATATATTGAAATTGTTCATATAAACTAATATACTAATACATGTTGCAGTATTGGCTATGTGAAATGGCTCCTATTTTTGAGCTGAGGAATAGTTTGGAGGACAAAACCCCACGGGCAGTAAGATGGGAGCTCCAAAATATTAGCAGAGTCCTGATTGAAATTGAATTTAATGATGTTGAAGATAATAAGGTTAGTTTTTAATAGTCAGCGACTATATTTATTTTTAAATTTTATGTTAGCAGTCAAAGTCGTAGTTCCTCTGCTAAAACTTCAGTGGACTATGACTAAGTCGCAGTCCCTTCCATTATGTTATAAGTGAACTGGACCATGGCCACAGTTCTTTTATTTTTTTTTATTTTGACTGCGTCTGAGATCACAGTATCTGAGACGGGATGAATTTAGTATGAAATTCGTACTGCGACTATTGTCGTAGTACTGATTTATTCATCTTATAGTTAAAAGTTAAGACTGCGACCATGGTCGCAGTTTATTTGATAGTTCTTCTAATACAAGTTTCATTTTGCTGCGATATAAGTAGCAGAACTAACATGTTAATTTTATATAATATTTGTTTAACATGATTTTTAGATTTTATAATCTAATGGCCAACATTTTTAATGATAAAAAATTATGATTGGCCTTCCTGCTGAAGATGATAATGAAAAAGAAGAAGATGAAAGAGAGAAAGAAGAGATAAATATTGAAGCTAACATACCGGCGAAAACAGAACGAGAACCTATCAAAATAGTTGAGAAGACAACGAGGGAACAAGAACCAACTTTTGTAGGTTATTTGCCAGTACTACGGGATGAACAAACTGAAAATTAGAAATTTTGAGGAATGAAAATACATACTTGAGGGCATATGTTGTTGAATTAGAAAAAAGATTTGAAAAATGGAGGATGAAAAAGCTCACAAAACTGAATTAAAGAAAAAGAGAAGAGAGAGAAGAAAAAAAGAAAATTAAAAAGCAGCAATAAAAAATAAATATGAAGGAGGAAGAAGAAGAAGAGTAACTAAGAGCAGCCATTGCTATAAAGGAGGAGGAGGAGAAGAGGAAAAGGGGGAAGGAGGAGCAGGAGAAGGAGAATAGGGGAAAGGAAGAGGAGGAGAAGAGGAGGCAGTTGCAGGAGGAGGAGAAGAAGAAATGAAAATTTCAAGAAGTGGAGATGAGGAGGAAGGAGCAGGAGGAGAAGGAGAAGAAGGGATGGAAGAAGAGAAGAGAAAGAGGAAGGAGGAAGAGGAGAAGGAAAATAAGAGAAAGAAAGAAGTAAAGCAGAAGAGGAAAAATGAGGAGGAGAAGAAGCAAAAGAGGATGAGGGAGCGATAGAGAAGCAGGCGGAAGAGAAGAAGAAAAAGGAAGAGGATGATATCAATCGGTCTAAATTCAAAATTTTTATTGCTGGGGAACATTTCCCAACTTTTACTTTAAATTTAACTCAGCAGATCCTTAATATCCAAAAAAACAAAACTTCTGCGGGAAAAAATTAAGAACATACTTCAGTTCATAAGGAAGCATTAAAAAAAAAGTTGTGGATTACTCTAAAGGATCAATAGAAAGGGGAATCAAAGAACGCAAGCGCACTGAGAGAGATCACGATGATTCTGATTTCATTTATCTAAAACAAAAGAAGAAAACAATTGAAGAGACTCTTTCCACAACCTGCGGCTTAGATTCTGCCCCTGATTTCGACAAAGCAAAGAAGGCCGACTCTCAGCCGAAAGTTAGGGAATTGAATGAATGCACTGCCTACAGAATTTTGCAGCCACAGCAATAATCCCTCATCAAAATTTTTTGGGACAAAGCCACCTCTGAGTAATTTTTTATTTTATTTAAATTTACATCAAATATAAGTTATTTATATTAACACGATTTCATTATTAACTCCTTTTTGTTTTTTTGCAGTGCTATTACATATCAGGATCCTGATAACGGAATAATAGTTACCAAAAATAACATAGAGGACCTGATATTCAGTAGAGATTTAGATGCTAATAACATTCATTTCTACATGAAGAATCTAGAGAAAAAAGGTGGATTAAAAAGTATATTCTTTCGAAGCGAAGCTTGAGTAAACATCTATTTTCTCCTTTATATTTAATTAAAACATCACTTATTTACTTAATGTAGTAATTTATAATTTTAATAGTTAAAAATCTACTGGTCGTATTTACTATTGATAAGGCTTAATCAATTGACTGGGACCTAGCTTGCAGTTGCTAATTAATCCTAAAAATTGAAGCTGACTAATGATGAATGCGATCTTGGTCGCAGCCAAAATATTCAGTAACAATAACAACATAGCGACCTTGGTCGCAGTCAATTTTCTTGACTGAATAAAACAAACTACGACTAGGGTAGAAATAAATATACACTTTGTTAAAGATTTACTGCGACCTGGAATACACTTCGTTAAAGATTTACTACGACCCAGGTCGCGATAAACATTAGTAAGTATCTTTTTCAGGCTTAATAGTCGACTGCGACCACGTTCGCGGCTCAAATAATATTGTGAGAAAAGAGGACTACGACCTTGGTCTCAGTTTTGATTTTAATATAATGTTTGATTTTTTCATATTATTACTAAATCTTTAAATGTTTGAATTGTTTTAGTTTTGACAACACGATGTTGTATCTCAAAATAGAGATCTGGAAGATTTTTTCTTCAAGAAGTTGTTGAGAAACTGGACAAGAGATGTTCATTACATGTTCTTCCCGATCAATCACAAGCACAGTACCAAGAAAGCTGGATTTCATGGACCTTATTGGTATTAGATTACTATACACAAGAGTGAATTTTTTATAACTCTTTAGTTCCAAAGGATAAATCAAGTAATATATTAAGGTTGTATCAAACAGACGCCAGAATAATAGTGAGTTAAATTTAATCTTGCACTTACTGAATATTTACATTTAATTGCATTAATATTGTTTTTATTCTATTGATAATGCAGAAAGAAAGATTGTTGTAAATTTTTGAAATTAATTTCAATAAAAGGTTGAAAAAAACCTATATAAAATATGCAAGATGTCTCCAACAGGCAAACAGGTATATTTCTTGTGACATTTACATAAGATATTTTCTTCCTGATTTAGCGTAAAAATTTAATCTCATATTATTTTTTCCCTGTACAATTTCAGTGTATGCAAATACATTGAAAGTATAGCATTTGGTACTCCATCAACAGTTGATGTTGTGACGGCGGCCGATGTACAGAGACTGAGAAACGAGCTTGCGTACATGTTACTCACAGACAAAGAGAAAAGTTGGGATGAAGAAACAGAAACAATACGAAGATGGTATTTGAAGATTGGAATTTGACAAAAAAAAATTTATTTCAATATTGTTAGTTCATTCATATTAATTTTTTGTATTATAAATGTATCCTCTTTGTAAAGCAGGTTTGTTGGATATATTAATGTAATTTGTCTATATTTTTATTCATGTGTTACAAAGTCCATTGAGATTCCCTGATTTTCATTCTATACATGTTCAGCGACTTAGGTCACAGTGATATTAAATACCAATAACGTGTTTCGAATCCGTATTGCGATCAAAGTCGATTCATAAGCAAGGCAGATGTGTTGACTTCTTATAATGCGACAATGGTCGCAGTACGATTAAATTATGAAAAATTGAATTTATTTATTAGCATTGCAATCAAGGTCGCAGTAAATGAATTTGATTCCAGGTCGCACTACGATCATGGTCGCAGTGTCCAGTTGGGAACTGTAATATTTTTATATACATAATTATATATATTTTAAATTTCGTTAAATTAATTAATTTAACAAAAAGTAAACATGATCGTCACCGGCCTTTTTCTACCGTAAGAAACTAAAATAATAATAGTCTTGTTGTCTTCACAACAAAAATAATTGCATTTTAAAATATATTAATTTTTAACCGGTTTTCAAAAATTGAACAGTCACCTAAAAAGTATACACTTTTCGAAAAAGACAGTTAATAAATTTACGTCTTGTTCACGTCGTTTTAGAGCATAAACCTTTTGAAATTTCTAAATGATTATATATTAAGGGTGTCCTTTAAAGGAAAACAAACAAACTAAATTACATTCCTTAAATTCGTTTTTGTCAAATTCTAAAAAAGATTAAAAATATCTTCTCCACCATCTTCCCCTGAAAGAAGTCAGTAATCTAATGATGATTGGGAATATAGTTCTAATACATTCCCTCGCTACAAGTCGGAGGATGAGCTTGATATAGACAACCCATTCTGAGAGTTCATAGATGAAACAAAATATCGTTGTGAAAAGAAAGAAAGCGAAGAGGAAAGTGATGGTAATGAGGAGGAAGAGGAGGAAGCGATACGGAAGACGAAGACCGTCTTAATATGGATGATGAAGATGATTATGATGGTGATGACGAGGACGACTAGATTAGTCCTTTTAAATATGTAGTTTTTTCTTTTTAGGCAATTTACCTTTTTTGGAATGTTAATTATGTAAATAAATATTTTTTCTAATTTTAATTTTACTGGTCGCACTTTTTCACTATTTTAATTCTGATGTTTGTGAGAATATGGAACTATGGTGGTAAATTTTTATGGGCTATATCAAATTTTTTCACTATTTTTAAGACTAACTATGATAAATATAGCATGTATTGGCCCAACAACACGTCAATGTGATCCAATCACAAAAATATGATAATTTACATCAAAATAGGATATACTGCGACTAATATCGCAGTCACAAAAAAGTAATATCAGCGACTGGAGTTGTTAATGTAATCGCAGTTGCGATCAAGGTCGCAATGTGCATTGTAAAGATCTAAATTTCACAATATATAATTTAATTATAAACATATTTCAACATATTAAACTGGTAAGATAATTAAAAATCTTAATGTAATAATTCGTACAGAATAAGAGAAGCAAATAATCCAAATATATCGTGATATATGAACTGCGATGCTGGTCGCAGTTCTGAAACTACTGTTTTTGGTAAAACTGATTATTGAGACCAAAGTCATAGTCAAAAGAAATAATAAAGATTCTATAACTCAAGAAATATGTAAACAACGACCACAATCTATGTTCAATTAATTATAATATTCTGTACGAATATGCCACAATTGTCAACATATTAAACTGGTAATATAATTAAAAATCTTAATGTAATAATTCATATAGAACATGAGAAGCAAACAATCTAAAAATATAGTGAAATATGAACTGTGACGCTGGTCGCAGTTCTGAAATTATTATTTTTGGTAAATCTGATGATTGCGACCAAAGTCGCAGTCAAAAGGAATAATAAAGGTTCAATTAACTCAAAAAATATGCATACAACGACCACAGTTTATGTTCAATTAACTATACATTCTGTACGAATGCGCCAAATTTATCGCAGTGGATTTTAAAATAATATTTCTACTGTATTCAAATTTTATTATAAAGTACAACATATTACATTGGAACAAGTGATGGGAAACACTTGAAAGCAACAATAGTACCTGTACTGCGACCCAGGTCGCAGTACAATGAAATGTCTTTTCCATTAATAATACGACCATGGTCGCAGATGATGCCTAAGATATATAAATAAAAACTTTATTCATTTCAGGTAGCCGCAACATGAAACTACTTCCTCTGCAAGTAAAAAAGAAATGTAAATGTTTGAAACATCAAACTTAAAATTAAATTCTATAACATGTTTAATTTCATACCAATAATGGACAACCAGTCATGTAATGGCCCAGCTGTTGACAGTTTTCACAATTTCGATACTTGACTTCCTTCTGTGATAAAAAATCTTCAAAATCAGACTTTAGCCTGGATGCACCTTTAGGCCTCCCCTTGGTTGGTACAGGACCAGTTGGATTGTTTATAGTCATTCTTCACCATCTCGCAAAGCACAACTGATCTACTAGAACCAAAATTTATTTCAGATTATGATGATTGATCATTTACTGTCCTGAATTTGTATTCATTACTAATTTCTGCAGCAAATCTTTCCAACACAGCATCCAACTTTGAAAGATAGATATTCAAATCGAACACCATTTCAAGAATTACATTAAATTTGGATTGCAGTGTCCACAGTCTAGTAGTCCCTCGCATGACTTGATGGGAAAAGGACTAATGTCATTTTCAATTGCAATATTCTTATAACGAACATCCAACCTCCATCTCTGTAGTATATAGGATTCTAATATTTGTGTAACATAATTGCACCACAAAATGCACAGAATATGTCTACAAAGGATACCCTCTGTTTCGAATAATGCGCGACTACAAGACAGATTAAGTTCACCCAAATTTTCATAACTGACCTGTAATATCCCTAATCTAAAATACTGTATTTATTTTTCTTAAGTATTTATTTTATTTTACTGGTGATATTATTATTTATTAACTCGAGTTACAGTACAAATTATTTTAAGATAGTAATGGTATTTTAACCTTATAATTATATTTAGCATTATCATTTTAATTACTAGCTAGTATTTTTTCCATTACTATGTTACTAGTATTATAATTGCTATTATTGTTAATATTGATATTGTTATTAATCTTATCATATTGTATTGTTTTAGTCATTATTATTAATGTTAGTACTTTTATCAAGTATTATTAGATAAGATTTTTAATGTTGATAATTTTATTGTAATTATTATTGTTAATTATTATTATGATATTGTTAATCACTGTTAGTAGTATTATTATTTCATCCAAGCCCAATAAGCTTAGCCCATTCTCCTTTCCTTTTATTTTCTTTTCTTTTTATGTTAAGCCCACATGAATCAAACCCACTTCCTTATTTTTCATCTTTTTCTATATTTTTCTTTAAGCCCAAAAACTAAGCCCATAAGCTCACTATCTATTTTTCTTATTCTTCATATTACTTATTTCTTTTAACTAAAGCCCAATAATCTATAACCCATTACCATTGAGATCCTTGCCCATTAACCCAATTCTAATCCCAATTCTAATCCAAATCTTATTTTCAAAATCATGATCTTAAAAAAAAATCCTAATCCTAATCCTAATTTAAATCCTAATAAAAATCATATTTAAATCAAATCTCTTTGAGATTTTTCTGCAACCTTCCATTCTTATCTAAATTGCTAAATTAAGTAACCTAACCTAATTGGAATTCTAAATTGCTAAATTAAGCAATCTAAGCCTAATTGGAATTCAGGTTCCAAAAATCTCTTATAACCTATATAAAGACCCAAACCCTTCTTTCTCTTCTACCTCAAGAGAAAACCCTAATCTAAAATCTCCCCACTTTCATCTTTCCATTCTCCTCTCCTCAAGTGGATCATGAACGAAAGGGGTTCGAGGTACAAGGATTGAGGAGCATATAAGGAGGAACAACTCAAGTAAGTAGATCTTTGTAAAATTAATTTCAGCTTTTCTAAAAAATAAATTAAATTAAATTAGAATCAAATAAGTAAATTATTAATCTCAACAAAATGTTATTCAACTTATCTATACCTTTATGGCAAAATCACCGCAATATATTTATTGGTTCCTAAAAAATAAAAAAAAATTATTTAATAAAATGTTTATGATCATTGTTTTAATACCCTACAAAGCCTTGATTTGAACAAATCAAATCCAAGCAAGTAATTTATTTACTAAAAATTTATTGATATAAATTGTTTATACCATGATCTCCATGAAAAATTTTATACATCAAAAACCCAATCTAAAAATCTAACTAAAATACATGGGATCAACTAATTTATATTTACATACTTTTTGAAGTTTTTATAAAGGAGTTTCAAAAAAAAAAAATTCTTTGGCCGCTCTCGGCCAATGGCCGAGAGCCTCTGCCGCCAGACCCAGATGGGTCTGTGCGGAATATTTCACAGTGCACACTCCCTCATTATTAAAAAAAAAATTTAAACATGCTGGACTAGACCCGGCCTGGCCTGGGCGGGCCTGGCCCAGGTCTGGGCGGGCTAGACTGCAAAGGGCCCTTGGGCCCTGTTTTAAAAAAAAAAAAAGAAAGAAGAAAAAAAAAGAAAAATCACGGACCAGGCCTGGGCCTGGCCCAGTCCGGTCTAGACCTGAGATGAGCCTGGGCCTGGGCCTGAGGGCCTGGGCTGCTGGTTAAATAAAGGAAAAGAAAAGAAGAAAGAAAGGGAAAAAAAGAAAGGTGAATTTGTATATTAAAATAATTTATTAAAAATATCAAAAAATAGAGAAAAATATAAATAATATTCTACAACACTTCTACTTTCTAAGATAAAAATTTATATAAGTACCAACACGAAATTAAATCAAATCACCCTCGTTAAACCTTTTCCCTTAATGTTAGATTCAAACCCGTTAAATATTTTAATGATTTAAAGCCTATTAAAAATCCAACAAAAATTAGAAATTAGTTTAAACTAAACCTATTAAATTCATTAAACCTAAAGAATCATATTTCTAACTAATTAATCAAGATTAAAATCCCTTATAACTCTCAAGTAAAATATTCTTTTAAAAATCTAACAATTCCTATTTAATAATTTATGTAGATTTATCAAGGCCTTGTAATTTCAGTGCTCTGGACTTGGGATGGATCTCAGGTGAGTGTCACTTCTATGTTTAATTTTATTAAATTCTATTTTGTGAGTGTCTTACTTCTTTGTTAAATTTTATTTAATCATGTTGTAAGTGTTTCTCTTCATCATTTTGTGAGTGTTTCACTTTCATCATTTCATGTGACTGTTTGAGATATTTTACTATTATTATCACTTGTATCACTTTATGAGACATTAGTGATTGATCTACTTATTTGTGTAGTGACCTTGTATCAATATCATTTTATGTGTTGGTAGATCGCTAGATCGCTGTTGTTGGCTTAGGCCAGCATTGATATACCTTAGACCAGACTTGATCTTGTAACTGATCTAGTGGTGATAAATCGTAGAATATAAGTATATTGAACTTGAGGCTGAATGATTGATGATTGAGGACTAGAGATTCATATTTTATCTGTGGTATTTTTTGGATAAATTGTTTGGTGACTATTCCGACCGAAACTCTTTAGAGATTATGGATTGGTAGATATGAGACTTTCTTGATTTTTGATCGATATAGACTTATTTAGAGTTAGGTTTGACCTGAGCTTCATATTCTTTCATTGGAGTCTCGAATGATTGGTAGATGGAATGTATGATGGTTAGATTATGATCAAACGTGTGAATATGATACCCTTGACTCTAATGTATATGATGGGATGGAATTTTAGACTGTTAGGAGCTATTATTCATGGATTTTCACATTGATGAGTTTGACTGATATATTGATGATCTTATTAATATTGACTATTAGATGTAGAGGTGATCTAGACTCTATGTTAATCGAGGACGTTACACTGCTTAGTTATGATTTTGATTGATTGGGATATTAATGATCTAATAAACAGGAGATCTTTATTGATAAAATGAAATTTTGGACTTGAACCTGTCGGTAAACTCGATTGGATTTGAGTTGACTTGGGGGTTGAGGAATAGACGTTGATTTGGCTGACTTGATCTGGCTTGGTGGATTTTTAAACATGTATACTTGATATGTTACTTGACTTTGGGATCCTGTGATTGACTTTGACAGAGTGAGAGTGTGTGATAATCTAGATCAAAAATTAAAATATGAGGATTTGATTAGATGTATCAGAACTTGTGTTTATTTCAGTTATTGAGGTTCAGATATATCGGTGACTATATTACTGTTCGGAGTTTTATGATAGCTATTGATCGATCAGATTTATTGATGACTTAGAGGATGGATACATCGATGACTTTGAAGATATGAGTTGATTATATACATTGCCCGGATTATTCTATTCATGACAGTAGATCATTACTCATCCTGAATATCTTGATTTACATGAGGAACTTGATTGTTTATACATGATATATACCTGTCCATGTTACTTAATTGCTGGGAAAATATTGTTACACGGTAACAACGCCGTCATGTTATACTTGTTACATATTCCTGTTATACCGGTATCCTGTTCATTGATATTATATATTCCTGTTATACCGGTATCCTGATTACATGTTGATATTGTTACCGTGACTACTCCCGAGTTATCCCAGTGATTCAAGTAACATGCACAGTATGTAATCTTGATAAACTAATAACATGATATCAAACAACTTACACTGTGATTGGGGAGATTGATGGAGGAGACAGCGTCTGTATTTTGTGTTGATCTAGGATTTAGGTTGCGCAGCCAAAAGAGGGTGGTTCCACTGTAGGGTTCCCGTGGGGTGACTGGCACCCAGTCATGTTTCATGTTCCTGTTATACATGTACCTGTTCCTGTTATACATGTTCCTGACTACCTTGCGGTAGGTCCTGGTTCAGCGCCAGGAGTCTAGGCCGTGGTCCCGGGTATGCACGGGACCCACCTAAAACACAGACAATGTCTCCAACCGATCAGTTTCAATAACTGAGGACATCGATTGGCATGTGTGGTAGGCGTAGTATGGGATGCGTTTATTACATGTGGCAATTGGTGTTCACTAACATAATTAATAATGATAAACTGTTAATGTATTGTGACTAACCGTGATTACCCGACTGTATATATATATATATATATATATATATATATATATATATATATATATATATATATATATAACTATGATAGATATAGGATTGTACACCAGACTAGTAACATATGCTTGGTTATACCTTCAGATATCAGTTGCTTGTTTACAGTTGTGATAGTTGACTTTTATCTCCATTCATGTTGTTATGCAGTTATCCTTTAGTTATCTGTTTATCATGTTATTTAGTTATCTTCTGTCTATAGTTTATCTGGTTATTATTCTGTGCACATTGTTTATATGCACGAGCTCTCCCCTTTACACACACACTCACCAGGTTGATTTCTGACGACCCTGGATTTGCACGTCCAGATATTGAACGCTTTGTTTCTATTGTACAGGTGTTCGATGAGACTGTACGTTTCACGAAGAGCTGGAGCTTCTCCCTATTCGATTCCGGTATTCTTATCTTTCTTGTCTTCATATTATTTCCTGATTCTCGTTATATCAGATTCATTTATTATTCCAATTCTTTATTCATATGATATCATGCGTGGATGCTTATATGTATTATTGCAGTGGTCGTTGACTCATTATAGTATAAATTTATAGCTTGTTTCGGGTTACTTAAAGCTTAGCGCATATACATGAGGTATTTTCTTTGCGTATATGCGTCGCCGACTCGTGTCGCGTCTCCGCTCCAGTGTATTTTGGGAGCGGGGCGTGACATGACCTTTTCCCAAGTATCTTTTGATTTTAAAAATTCACCAACCAAATATTTTGCTCCAGGCACATCATGTTTCAACTCTTTCGAAAAAAGTGTCATTACAACTGCCCCTTCCTTTTGGAACAATTGAAAAATCTTCATGGTATACAACTTTAAAACTTGTATCTCTTATGGATTCGATATACAATTTGGCGCAGAATTTAAATCCTAAAAGTCTTGTTGAGTTTCAGAACTATGACGGGCAGTGACAGCTTTATTGTATTGGTGGACAAACTCAACTAGTTTTGTGTTTGCATTCACAAAACATCAAAGAAGGAATTAATACTCTCATACTTTTGACTGGTTGTCATTCCAGCACAGAAAATATCTTTTAGATAAGCATTAACCCAGTATCCACGGAATTTATACATCTTCAACAACCAATTATTTTTTTCTTCTTCGATATGATATTTTTCTTTCATCAATCTCTATCATTTCTCGCATGTGCTTATATCACGAGAGGTGTACCACAAATGAAAATCAAAGACAAAATCTTCCCCATACTTGTTCATCAGGGGATTTGTTGCTCGGTAATATATTTCCTTACATGCCAAAAATAGTAACGGTGCTGAGTAGTTGAAAATACCATCTTAATAGCATTAACTATCTGGGCATCCTGATCAGTAATAATCACTTTTGGTGCAACTCTGTGCATGCATTTGAGCCATTTATTGAATAGCCAAACAAATGTATCCCTCTGCTCGTCCGCAAGCAATACACAACCAAACAAAATTAACTGTCAATGATGATTCACTCGAGTGAATGGAGCAAATGACAGGTTCAAGTGATTAGTTTTGTATATTTTGTCAAAAAATAATCACATCACAAAAACTCAAATACGAGACAATTGCTCTTCTATCAGCCCAAAAAACGCTTCTAGGTGTGCCCGCAGTATCAACTTTACTTGCAAAGAAAATCTGAATCGAACTTAGCTTTTTCTTGAAAAAATTTGATGATCGAAATAAACTTATGGCCAATGTTATTTCTACAATATCGAATAAAATCAATAACTTGTTGCGGCTTACTAAAATCACCTAGAGGAGGGGTGAATAGGTGACTAGCTAATCTAATGGTGAATTAATGCGAAATTAAAACTATTTATGCAAACTAAAAACTATTAAACTAGACACACCAAGTATAACCTAAGAGTGTAGCCGAATTCCCGGTGAAGGGCTCTGGACTAACACCTCAAGATTCCTCTAGATAAGAGTTGAGGTGCCGCTATGGCTCTCTTGGTTGAATACAAGTGTGAGCAAACAATCCCCAAGCATATAACAATTAAGCACAAGTATATCAAGCAAGTAAAGTTAAAGGCAATGTAAGCATGTAAGATATAAACACAAGTGAGAGATAGAGAGAGCAATCGCAAACACGAGATATTTGTTTCGAGGTTCGAGCACCCTTGCTCTACGTCCCCGCCTTCAACACTATGAAGGATTTTCACTATAAACGATCCCACCGGATCACTCGGTGTCGCAACACCTACAATGAGTTCACACTAGAACTCCTTAGACTCACTAGTCCCTCTCTTGTTCCCACAAGAACTACACACCGCAAGCACACTAGCTTGCCGAGACCGCACCTCTACACCAAGCTCTCACTAGAACTCGAAACAACGCGAACCCGCAAGTCCGCCTCCTCAAAACAATAATGAACACTTTGGTGATCTAAACACTTTGATCACCTAAAATCACTCTCACAACAACTCTCCTACTAAGATAGATATGGCAATGGAAAGCTCAAGTGTATGTGAGAAAAATAAGGATTGATTTGGTGGTGAGAAACTCAAGAAATCACTTTTGCAAAACACTCTTGAAAAACTCTCCTTTTGATATGGAAGTATTTGGCTCTAAAACAAGTGAAGATAAACACTTAGAAGTGTATGAAAAACTAGCTCAAATACCCACTTAAAATCTTGTAGAAAATAGTCCAAGGGAGCCCCATATAAATAGGCTCCATAATATGGTCGTTGGAGGCCTAGTCAGCAATCTGGACTGCTGGCGGTCGACCGCCCGGTCGACCAGCCAACAGTCAGATTTCTGATCGTAAATCTGACCGTTGGGCAGCGGTCGACCGGCCGGTCGACCGTTGCCTGGCAAATGACCTAGCGGTCGACCGCCCGGTGGACCGGGCCATTTCTAGATAGCAGAGGCTCTCTGGCGGTCGACCGTGCGATCGACCAGCCCTTGGTCGTGCACGTTTATGCACGTCGGTCGACCGGTGCGGTCGACCGACTTCTGGATCGGTCAACCGGCAGAAGACCAGTTCAACAATTTTTCAGGGATTAAAAACTTGGCTTTTTACCTTCAATAAAATCCCATAAATTCTCTAAAAATCTACAAAAATAAGTTCAGTAATATACTTTGATATACAAACATGTTTGAGTAAAAATCAAAAAATGTTACAAACATTTTGATCTATTTTTGTAACATGGAAGTTTTGCCTTAAACAAAAATATGTATTTTTTCAAAATGATTTTTCCAAATTGAAAACCGATTTTTTCAAAACTCCTCCAAATATAAAAACAAGATATTCTGAACACTTTTAAAGCTTAGTGTGTATGGATATGATCCACTACACATATATGATGAAATATCTATATTTTTGACATTAAGCTCTAAAATAAGGTTTTGATAAAACACATGTATAAGAAACCAAAACCGGTATTTTTTCAAAACGAAAACTCTATAATGAAAACATATATAAATCTTGTGTGTGAGTGTATATAATACTTGAGCAATCCACCAACTAATCTATCCTTTACATTTTATCCAAAAACAAAATCTTACTATAAACAAACCTAGATACAAGTCTTCTCTTGAAGGTCTTCTTCTTCTTCTTAACTTGGTCCAAACCTTGATCCAATGAGCTAGACTCCTCTTGAGTACTTGATGTGGTCTTGATGCAGAAGCTCTTCAATCAATACGTGCTAGCTCCAAAACTTGACTTTAAATCCTTTGTTAAAGCTAAAGACCAACTAAGAACTTGATCAAATATCTGAGACTAATTTAAACACAAGATCATTAGTACTATAACTACATGAGTTAATCATCATCAAAACTAGAGTGATGGGCCTTTGGGCCAACACTTACTTCTACACAACCTTCTCCGTAGTTCATTGCATTAAAACACGAAAAATATTTGAAGGTCGAATTCCTACATCAACCAAATTGGATATAATGCTTCTGCTAATCTTTGATCAATGTGTCTAGTGAGAGTAAAAATGATGGATCTTATCCGGACTTGATAAATCATGTGAATGAGAATCAACAAACTTGGTGACAACCCATAATCTTCAGTGTAGTAATAAACGAAAACGTACATGCATCTTAACAGGACACTCAACTCTAGTGTCGATTTGACGGTTGACTGTAAGCCCATCTTGTCTCTTATCACATAACTTCTTCACACCCTTCTTGTTGCAACAAAATTTTATGCAAATAACTTCATGAGGAGGCCTATGTGATTTTTCTATTCCTTTTTTCTCATGCCAAACCTCTATTCCTTGCGTAAGTATTGCAGAAGTTGTATGCTTCATCATCTATAGAAAATTATTGTCCTAAAAGAATAACTATGCTTCCAGATATTTCTCCATGTAAATTCAGATCCTACAAAATAAATTATTGTACTAAATAAAAAGAAATAATTGAAAATCACACGTCTGAACTATAATAAATAAAACTGTGACTAAAGTCGCAGTTGTAAAGATAGTTGTGACTATTGAATAAATGACTGCGACCTAGTCATAGCTTTCAGGATGTCCACATTTTTTGTAAAAGAATGTGATATTTTGTAATACTGTGACCTCTGTCAAAGTCCTTAATATATTAAAGGACTGCGCAAAAGGTCGCTTATGCAAGGTAATTACGACTGCAGGTAACGTCGCAATTTTATAGATACTGAGACATAGTTTATTAAAAACAACGACTATAATCGCATGCTTTAGAATGTCTATAATAACTAAAAAAATTATTTTAATATATACTGCGATCTTAGTCGCAGTTCTTACAATTTAATGTATATGAGAAAAAAAAGGTAATTGAAAATAAAAAGAAATAATTGAAAATCACACGTTTGAACTATAATAAATAAAATTGCGATTAAGGTCGTAGTTATAAAGATAGTTGTAGCTATTGAATAAAAGACTGCGACCGTAGTCGCAGCTTTTAAGATGTCCAGCTTTTTTGCAAAAGAAGGTGATATTTTGTAATACTGTGAGCTCTATCAAAGTCCTTAAAAGACTGCGCAAAAGGTCGCACATGCAAGATAATTACGGACTGCAGGTAACGTCTCAGATATATAGATACTGAGACATAGTTTATTAAAATAGCGACCATAATCGCGGATGTCTATTATAACTGAAAAATTATTTTAATATATACTGCGACCTTAGTCGCAGTTCTTACAATTTAGTGTATATGAGAAAAATAGGTAGTTTTCAAATTAAATAACTGCGACTGAGATCACAATTAACAAACTGTGCAATTGTTAACTGAAAAAAGACGACTTTGGTAAAAGTGATCATTGTTTTGTAAAACATAATCTACGTCGCAGTACCATCTATATTACCCAAGATTTTTTTTATATATAAGAAATTATGGAAAAAAATTAAAAAAAGAATAAATGAAAACTTCTTGATCAGTATCCAAAGATCTCAACCCTTCAAGATTTTCAATATTCTGTTAGGAAGTTGAACACGATGATATATGATTTATATTTAGATCGGGAGAAAGAGATCGGGGACGACGATGACCTGAATTGGCAGGAGATGTGTTCTGGTCGGCGATCGACATTAAAATAAAAAAGAACATCACGATGAAGAGCTTGGAGATTTAGGTCTGCAAAGTAAAAAAAGAAAAACCTTGATCCGATCTCGCTTTTTTTAGAAAAACTTTTTGGCAGTAAAACTCAAACCTAGATCTGACAACGCGCGAAAAAATATAGGGAGAAAATAATAATAAACAATAGCGGGACAACTACCTTTACTACGGGACATTTAGTAATTTCACTTGTTCCAATGAGCGGGCAATAACTTATTGGTATGGCTAATAATGTGTCACATCATCGCAGGCTGAGAGGGACATATATAAATATATATATATATATATATATATATATATATATATATATATATATATACAGCCGACAGCTGAGAGTCCCTCTCAGCCTGTGGTGACGTGGCACATTATTAGCCACACTAGAAAGGACGGCCTGCCTATTGAAACAGTTGAAATTACTAAATGCCCCTAAGGTAAAAGATAGTGGATCTGTACAGTTTATTATTTTTTTATATTTCTAACGTTAGTCAATATTGTCACCATTATCTTTTATAACTGCGACCAAATTGCGATCAACTGAATATGAATCATATCTCTTCAAGTGCAACTTCATCAAATCGCGAAACAAATTTGAATGCTTCTTTATTAAATTTTTTTTTTTACGCAGATTTTATATATTTTAAGAATGCGCCTAAGCTCGTAGTGGTCAATAAAATAATTTCTCAATAGTTTTACCTTTTGTTGCAGTCTACAATTATTTAATTTGTAGATTTTTATGATATGATCTGTAAGAATTTTACTGATTGCGAACATAGTCGCAGTTTACTTATTTGCATGTAACGTATAAATTATTATTATTATTTTTTTACATATTCCATGCGAATAAGGACAGCGACTATGGTCGCAGTGCTTAACGACAGCATGTCGTGAATTATTTTTTGGCTAGGTTAAACGTAATAACGGTGACTAAGGACTGCGAATATAGTCGCAGTTTACGTATGATTTATATATTTGTTCTTCACTGTGACTGTTGTCTTAGCCGCCTATAAACTATGAAATTTTTTTTTTACATATTGCTTGTGAACAGAGACTACGACTATGGTCGCAGTGCTTAACGACAGCATGTTTTGGATAATTTTTTTTGCTACGTTAAATGTAATAACGGTGACTAAGGACTGATACTATAGTCGCAGTTTACATATTATTTTATATATTTGTTCTTCACTGTAGCTGGTGTCTTAGCCGCCTATAAACTATGAAATTTTTTTTACATATTGCATGCGATCAAGGACTGTGACTATGGTCGCAGTGCTTAACGACAGCAGTCGCAGTTTTGTAATTTGTGATGTACAGTGAAATATGCTGATTTGAGTGGATTGTGATCATGTTCTCAGTATCATCTGTTAATATAGTTTAATTTTAGACTGCGACCATGGTCGCTGTTTTTAACTTTATTGAATGCAAAACGATCAAACTATTTATGACAGGACTGCGATCGTGGTCGCAGTTTCATATATAAATATAGTTAATCATGGACTTCGACCATAATCATAGTTCTATTAGTTTAGTGTAATTATTATCTGAGTACTACGACCATTATCTCAGATAAGATGTAGAAATAATAACTATACAGCATACTTTATATGTATTTTAAAAATATGAAAGATCATTTTAGAGATAGAAGTAAATTTTATTTATAATATAATATGGTCAGAAAGAGACCTTACAAAAAAAGAGCATTAAAAGCTCTTAAAAGAAGACAAAATAATGTTGAATATCAGAAGATCAGGAAATCCTAATCCTCGTCGTCATCACCATCATAAGCAGATTTGTCATGTTCATTCTCCTCGTCTTCCTGTTCATCACTTACTTCCTCATCTTCTCCCTCGTCATCCGGCTTACTGTGTTCTTCAGTTTCTTCCTCCTTTGTGCTTTGGTTTATCGATAAACTCCCATAATGGATCGTCTGTATCAAGCTCTTCTTCCGACCCGTGTCGAGAAGAACCTGTAAAAGATATGCTCAAAGAATGTAAGCCCCCAACATCAGAGGACATGCTTTCATCAAGCATGTCTCTGTGAAGTGGCAGAGGAATAAGTTCCTCCTCTCTAAGCCCCATGAAAACTTCATCATCCTCATGAAGAGGAGGATCAGATAAAATATTATTTGATGTAGTGAGATAGTTAAAAAGATTGAAGTACATACTGCTTTCAGATTCACTAGAATACCCTGAAGAAAGAGGACCGGTAGGAGAATGATTGAAGTTAAAATCTGAGTGCTCAGAGGAAGAAGATGGGGAAGACATGATTCAAGAATGAATTATTTTCTGGAAGTTTTGAAATCAAATTGAGAACAAAGAGCACAAATATCATTTTTAGATATGAGATAATATATTAGTTACAAGCACTATAAAAAGGTCAATAATGTGAAATAACATGAATAGTAATAATAATTGTTATAGGTGACGGTTGAGTTTTCGAAGAATTGGTAAAAAAATTAAATAATTAATTGAAGCAGTTATGGCGGGAGAATCCAAAGAGTTCCTTTTTTCCAGAGGTTTATTATGTGAACTACATATTAACTTTTTTATATAATATTTTTCTTATATATTTAGATTACATATGGTGCACATCTTTCCTTTATCGATATTAATATTATTGCATCACTTTTTTCGAGACTGTTGCTGTATCACGGTAGATAGAATATTAATTACTTCAATTAGTTCAGAGTAATTAATATAGTATTTTGTAAGATGTGATACACGCGGACTGATCTCACGATCGCAGGGCTAATCTACTTTATAAAATGATCAAAATTCATAAGGCATGCGAATAAGGACATCGACTGTGATCGCAGTGCTGAATGATAGCAAGTTTCGTTGTTATTTCTATGCGAATAAGGAATGCGACTAGGGTCGCAGTCGTGATATAAAATTGAAAGTTATATATATTAAGTCTGCGACCATGGTCGCAGTGATCGAAAGTTTTGTTATACTATGTCTGCGACTATGATCGCAGACTTTGTAAAACGATAAAAATTCTGTTACATAAGGCATGCGAATAAGGACAGCGACTGTGATCGTAGTGCTGAATGATAGCATGTTTCGTCTGTTATTTCTATGAGAATAAGGAATGCGACTAGGGTCGCAGTCGTGATATAAAATTGAAAGTTATATTTTTTTTTTTTGAATATAGTTTTGAATGTATGTGTACTGCGACCTGGATCCAATTTATAATATGCATTGAGAATAAAGCAATTTTTTCAGTACCAAGACCGACCATAGTCGCAGTTCATTAAAAATTGCATGAAATATTATCCAACTAATCTGCAAATATTGTGGTAGTTACGAGAATATCTGATTTATAAAATATTTATTGTGGATGAGTTTTTGCTAGTTTAGAAGTAAAAAGGGGTGTTTTGTCAATTTGATTAACGATTCTTTAGGCGGGATATTTTTGATTTTTTTTGGCGCCTACACTCTGCCACCGATATGTGGCATATATTCGGCTACGTCACCGCCGGCTGAGAAACTCTCTCAGCTGTCGGCTGAGGTACAGTAACCCTATATATATATATATATATATATATATATATATATATATATATATAATATATATATATATATATATATATATGTATGTATGTATGTATGTATATATATCAAAAATTCTCTGATTAAGCTGGGTATTTGTGCCTCATAAAGCATAAGTATTCATACCTAAAAGTGATCCATATTACAAATAAAATTCTTAAGTTTTGTGGCCTTATTTGCTCGAGTCCTTAAAGTCCTTGGGGTGTTTTCTCACCCGGTGCCTTAAGACCATCCGGTTTGAGAGTCACTAACCTAAGGCTTGTTATATGGGCAGATTAGAAAACTTAATAGAACTAAGAATATTACCACCAAAAGTATGAAAAATAAGATATAAGAGTTAGAGTTAAAGAATCCAAGTCAAAATTTCTCGTCACAAAAGTGCATATGACTTAGGGTAAAAAATAAACTAGAAGAGAAATACAACTTGAATCCGTACTTGATTGGTAATAAGTTTTTGAGTAGAAACTAAGTTTAGGAATGAAAAGTTTAGTTTTCCTATAACTTATATATTACTTGAATTTTTGCAAAAATACTTTAAATATTTTCTCGTCTTTTCAAATACGTTTTCAAAATACTAACACTATATTTCTCTTTTTTTGGATTTTGAGGGTGTAATCCACTGAAAAACCTCACGAGACAAAACTCGTTCTCTAAGAGAAACCTAGAGGTTTAATGGCTTGTTGCACATGCTAAGTGCAATCATGATTCCTACAAAAGTAGATAGTTAATTTAGTTTTGTCTTTTTGCTTTGCCTGAGGACGAGCAAAAGATAGGTGTGAGTGTGATTGTACACGTGAATTACATATTTAGTGTCACATTTTCACATTTATTTTATAACAAAATTCTGTTATTTAATTCATTTTACTGTCTAATAGTATGCAGGATAATTAATGGAGAAAGAAGAGAAATGGACAAGTTCATCCAATTAAATCTAGAGTTTTAAAAGCTCAAGCAAATCAATAAAGATCTACTCAAATCTAGTGGTTTAGAAGCAATTCTATCCAAAGACTGGAGCAAATAAAAGAAGATAATACAAGATAAACCAGTTAAAATCAGATTTTGAAGATCCATTTGGTTAACTTGAAGATCAATGAAGATAATCACAAATCCAGAAGTCGAGAGACAAATCTTGTCAGAAAACATGGGATAATAGAGAGAATATTATCAAATCTATTAAAACTAAATCAGATTTATTTAGATTTATTATCCTTACTTGAGAAATCAATAAAAATAATCCCAAATCTAGAAGTCCCAAAGATGAATTTATCAGTATACGAAGGGATAACAAGGATAAGGATATTGGTTGTTGGGCCAGCGATTTGAGCTATCTTTTCACCACCCTTTAGCACTCCATATATCCTATAAGTACTGCAATTTCTGAAGGCAAACAACACCATTCAGCAGAGAGTATAGGCTAGGCTTAGACTTGAAGTTTAACTTAGGTTTTGTAAACTTTAATGAGAGCAGAGATTCATGGGAGAAGATGAAGAATTGTATTGAGATTGACACCAACGTAATCTTCTTCTTTTCTCTTATTGTTTTTTAAGTTAAATCAAAGTTTACTTTCAGTTTTCTTCTTCTTTCTTTCTTTCACTTTATTTCTTTTGGTGTGATTATAATTCAAGTGAGTCTTATAGCATTGGAAGAAACCTTACCATTGCGAGTGCCACTGATAGCTCATGATGATGGATTCCTCCTATAAGTTCATATTATTTCATGCTTGCTCGCCGAAGCCTTAATGGTGTAATATGGACTAGGACTGATGTAACGCCCCGATCCCACGGATACGGGGACGTCACTGCGACGTATATACGTAGGTCAGAACTACCCTCCCGTATATACGCTAAGCATCAGTACAGACAAGAATCAGAGTACGGAAGTAAGTGGTGCATTATACATTCCAACACATGAATACAATCACAGAGTTATCACCAGAAGTGATCCAATATTACATGAATATCACATCACTAATATGCGCAAATGCGAGAATACAAGGAAATATACAAGTATGAACAGTATGAAAGGCACTCACGAGTTTAAAAGAAAAACTCGAGAGACTCACAAGGGGCCTGGAAGGATGGAGCTCTGGATGATCGGCTGGGGATCCACGCTACCGCTGCGCTACTCTGATCCGCAAGGGGAGAATCTACACGCTCCAAGCTCCATGACCTGGACATGAGGATCCAGGGGAGTCAAATGATACTCCCCAGGCGAGTGGTGAAGCAAAACCAAGTGGCGAGCAAGGGTAAGTACATGTCATGTAAAGCCAAGGACAAGCAATCTGATTGTATGGCTTCAGATTACTGTTCCATGAGACTAGTACATCGAAGGAATAATCCAAACAAGGAAACCCTCATCTATATACCTTTATCTCATGTCACCATAACCCAGGCCTATTCAACCCGACTGTTCTCAGGCATGATAAGATAATGAACAAGAGGCAAGTGAATACAATGGATAAAGCAGAATATGAGCAGATAATACGATAATACTCATAAAACCGGAAATCCGAAGTAAAATCCCAGACAAGCAAATATAGTAAGGCACAACACAGATTCATAGCCGTTTAAGTTGCAGGCTTTAGTATGCGTCCCATTCCACATACCTCCACTTACAACTTAAAGAGCCGGTTATTATGACACATTATTATTACTCGTCTTACCCTGATATCTAGCTATGTGAACTAGCGTCCCAACGCACATAGATCCATATCCGAGTAAAACAAGGTTGTTATTGGAAACTAGCGGGGGTATCAACGAACTATGTTTACAGTGGGTCCCGTACATACCCGGGACCACGGCCCAGGATTGTTCCGTTGCATGGTAACGGAAACCAGCCGCAAGGCTAACAGGAGGGACTTATGTATGCCCTTATCATGATGGTACCAGTAATGAGGGAGCCAGCTCTCCCCTCGGTCCCCTGGAGGCCCACAGGTCAGACCGGAACATGTAGTTGCACAACATTCCTAAAAGCCACTGTAAACACGAACACATATTGATATCCGCATGTTTCCCCCGACCCAATACAAGTTGGTCCTTTTTAGGATTCATTAGTTTAATTATCACTTTACGGGAATAACAGGAAATGGACATGATCAGGAATCAGGAGTACATAAGTACTATATAGTCAGGTCACTGCATATAAAGCAGGAATACAAGTCACTGATCATGATACAGGATAATAAAGTAAAGTTCCCGTAAAGGTGATAATCACAAGTCAAGTATATCATGCTGGGTGTCAAGTGATAGCATGACAGGGTGATGATATTTAGTAAACAACCAAGCATATCAAAGGATTGATAATAGTCGGGTTAAGTCATGGCAAGAGATTGATAATAGTCAGGGCAAGTCATAGCATAACTAAAGGGTCTTGCCAAATAGTGGCAGGCCAGGTGGTCAGGTGATAACACACTAGATGGTCAGGTGATATACATGTGTTAAATAAAAGCATGCAACTGACTAGTCTGAGGTAATGGTATGGCAAGGTAACATAAAAGTAACCCAAAGTACAACGACCACGAAGGGTCGGCCACGCATAGTATAAAACAGTAAAGATATAGAACATGAAATAAAATACATGGAGACTAGAACGAGAATATTTGCATAATCAATGAAATAGGGAGCAAGAGGGTAGCGAGCGAGAACACTCGCCTGAATCACCGAAAAGCCGAAAGGTCCGAAATCCACGGAACTCGGGATGCGCCATAATATATGATATAAATATGTAGAGTGAAGAGGAGAGAGAAAGAGAGAAGGGAAGATGATGTTTGTCAAGAGACAAGTCAAGTAGTACCGATATGTGATGTAAGTCTAGAGGATAAGGTTCCTATTCAAGAAAGAAATCAACCATAACAGACAGCTAAAGTTAGTCGACTAGGTGGAAATGGTAGTCGACTAATAGGGGGGTTAGTCGACTAACAGTCTGGTATAGTCGACTAAAACTGGGTTCCAGAGAGTTGGGTTCTGGTTTCAGGAAAAGTTAGTCGACTAGGTGGAAAGGGTAGTCGACTAACAGACATCTCAAGTCGACTAACAGTCATGTCAAGTCGACTAATACTGAGTAACAGAGAGTTGGGTTTCGGATTCAGGAAAGGTTAGTCGACTAGGGTCAAGGGAGTAGTCGACTAATCGAGGTTTCTAGTCGACTAATAAATAACCTAAGTCGACTAAAACTGTGTTCTAGAAAAGGTTACGTTTCAACTAAGGGTTTCAAGTCGACTAGTCCTTAGGTCAAGTCGACTAATCGACTGGAAACAGCACATAGAACAGATTTTGCTGGTTTTGTTTGATGATCAAATTACATGATTTGAAGACACAAGTATACTAAGAATTATCCAAGGCTTGGTGAAGAAGAACACTTACCTAAAAGAAGTACAAGGTGATGGAGTGATGGTGGTAGTGATTGAAGTTGATGATGAAGAAGAAGATGGAGGTTTGGTGGAGGTTTTGTTGTTGGTGTTGGTGAGAAGAAGTGGTGGCCGGAGATCGGGGTCTCTCGCCGGAGTCGTGGTGGCCGGAGGCGCCGGTGGAGGTGGTGGAGGTGAAGGAGATGTTGGAGGTTAGGGTTTTGGTGAAGAGAAGAAAGAGAAAGATGAAGTGAAAATGAATGAAGAAGGAGAAGGAAAAGTATTTATAGGTTTTAGATTTTGTGAAGGAGGTGCAATTAAGATAGAAGAGAGGGGGGTTTTTGTAAATAGGGGAGGTGAGGTAGCCACACTTGGCTGGCCATGGAAGAGAGAGAAAAAGAGGGGCATTAATGGTGGGAGTTGGTGGAAAATGGAATTTTGGAAAAGATTGGAATTTTGGAAAAAGGAAAAGCTTGTGGCTTGTGGAGGAAGGAAGGAAATAAAGAAAAAGGAAAAAGGAAAGAAAATGGAAAAAGGGAAATTATTCTCTTGGAAGAGAAAATGAAAAATAATGAAAGTGGCGGATTCCCGGGATTCGGTTGCGGATGCGGAAATCTTTCGGGAAAATACCGGAATCGTCCGAAATTCAAGTATCTCGGAACGACCCGAAAATTATACCAAAAATCAATAATAATATTTTAAGACTCATAGTGAAATCCGTTTTAAGAAATACTTTAAAGTTTTAAAACTAAAAATCCCGGAATCAGTTAGCTACCGACTCCGATGGAATTTTCATAAAATCATAAAATTCCCAGAAAAAGTATTTAGGTAGAAAATATGATTTTAAGAAATAATGTCTAAAGGAACTTTTAGAAATTCTAAACCGTTTGTAAACTAAAAATCCGGGAATCGGTCAGCGGCACTAGCCGACACCGGTTTTGAAGATATTTAATTAAATTCAGGAAGATTCCAGAAAATCATATAAAATATATAATATTAGAAAATGATATTTGAAACAGGAATCGGTCAAATCAGAATACCGAAAGACCAAATCGAGTAATACACTAGGATCGGGTCTTCGGTTCAGACTAGGGCTGACTCCGAGTCCACGAATCCAAATTTAAGACAAAACAATCATATAAACAATTCATAATACAAAATAAGTACAGAAGGTAAATCGAAAAAATACGATCAAAAATCTGAATACGCAACTAAGTACGTATTCCGGGAGTGGGGTGTTACAATCCATCCACCTTACAAAAAATTGCGCCCTCGCAATTTCGGTAAGGGGTAAAATGAACACAAAGAGGACATGGGTGGAATTTATACCAATTAAGATATGAAGCACTATAGGTAGGGCTCTCAAGTCGACTGAATAATAATCATCCTCCGCACTTCCGGCTGTATAAATCTGCATACTTGATAATCTTTCGAGAATAAGCCAGAATACCGAAGATAAAGGAAATCCTGATAGTCCTGAGCATAATAATAAAGAAGACCGATAATTAAGAATCCCGAATATCAGGCATCAATCACTCTGAACGATATAGTAGAGAATGTAGAATATCTGTAGAGAATGCCGACTACTGTCTTGTGAAAGATAGCCAGATCAAGATCGATCTGGAGAATACCAAACTTCATAGAATTCACCGAAGAGATCACATAATAGCTTCATGCAGAACCAGCCACTACCTTCCTAGTCTATCATATCTTAAGTTGGCATAAAGGCTTCATAAAACCAAAACAGGGAAAGGATAGGAGGGATTAGGAATCAAAGGAAGGATGGTCAAGAATTAGATAACTCTGCACTTGTAGTTGGAATGTATAACCAAGACTCAAGTATTCCAGTTGCAAATTTCATTACCATTAATTTGCCCTCTGGACGTACTGAGGAAGTTAGAGCCTAAGCTCTGATACCATCCTGTAACGCCCCGATCCCACGGATACGGGGACGTCACTGCGACGTATATACGTAGGTCAGAACTACCCTCCCGTATATACGCTAAGCATCAGTACAGACAAGAATCAGAGTACGGAAGTAACTGGTGCATTATACATTCCAACACATGAATACAATCACAGAGTTATCACCAGAAGTGATCCAATATTACATGAATATCACATCACTAATATGCGCAAATGCGAGAATACAAGGAAATATACAAGTATGAACAGTATGAAAGGCACTCACGAGTTTAAAAGAAAAACTCGAGAGACTCACAAGGGGGCCTGGAAGGATGGAGCTCTGGATGATCGGCTGGGGATCCACGCTACCGCTGCGCTATTCTGATCCGCAAGGGGGAGAATCTACACGCTCCAAGCTCCATGACCTGGACATGAGGATCCAGGGGAGTCAAATGATACTCCCCAGGCGAGTGGTGAAGCAAAACCAAGTGGCGAGCAAGGGTAAGTACATGTCATGTAAAGCCAAGGACAAGCAATCTGATTGTATGGCTTCAGATTACTGTTTCATGAGACTAGTACATCGAAGGAATAATCCAAATAAGGAAACCCTCATCTATATACCTTTATCTCATGTCACCATAACCCAAGCCCATTCAACCCGACTGTTCTCAGGCATGATAAGATAATGAACAAGAGGCAAGTGAATACAATGGATAAAGCAGAATATGAGCAGATAATACGATAATACTCATAAACCGGAAATCCGAAGTAAAATCCCGGACAAGCAAATATAGTAAGGCACAACACAGATTCATAGCCGTTTAAGTTGCAGGCTTTAGTATGCGTCCCATTCCACATACCTCCACTTACAACTTAAAGAGCCGGTTATTATGACACTTTATTATTACTCGTCTTACCCTGATATCTAGCTATGTGAACTAGCGTCCCAACGCACATAGATCCATATCCGAGTAAAACAAGGTTGTTATTGGAAACTAGCGGGGGTATCAACGAACTATGTTTACAGTGGGTCCCGTACATACCCGGGACCACGGCCCAGGATTGTTCCGTTGCATGGTAACGGAAACCAGCCGCAAGGCTAACAGGAGGGACTTATGTATGCCCTTATCATGATGGTACCAGTAATGAGGGAGCCAGCTCTCCCCTCGGTCCCCTGGAGGCCCACAGGTCAGACCGGAACATGTAGTTGCACAACATTCCTAAAAGCCACTGTAAACACGAACACATATTGATATCCGCATGTTTCCCCCGACCCAATACAAGTTGGTCCTTTTTAGGATTCATTAGTTTAATTATCACTTTACGGGAATAACAGGAAATGGACATGATCAGGAATCAGGAGTACATAAGTACTATATAGTCAGGTCACTGCATATAAAGCAAGAATACAAGTCACTGATCATGATACAGGATAATAAAGTAAAGTTCCCGTAAAGGTGATAATCACAAGTCAAGTATATCATGCTGGGTGTCAAGTGATAGCATGACAGGGTGATGATATTTAGTAAACAACCAAGCATATCAAAGGATTGATAATAGTCGGGTTAAGTCATGGCAAGAGATTGATAATAGTCAGGGCAAGTCATAGCATAACTAAAGGGTCTTGCCAAATAGTGGCAGGCCAGGTGGTCAGGTGATAACACACTAGATGGTCAGGTGATATACATGTGTTAAATAAAAGCATGCAACTGACTAGTCTGAGGTAATGGTATGGCAAGGTAACATAAAAGTAACCCAAAGTACAACGACCACGAAGGGTCGGCCACGCATAGTATAAAACAGTAAAGATATAGAACATGAAATAAAATACATGGAGACTAGAACGAGAATATTTGCATAATCAATGAAATAGGGAGCAAGAGGGTAGCGAGCGAGAACACTCGCCTGAATCACCGAAAAGCCGAAAGGTCCGAAATCCACGGAACTCGGGATGCGCCATAATATATGATATAAATATGTAGAGTGAAGAGGAGAGAGAAAGAGAGAAGGGAAGATGATGTTTGTCAAGAGACAAGTCAAGTAGTACCGATATGTGATGTAAGTCTAGAGGATAAGGTTCCTATTCAAGAAAGAAATCAACCATAACAGACAGCTAAAGTTAGTCGACTAGGTGGAAATGGTAGTCGACTAATAGGGGGGTTAGTCGACTAACAGTCTGGTATAGTCGACTAAAACTGGGTTCCAGAGAGTTGGGTTCTGGTTTCAGGAAAAGTTAGTCGACTAGGTGGAAAGGGTAGTCGACTAACAGACATCTCAAGTCGACTAACAGTCATGTCAAGTCGACTAATACTGAGTAACAGAGAGTTGGGTTTCGGATTCAGGAAAGGTTAGTCGACTAGGGTCAAGGGAGTAGTCGACTAATCGAGGTTTCTAGTCGACTAATAAATAACCTAAGTCGACTAAAACTGTGTTCTAGAAAAGGTTACGTTTCAACTAAGGGTTTCAAGTCGACTAGTCCTTAGGTCAAGTCGACTAATCGACTGGAAACAGCACATAGAACAGATTTTGCTGGTTTTGTTTGATGATCAAATTACATGATTTGAAGACACAAGTATACTAAGAATTATCCAAGGCTTGGTGAAGAAGAACACTTACCTAAAAGAAGTACAAGGTGATGGAGTGATGGTGGTAGTGATTGAAGTTGATGATGAAGAAGAAGATGGAGGTTTGGTGGAGGTTTTGTTGTTGGTGTTGGTGAGAAGAATGGTGGCCGGAGATCGGGGTCTCTCGCCGGAGTCGTGGTGGCCGGAGGCGCCGGTGGAGGTGGTGGAGGTGAAGGAGATGTTGGAGGTTAGGGTTTTGGTGAAGAGAAGAAAGAGAAAGATGAAGTGAAAATGAATGAAGAAGGAGAAGGAAAAGTATTTATAGGTTTTAGATTTTGTGAAGGAGGTGCAATTAAGATAGAAGAGAGGGGGGTTTTTGTAAATAGGGGAGGTGAGGTAGCCACACTTGGCTGGCCATGGAAGAGAGAGAAAAAGAGGGGCATTAATGGTGGGAGTTGGTGGAAAATGGAATTTTGGAAAAGATTGGAATTTTGGAAAAAGGAAAAGCTTGTGGCTTGTGGAGGAAGGAAGGAAATAAAGAAAAAGGAAAAAGGAAAAGAAATGGAAAAAGGGAAATTATTCTCTTGGAAGAGAAAATGAAAAATAATGAAAGTGGCGGATTCCCGGGATTCGGTTGCGGATGCGGAAATCTTTCGGGAAAATACCGGAATCGTCCGAAATTCAAGTATCTCAGAACGACCCGAAAATTATACCAAAAATCAATAATAATATTTTAAGACTCATAGTGAAATCCGTTTTAAGAAATACTTTATAGTTTTAAAACTAAAAATCCCGGAATCAGTTAGCTACCGACTCCGATGGAATTTTCATAAAATCATAAAATTCTCAGAAAAAGTATTTAGGTAGAAAATATGATTTTAAGAAATAATGTCTAAAGGAACTTTTAGAAATTCTAAACCGTTTGTAAACTAAAAATCCGGGAATCGGTCAGCGGCACTGGCCGACACCGGTTTTGAAGATATTTAATTAAATTCAGGAAGATTCCAGAAAATCATATAAAATATATAATATTAGAAAATGATATTTGAAACAGGAATCGGTCAAATCAGAATACCGGAAAGACCAAATCGAGTAATACACTAGGATCGGGTCTTCGGTTCAGACTAGGGCTGACTCCGAGTCCACGAATCCAAATTTAAGACAAAACAATCATATAAACAATTCATAATACAAAATAAGTACAGAAGGTAAATCGAAAAAATACGATCAAAAATCTGAATACGCAACTAAGTACGTATTCCGGGAGTGGGGTGTTACAATCCATCCACCTTACAAAAAATTGCGCCCTCGCAATTTCGGTAAGGGGTAAAATGAACACAAAGAGGACATGGGTGGAATTTATACCAATTAAGATATGAAGCACTATAGGTAGGGCTCTCAAGTCGACTGAATAATAATCATCCTCCGCACTTCCGGCTGTATAAATCTGCATACTTGATAATCTTCCGAGAATAAGCCAGAATACCGAAGATAAAGGAAATCCTGATAGTCCTGAGCATAATAATAAAGAAGACCGATAATTAAGAATCCCGAATATCAGGCATCAATCACTCTGAACGATATAGTAGAGAATGTAGAATATCTGTAGAGAATGCCGACTACTGTCTTGTGAAAGATAGCCAGATCAAGATCGATCTGGAGAATACCAAACTTCATAGAATTCACCGAAGAGATCACATAATAGCTTCATGCAGAACCAGCCACTACCTTCCTAGTCTATCATATCTTAAGTTGGCATAAAGGCTTCATAAAATCAAAACAGGGAAAGGATAGGAGGGATTAGGAATCAAAGGAAGGATGGTCAAGAATTAGATAACTCTGCACTTGTAGTTGGAATGTATAACCAAGACTCAAGTATTCCAGTTGCAAATTTCATTACCATTAATTTGCCCTCTGGACGTACTGAGGAAGTTAGAGCCTAAGCTCTGATACCATCCTGTAACGCCCCGATCCCACGGATACGGGGACGTCACTGCGACGTATATACGTAGGTCAGAACTACCCTCCCGTAATATACGCTAAGCATCAGTACAGACAAGAATCAGAGTACGGAAGTAAGTGGTGCATTATACATTCCAACACATGAATACAATCACAGTGTTATCACCAGAAGTGATCCAATATTACAATGATATCACATCACTAATATGCGCAAATGCGAGAATACAAGGAAATATACAAGTATGAACAGTATGAAAGGCACTCACGAGTTTAAAAGAAAAACTCGAGAGACTCACAAGGGGGCCTGGAAGGATGGAGCTCTGGATGATCGGCTGGGGATCCACGCTACCGCTGCGCTACTCTGATCCGCAAGGGGGAGAATCTACACGCTCCAAGCTCCATGACCTGGACATGAGGATCCAGGGGAGTCAAATGATACTCCCCAGGCGAGTGGTGAAGCAAAACCAAGTGGCGAGCAAGGGTAAGTACATGTCATGTAAAGCCAAGGACAAGCAATCTGATTGTATGGCTTCAGATTACTGTTCCATGAGACTAGTACATCGAAGGAATAATCCAAACAAGGAAACCCTCATCTATATACCTTTATCTCATGTCACCATAACCCAAGCCCATTCAACCCGACTGTTCTCAGGCATGATAAGATAATGAACAAGAGGCAAGTGAATACAATGGATAAAGCAGAATATGAGCAGATAATACGATAATACTCATAAAACCGGAAATCCGAAGTAAAATCCCGGACAAGCAAATATAGTAAGGCACAACACAGATTCATAGCCGTTTAAGTTGCAGGCTTAGTATGCGTCCCATTCCACATACCTCCACTTACAACTTAAGAGCCGGTTATTATGACACTTTATTATTACTCGTCTTACCCTGATATCTAGCTATGTGAACTAGCGTCCCAACGCACATAGATCCATATCCGAGTAAAACAAGGTTGTTATTGGAAACTAGCGGGGGTATCAACGAACTATGTTTACAGTGGGTCCCGTACATACCCGGGACCACGGCCCAGGATTGTTCCGTTGCATGGTAACGGAAACCAGCCGCAAGGCTAACAGGAGGGACTTATGTATGCCCTTATCATGATGGTACCAGTAATGAGGGAGCCAGCTCTCCCCTCGGTCCCTGGAGGCCCACAGGTCAGACCGGAACATGTAGTTGCACAACATTCCTAAAAGCCACTGTAAACACGAACACATATTGATATCCGCATGTTTCCCCCGACCCAATACAAGTTGGTCCTTTTTAGGATTCATTAGTTTAATTATCACTTTACGGGAATAACAGGAAATGGACATGATCAGGAATCAGGAGTACATAAGTACTATATAGTCAGGTCACTGCATATAAAGCAGGAATACAAGTCACTGATCATGATACAGGATAATAAAGTAAAGTTCCCGTAAAGGTGATAATCACAAGTCAAGTATATCATGCTGGGTGTCAAGTGATAGCATGACAGGGTGATGATATTTAGTAAACAACCAAGCATATCAAAGGATTGATAATAGTCGGGTTAAGTCATGGCAAGAGATTGATAATAGTCAGGGCAAGTCATAGCATAACTAAAGGGTCTTGCCAAATAGTGGCAGGCCAGGTGGTCAGGTGATAACACACTAGATGGTCAGGTGATATACATGTGTTAAATAAAAGCATGCAACTGACTAGTCTGAGGTAATGGTATGGCAAGGTAACATAAAAGTAACCCAAAGTACAACGACCACGAAGGGTCGGCCACGCATAGTATAAAACAGTAAAGATATAGAACATGAAATAAAATACATGGAGACTAGAACGAGAATATTTACATAATCAATGAAATAGGGAGCAAGAGGGTAGCGAGCGAGAACACTCGCCTGAATCACCGAAAAGCGAAAGGTCCGAAATCCACGGAACTCGGGATGCGCCATAATATATGATATAAATATGTAGAGTGAAGAGGAGAGAGAAAGAGAGAAGGGAAGATGATGTTTGTCAAGAGACAAGTCAAGTAGTACCGATATGTGATGTAAGTCTAGAGGATAAGGTTCCTATTCAAGAAAGAAATCAACCATAACAGACAGCTAAAGTTAGTCGACTAGGTGGAAATGGTAGTCGACTAATAGGGGGGTTAGTCGACTAACAGTCTGGTATAGTCGACTAAAACTGGGTTCCAGAGAGTTGGGTTCTGGTTTCAGGAAAAGTTAGTCGACTAGGTGGAAAGGGTAGTCGACTAACAGACATCTCAAGTCGACTAACAGTCATGTCAAGTCGACTAATACTGAGTAACAGAGAGTTGGGTTTCGGATTCAGGAAAGGTTAGTCGACTAGGGTCAAGGGAGTAGTCGACTAATCGAGGTTTCTAGTCGACTAATAAATAACCTAAGTCGACTAAAACTGTGTTCTAGAAAAGGTTACGTTTCAACTAAGGGTTTCAAGTCGACTAGTCCTTAGGTCAAGTCGACTAATCGACTGGAAACAGCACATAGAACAGATTTTGCTGGTTTTGTTTGATGATCAAATTACATGATTTGAAGACACAAGTATACTAAGAATTATCCAAGGCTTGGTGAAGAAGAACACTTACCTAAAAGAAGTACAAGGTGATGGAGTGATGGTGGTAGTGATTGAAGTTGATGATGAAGAAGAAGATGGAGGTTTGGTGGAGGTTTTGTTGTTGGTGTTGGTGAGAAGAAGTGGTGGCCGGAGATCGGGGTCTCTCGCCGGAGTCGTGGTGGCCGGAGGCGCCGGTGGAGGTGGTGGAGGTGAAGGAGATGTTGGAGGTTAGGGTTTTGGTGAAGAGAAGAAAGAGAAAGATGAAGTGAAAATGAATGAAGAAGGAGAAGGAAAAGTATTTATAGGTTTTAGATTTTGTGAAGGAGGTGCAATTAAGATAGAAGAGAGGGGGGTTTTTGTAAATAGGGGAGGTGAGGTAGCCACACTTGGCTGGCCATGGAAGAGAGAGAAAAAGAGGGGCATTAATGGTGGGAGTTGGTGGAAAATGGAATTTTGGAAAGATTGGAATTTTGGAAAAAGGAAAAGCTTGTGGCTTGTGGAGGAAGGAAGGAAATAAAGAAAAGGAAAAAGGAAAAGAAAATGGAAAAAGGGAAATTATTCTCTTGGAAGAGAAAATGAAAAATAATGAAAGTGGCGGATTCCCGGGATTCGGTTGCGGATGCGGAAATCTTTCGGGAAAATACCGGAATCGTCCGAAATTCAAGTATCTCGGAACGACCCGAAAATTATACCAAAAATCAATAATAATATTTTAAGACTCATAGTGAAATCCGTTTTAAGAAATACTTTACAGTTTTAAAACTAAAAATCCCGGAATCAGTTAGCTACCGACTCCGATGGAATTTTCATAAAATCATAAAATTCCCAGAAAAGTATTTAGGTAGAAAATATGATTTTAGAAATAATGTCTAAAGGAACTTTAGAAATTCTAAACCGTTTGTAAACTAAAAATCCGGGAATCGGTCAGCGGCACTGGCCGACACCGGTTTGAAGATATTTAATTAAATTCAGGAAGATTCCAGAAAATCATATAAAATATATAATATTGGAAATGATATTTGAAACAGGAATCGGTCAAATCAGAATACCGGAAAGACCAAATCGAGTAATACACTAGGATCGGGTCTTCGGTTCAGACTAGGGCTGACTCCGAGTCCACGAATCCAAATTTAAGACAAAACAATCATATAAACAATTCATAATACAAAATAAGTACAGAAGGTAAATCGAAAAAATACGATCAAAAATCTGAATACGCAACTAAGTACGTATTCCGGGAGTGGGGTGTTACAACTGACTCTGATCTTATGGGTTATGCATTGATCACCTCCAACACAAAGTAAACTTTCGATGAAGATCAAGGTAAGTAATCAGCCAACAAGAGGTAAGTATTCTTTAGTTTTTAGTTTCTTTCTTTATTTCTTTGTTTATAATACATCTTTACACACCAACACTTTTTCCCTACTCTTTTTAGTTCTTTTCTTTAACTTAGTTCACAACACCATCTTTCTTCTTCACTCCTTTTCTACCTAACAACATAAACACTTTTCTTTTCTTTCTAAAAACAAAGAAGAAAGACTTTAACTGGTTTTAGTAACTAAAAGAGAAACTTACTTAACGCTTTCATCGCAGTCCCTCCTTACGGATCACAGCCCTCATAGCCACTAGCTATAGTGGTAGAATTGAGAACCTAGCACTTTTATATATTCATATCTAAACTTTACATTTACTGGTGTAGGTAAATCCTCAATCAAAGCGCTTCAGGACCAATAACAGAATGGAGTTCCATTCCACGGAATCTAATCATTTTTGCAAAAATGAAGAAATTGTGCGGCATCGTAAAGTTTGATGCGCAGACAACATAATGGAGTTGCAAAAAGGATGAATGGAACACTGTTGAAGGGAGCTCCCTGTATGCTCTCTAATGCTGGTTTGTCAAAGTGCTTTTAGACTGAGGCAGTAAGTACAACTTGCTATTAGGTAAATCAGTCTTTCTCTACAGTCATTGATTTTAAGACTCTTGTGTAAGTATGGTCTAATACTCCTGCTAATTACTATCACTTACAAGTATTTGATTGCCCTGCTTATTTTCATATGAATGATAGTAAGCTTCAACCTAGGGCATAGAAAGTTATATTTCTTGGTTATGCTACTGGAGTAAAAAGTTACTAATTGTGATGTCCTGATCCTAAGTCAACTAAATTTATTATTAGTAGGGATATTACTTTTGAAGAAAATCTTATGCTTCAATCGAGTAAGGAATCGGTTGTTGATGTTACATGTTCAGAAGAGGAAGCAAGCAAGTAAGTGGAGTTTGAGAGCAAAGTTACAGAAGAAGTGCTGAAGAGCACATGTTTTGAACCAATCGATGATGCTCAAGATTCAACTTCGGGTGATAATATACCTTAAGAGCAACAGTACAATATTACCACAAGGAGAATAAGGAGGCAGATTCGTCCACCTAAGCAATATGTTTATGCAGATTTGGTCGATTATGCTATAAATTTGACAGAATCTATTGAGATTTCAGAGCCTTCTATATAATGAGACTATTAGTTTTGGTGTGAAGTTGTAGAATGGATGTTGCTATGACTGAAGAAATGGAGTCTCTTTATAAGAATCAAACATAAGAGTTAGTGAAGCCGCCCAGGGGACAGAAAATTGTTGACTGCAAATGGGTCTTTAAGAAGTAAGAAGAAATTCAGGTGCTGAGTCTGTAAGATACAAAGCATGCTTGGTAGCCAAAAACTACAGTCAAAAGGTAGGTGTCAACTTTAATGAAGTATTCTCCAGTTGTGAAGCACACCTCTATCCGTGTGTTATTAGCCATAGTTTCTTGGTTCAATCTGGAGCTCGAGCAACTTGATGTGAAAATGGCTTTTCTTCATGGGGAGTTTGAGGAGCAGATCTTTATGCATCAGCCAGAGAGATTTATTATTGAAGGCAAAGAAGACCAGGTGTGTAGGTTAAAGAAATCTCTTTATGGTTTGAAGCAGTCACCTACACAATGGTACTTAAAGTTTGATATTTTAATGATTGAGCATTATTACTCTAAGAGTAAATATGATAGTTATGTTTATCATCGAAAGCTGAATGACAATTCTTTTATATATATATTTTTTTTTGTGGATGACATGTTGATTGTAGTTAAAGACATCTCTGAAGTTGATAAGTTGAAAAGTCAACTCAAACAAGAGTTTAAGATAAAAGATGTGGAAGCAGCAAAAAAGATTTTGGAAATAAAAATTCACAGGAATAGGCGAAAAGAAAAATTATTCCTATCTCAGAAGAAATACATCGAGAAGGTGGAGAGATTTGGCATGCTTGATACCAAACCAGTGAAGACTCCACTTGCTACTCATTTTCAGCTTTCAACAGATTTGTCCCATCAAACCAATGAAGATGAGAAGTATATGTGTCATGTTCCATATACCAGTGCAATTATAAGCATTATTTATATTATGGTGTACAGTCGACCAGATATTTCACATAGAGTGAGTGTCGTGAGTTGATATATGGATAGCCCTGGAAAAGGCTATTTGCAGATAGTGAAATGAATTTTGTAATATTTAAAAGGATCAACTAATATTGGTCTGTATTTTGGCAGGAGAACTAATTCTGATTGCAAAATTTCTAGATATTTGAATTCAAATTTTGTGAGCGATTTGGATAGGAGGAGATCTCTGATAGGTTATATTTACTTTTTCAGGTTATATCATTAGTTGAAAGATGATTTTACAGTCAACAGTTGTTTTGCCTACTATAGAGGTAGAGTATGTGGCAATTACAGAGGCAGTAAAAGAACCTATTTAGTTGAAAAGTTTGGTTGAAAATCTTGGCTTACACCAAGGTGTAACTGTGGTGTTTTGTGACAATCAGAGTGCTATACATCTGACGAAGTATCAAATGTATCATGAGAGAACCAAACCAAACACATTTCATGTATTATTTTATTCAAGAAATTAAAGTCATCAAATTTAAGAAAATTGTTATTATAGATAATCCAACAGATATGATGATGAAACCCGTACCTTCGCGCAAGTTCGAGCACTATCTCAAATTACTTGATGTTCAAATTGACAAAGGTTGAGCCCACGGGGCTAGAGAACACAACGAGGATAGAACACTTGATGAAGTTCGAGCTAAGATAGAAAATTTTATTGTGTATTCAGGTCAAGGTGAAGATTTATTGAAAATGAATTGAATATACAAGCATGCAAATAAGCATGCTTGTCTACCTATTACACCTATTACATAGTCACCCTAAGAATTAATTCAGTCACCCTATGAAGATAATTCAGCCAACCTAATGAAAGTGACTTGTAGGATGGGTTGTTGGGGATGGGTGTTGGATGTTGATGGATTTTGGCTCCCATATAAAGGAATTCTACTGGTGGCGAAATGTTAGAGCAGGTGAAGAAGAGAATAAGCTGAATACTTTTGTACAGGATGTTGATGGATTTTGGCTCCCATATAAAGGAATTCTACTGGTGGCGAAATGTTAGAGCAGGTGAAGAAGAGAATAAGCTGAATACTTTTGTACACACTCTCATTTTTCTCTCCTACATTTTGTTCTATTATAAATTTGGTATTGTGGGTTTGGGTGAGTGAGATTACAGTTGTAATCTCTTTATATTCTCCCCTTTTTAATTAGTGGATTCTTTTTGTTGTCTTCTTCCGTAGACGTAGGTCACATTAACCGAACCACGTTAAATACTAATGTGTTGTCCTTTTTATCTCTGTTAGTTTATATTTTTTTTATTTATTAATCTTTCTTTATACTTATCATCTCTTGTATTAAAAGCTCACTGCTACAACAAGCTACCCCAGTTTAAGATAGAATCATAGGAAAATGCTAGACATGTGGCATGTACAAAATGCACGGGCCTTTTATCAAAAGTGGAATTTATATCAAATGTGGAATTTTAAAAAATTATTATATTGTTCCTAAAGGAAAAAATATTACATGATATTTTAGATAATTTGATGAGTCTTAAAAAGGTTTTGAAAAATACAATTAAATTTAAAATATAATAGGTTGAATTTAATAAAAGATATTATAGTTCTAGAGTAATGAGTAATTGGATTTAAATGAAATGTATCATGTTGAGATCTTACATGATGATGATGCTAACACATGGAAGACTAGGATAAATTACTAGGATAAATTTGCGGGTTGGTAAGAGCACATAACATTTTAGTTTATAAGCACAAAGTGTTTGCGTTATATTAATAATGTGTTCATATTTAAAGCTCATGAGCATAATGTGTGTGTTTTTTTTTTTAAACCTCGTAGAAAACCTTTAAAACCTCAGGGTTTCAGTAAGACCAACTCAATGTGGAAATTTCTTTATTGGCACTCACAAATCCCCCAGAAACTCACCAATAGTACTCGCACACCAATCTCAACTGAACATACAGAGCTTTATCTATAATTCTTTTGTCGAACTATTCACAGTTAAGAGCCAATCTCGTTTTTAAACAACATCATGAATTATAGAACAAATAGTCTTCCAACCTGTAGACTTGATTTGCTCCGGATCAACACATTTAGAGCATCATGGCCTTATAAACTCTTCAAAGCTTAGAACTTCGTCCCCCTTGAGATCAAACCTGCATACCATCGCCTTGCTCTATTCGATGTCCTTCTCATGCCCAATCGGCTCAGCATTCGCTTCAAGCTCTTCGCCGTGATGTACCCCGTGCCTTCCACGTGGTACATCTTGAAAGCCTCCAAAATTTCTCTATCCTCGTCGCCTTCTTCTCCTTGAACGCCTTCTGCATTTATGGACTCAACCAAAACTGTAGCATCTTCGACATTCAAGTCCTCGTCCAACCAGAGTGAATACATGTCTGAATTCGCCTCTCTCGGTGTTTGTTACGGCCGTTGGTTGATGTTTGATTGGAGTGAAAAGTTCTTTAGAAAGAAGAGAGAAGAATTTGAGATTGTTTGAATGAAAGAGCTGTGCCTCTATAAATTGTGTAGACATAAAGAGAAATGTATGGTGAAGGTTGAATGTGTAGTTGCTAGTTCGTATAGTTTATGGACAATTGGAAAAGCATACTACTAGCAGGCTGGCTGAAAATGAGAATATATATATATATACATGAAGAATGCATATCTAAGCTGTCATCTACTCTTAGATGGCGGCTCAAAAACTCTCCAATATCCCGATATTTTTTTCATGATTTGATTGCACAATATGATTTCTTGTTCCAAGATGTATACTTAAAAAAAATCATGTGATTTGAAATTTATTTGACCATGTATCAAATCGTTGAAAAATTGATGTTCAACAATTATGTTCTCTTTTTAGAATGAACAACGTAAAATGTAAGCATGTGTCTGAAAACAACCATATTTCAACTAATATAATTTCTTTTTCTAAATGTGAATTCTTTTGTAAAGTTGAATTTGTAACAATAACATAATTTTAGGTTGTATCCTTGGAAGAATGTTGTAATATATTAATATTTTCAATGCAACAGCTGACTTCCTCTTAATTGAGCCATAAAAGGCTTTCTACCAAGTTTCATTTTGACAACCACACAAAAATAAATAAACAAACCATTACTTGAAAAGTTAAAACCCATTCCATGATGCTAAGCGACTTCTATGCTCAATCATTTCAGACAAAGATGTACATTTTCAACCTTCATCTAGGGTTGTATGGGTCCCCGTGCTTGTCTAATCGATTGGCCTACATTGGCTAGAGCACAATTTCTCCACGGTCACCGATTCGAACACCGCTTTACGGAAATTTCTTCTCCCCCCACGATGTGGCCCCGACCAGGCCCCGGGTTTGCTCCCCGGAGGTCACCGGTGAATCCTGTTGGCGGTTGAGTTAATTAGCAAAATGAAAGGGAGGGGAAAAAAAAAATCTAGGGTTGCATGGGCCGACCCTCTCAACTACCATAGCTTGTATTAACATAAAAACCACATAGCTCCGGCTTTTTATACAATGTCAATCAAATAATCCTCCCTTTCCGTTTATGTTGATGTCCACATACTAAAATATAAACATGCTAAAAATCTCCAGCTATGCATACTTTTCTTGTGGGTTTAGAGGTGTAAATGGTTCTGTTATTGAAAAACCTATAAACTCATAACGATCAGATACAAACAATCTCCATATGCTTCGCACCACAAACAATGTTACTTTTGGACTAAACATAAAAATGAGAAGGTGTTGCTGCTGCTAAGGAACAATGACATCAATGAATGCTGCTGAAATTTTCTTTTCTTTTCTTTTGATAAACAAACTATAACCGGGACTTGAATCTGAGACTCCCCACAACCTACTCCTACCCTTTTACGAGTGAGCCAAGCCTCACTGGCGCTGAATACTACAGGATACAAGACAAGCTCAAGTACTACATAGTTGTAGAATGACATGCACCACAGCTTTTTCAAGAAATATTTTGCACAAGAATTTAAAAATTAAACATGCCCCCAGGAAAGAAGGGGGAAAAGAGCAAAAAAAACTCAAACAAACATGGACATTTATCAAAGTAAAAAAAGAGAACAAAAATTCAGCAAAATATCAGCAGTCACTCCCATTATAAAATATCGGAGACTTGAATAAACATAGTTGTGTTAAGAAAGCAGTACACAATAGATACAGTTTTCCTTTTTCAGGCCACATTATGAATAAAGTTGATATGTCTACAGAGATCATGAGGCAACTAGGCATACATCATAACAACCAGTTAGCCTGAAATAAACAAGATAAGGCACCATATCTCATTTAAAAAATCAGTACAGCCTCAACATAATGTACATTCCCTCAAGACAAATCCTCCTCATAATATTTTAACAAATTTTTAAAGAAAATGACTGAATTCTCTTGAGAAAAATAGTGCAACTAAAACTTGCATCAAATTGCATAATGTGACCATAAAAAAACATGAATATCCCAAATAGTAAAAGAAAAGAAACACTAGTAAGCCGACAATGTTATAGGGGGAATACATAATGGGCATAACAAATAATTTTTTGTTGGACAAATCTTTCACTCTGGAAGAAGCAATATCACATTGGCAATGGAGTCAAAAATCGTAAATGTACAAAAAAAAAAAAAAAATGCCGCGGCCAGGAAAGAAGTACAGCGGTACATTACAAACAGGATCAAAACATACCCACCTTGTATTCACCTCTTCAGTGACAGGCAAACCAATTGAGCATCAAGTTCACCTGGAAAGGCTTTGAGGATCTTATGATCTCAGAGTTGAGATATAATCTTAAATAACCCCACAACTTTCTATACATCCAAATTCAAAAGATACCAATTAATTAACAGCCTAGAAACACACTATTCACAGGTACAAGATTAAAACATCAGGATGATGACTAGCTAAATATTTCCTGGAGACAAAACATGTACCTTCAATATAGAATGAACCAGACAGACTTTAACCTATAAAATGAAGAGGATGGCACTTATACACATTGATTTGAGAGTGGGGGGCTGGTAAGAAAAAGAAGAAACTATTTACAGCTTTTAACCTAGGTATCAAGATTATTTGTGAGAGCCTCCAACAGTAGCGCAGGAATTCCTGAGACATGCGACATTCTGCAGGGGAGGCTAATGAATACTGTAACATGTTTGATATGCAGGCCAGATGTGTCGATATCCATCATATGACAGTGCGTGGCAGTTACAACGAAACATCACTCGATTTACAATCTACTTGTTCCTGTAGCCACGGCCATTGGAATAAGAGTTATCCACAAAGCCCTTCATCCCCGAGCTGATACCATTGGTGTGAAGTTTATCTTGCTTGATAGCTGTCATCGGCATAGATGGATACGCAAGAATCAGCAGCACCAGCTGCAAGGAGTACTCTGTATGGATGGAAAGTGAGGCTGCTGACTGAACCAATTTTTTGACCCATGAAAGTCGATTTAATGATGCCCAATTGCATTCCTTCTAAACTGAAGACTTTGACAATTTGCTTTGCTGATCCACTTGCGATAACTGGGGCATGGCGGTGAACAGCCAATGCCGTCAAGGAACCCCTATGGGCATTAATAGTCAGATATGCTTCAGCAGGATTTCTTATATCGAGGAATTGTATGTCCCCAGCTTGAGAGGCACTCACAATCTGCATTTGCAGAATAAACAAAACATAAAACTAAAGTTTATTTCCGTCAATTGAAATGCCCCAAGACATAAACATCTGATAATTTATAGAAAGAGATGAAAACACCTAATCCTCATGGTTTCTGTAATGACACCAACAAGAACAGTAGTTCTTAGAAAACTAAGAAAATAAGCTACAACAGAATTGCCCTCCTCCAGTAAAGGCACAAAACCAATGTAACTAAGACTGACATGTCATCTTAAGAAACTTTTATAATACACAACTTGCAAAACTTTCATCCCACAATTATAAAGGATTCATTTCAAAGAGATCCAACAAAGTCTGTGTGCTGACAGTCAGCAGCCCACCAGAATTTTCCTATTTTATCATTGCATGGCACCAACAGCGGAAGTGACAAATATTAAGTACAACAAATGGGAGGTCTAATAATATAAAAAGAAATTGACAGCACTTAAATGGAAAAATCATGAATTACTTAAAATGGAAAGAAAACGGTTTTGCTCCCCTGCCAGCTATAGTCAACATCATCATCACACGCAACAGTGCACAAGGGCATGCATGCGCACGCGCACACACATGGCCAGATTAACTCAACTTGTAGAATCCTTATTATTGTTCTTGCCGCCATCATCAACATTACAACACTTCCTTTCCATTCACTTCTTTACGTATAGATATAGAGTTCCAAGCAACCACCAGTCGAAAAATTCTAAATACTAAAGATGTGGGAGTTTAAGACACATATATGTTATTCCATCTCTTTCTCACTTTGACCTTATGATTCCTACTATTTTTTAAAACAATAGCATTTCCTTGTAACACCACTTTGTAATTGACAAGACATAAGTTAAAAACTGTAGGGCCAATTACAGACCACACGAGTGGCTGATAGCAGGACAAGATCATGTGTCATTGACAAAAGATGTGGAACTTTGCGTTTTGGCTAACTGTGTTTGGACCAAAAACAGGTGCATCAAGGAAGTATTTGAAAAATAATCTACAAGCATCCTCCTCTATTCCAGAAAAAACCATGTCGTACAAAATCAACTAAGAGATTACACTACCAACTTTATTATTCTTGTATTTATTTCTCTTCTCAGATTTTTTAAGTTTACGCGCTTCTTCCTTCCCAACCCACAACACACTAAAAGCCCCCTTTAATACAAACATTTACTGGGTCATTCTTTTTTCTCGCTTCGATGTTTTCATTCTTGCTGATGGATATATATAGTCTGTGTGAATATTGACACATCATGTACCATAGAGGACAAGTTTGTGATGTGTAGAAAAGGAAATACTTGGCGCATGAGCAGGTGAATGTCACAAAAATCATGCAACCCTTAAAATGAGTTTAGATGTTGATATGTGAACCTTCTGCTGCCTTTTGGCTCGAAGTTATCAATTACAACTTGGTTGAATGTGGCTCAGGGTAGTGAGAACAGATCATTGGCCCTACCAGTGTTGTGGAAAGCAGGAGCAAAGTGGTAGAGGAAACTTAACTATAAAAATAGGCTGTGTGTATATTTATAGAGAGAGAGAGAGAGAGAGAGAGACTTGTGTCCTTCCAAAAGGATTTGGGCCGAATCCTTCCCACTAAAATACCAACATCCGACATTCGAATACAAGATCCATTCTATTGAAGTTGATCTATATAAGTATCTATAAACAAAAAATCAAGTATTTTGAATACTTTTTTCCCATCCATCAAGTAGGGAAAAACAAATGACCTAAATAGTGAGTTAGTTAGTTTAACAGTATAGAACATTTGAAACCTAACAAAAATTGGTTTGAATGGGGTTTTTAAATGTTTAGATCATAATCAAATGGCCGGATCGAGAATTTGTATGTCTAAAGACATATATCTAACGAACTCACTACTTTCGTCTGTCCATTTTGCACCGCTTGATGGACGGAAAAAAAGTATTCAAAACACTTGATTTTTTGTTTATAGATACTTAAAATAATATAAATCAATTTCAACGGAGTGGATCTTGTATTCGATTTGTATTCGAATGTCGAAGGGTTAGTATTTGAGTTAGAAGGATTCGGGCTCAAATTCTTTTGAAGGACACAAGTCTGTCTATATATATATATATATATATATATGTATATATATATATATATATGTATATATATATATATATGTATATATATATATATATATGATATATATATATATATATATATATATGTATATATATATATGTATATATATATAGAGAGAGAGAGAGAGCGAGAGAGAGAGAGACTTGTGTCATTTCAAAAGGATTCGAGGCCGAATCCTTCCAACTCAAATACAACTCTACGACATCCGAATGCAAGATCCACTCTGCTTAAGTTGATCTATATTATTTCAAGTAACTAAAAATCGAATACTTTTTGCCCATCCATCAAGTAGGCACAAAATAGACGGATGAAAATAACATATTGCTTAGATCTACGTCTTTAGACATACAAATTCTCGATCCGACTATTCATCATGATCTAAAAGCTTAAAACCCTCACACATCAATTTTGTTAGATTTCAAATATTTTACTCCATTAAACTAACTCACTATTTTGGTCATTCATTTTCGCCTACTTGATGGATGGGCAAAAACTAAAAGTACTCAAAATATATGATGTTTGTTTTTAGTTACTTGAAATAATGTGGATCAGCTTCAACGGAGTGAAGGGTTATATTTGAGTGGGAAGGATTCGGCCTTGAATCCTTTCGAAATGACACAAATATATATATATATATATATATATATATATATATATATATATATATATATATATATATATATAGAGAGAGATAGATATAGACTTGTGTCCTTCCAAAAGAAGCCTGAATCCTTCCCACTCAAATACCAACATCCGACATTTGAATACAAAATTCACTCCGTTGAAGTTACAACAACTAAGCCATTTGTCTCAAGTATTTGGGGTAGGCTACATGAACCAAAGAGAAGCCGGATCAGGCACATGGATCAGCTTTCTCCACCCATACCTATCGAGCAATATGCCTTCACTAAGACCTTTAGCCTCTATATCTTGTCGTATTACCTCCATCCATGTTTTCTTCGGTCTCCCCTGTGCTCTTTTAACTTGCCCTAATTTGATACGCTCTACTCATCGGACTGTCGCATCTATAGGCTTACGTCGCACATGACCAAACCATCGTAAGCGGTTTTTCTCTCTTATCTTCTCTTCTATAGAGGCTACGCCTATCTTAGTACGAATATTCTCATTTTTTACCTTATCTTTCCTTCCTCGTGTTACCCCATCCAACGAAGCATGCGCATCTCTACTACACTCATCTTCTGGACATGATATCTCTTTATAGTCCAACAGTTCGTTGAAGTTGATCTATATTATTTCAAGTATCTATAAACCACAAATCAAGTGTTTTGAATACTTTTTACCCATGCATCAAGTAGGAGAAAAACAGATGGCCTAAATAGTAAGTTAGTTTAACAGTGTAGAACATTTGAAACTTAACAAAAATTAGTTTGTAGGGGTTTTTAAATGTTTAGATGATAATGAAATAGCCGGATCGAGAAATTTGTATGTCTAAAGCCATACATCCAACCAACTCACTAATATCGGCCGTTCATTTTACGCCGCTTGATGGATGGACAAAAAGTATTCAAAACACTTGATTTTTGATTTATAGATACTTGAAATAATATAAATCAACTTCAATGAAGTGAATCTTGTATTCGAATGTCTGAGAGTTGAATTTGAGTGGAAAGGATTCGAGCTCAAATCTTTTTGGAAGAACACAAGTCTATATATATATATATATATATTGTATATATATATATATATATATATATAATATATATATATATATGTATATATATATATATATATATGTATATATATATATATATAGAGAGAGAGAGAGAGCCCTCCGCGTGAGCTACTTTCTCACACAAAGACCATGAGAAAACTATATAGAAGCGATCATGTGGACGATCTGAACCGTTCATCTTGATCTACATACTTTATTTAGGCTACAAATAAAATATTCACGTGATTTAGAGTTTTTTTACCCATGCAACAAGTCGTTACAAAACATACATCATATTCGTTGTAGAATAAAGATGTCATTTGATGCATGAGTAAAAAGATTCAAAATCACGTAAATTTTTATTGGTAGCCTAATTAGAGTATGTACATTAAGATGAACGGTACGGATCATCCACGGAATCGCTCCTATATGATTTTCTCACGAAGCTTATTTTGAAAAAGTTTCTCATTTGAAGATTTTCCTCTATATATATATATATATATATATATATATATATATATATATATATATATATATACACACACACACACACTCTCTCTCTCTCTCTCCCCCAAATTTTGGGTATTTAGAAATTTAGCCATCAAATCTTTTGATATTAGAAATTTACCCGTGAAACATTCTAGATCTTAAAAATTTACCCCTCTAGTTAGATTTTGAATGAAACAAGAGTGTTTTATCCATTATGCTCTTCTCCTTTCTTCATTGTACTATCAAACCAGAAACTAACAAAAACTCTCTTCTCATTTTTCCACACACACAATCTATCCTCCTACAATTCCTTTAAATTTCTCTTAAATCTCACTCCATGTGGATTTTTGTTGATAAATGAATGAAATAGAAATGTTTTTGATTTGAGAGAGAGAAGTGAACAAGGAGGAAAAATAGGTAGAAAAGAAGATGAGTCTATAGCTTAGTTAGGATAAAGCGGTTTAATAATTTAAAGAATAATTTAGTCATTTTTTAAAAAATTAGGCAAGTAAAAAGAATCAAACCAAAATATTCTCTTTTTATTCTAAAAGGGGGGTTAATTTTTTATGATCTAAAAGATTTAGAGAGTAAATTTTTAATATCAATTATTTGGGGGGTCAATTTCTGAGTACCAAAAATTTGGGGATATATATCTAAAAAACCCATAAAAATAATAAAACACTACAGCTTTTTTGAATAAAATAATAAAATAACAGAAAATAGAAAAATAATGAAAGATAATACGAAAAAAGAAAAGCTAGAAAATAAAATTGAAAGATTAAGAAACTACATCACTAGAAAATAAAATAAAAAAATAACGCTAAAATTGTAAAATTGCAAGAAGACACATCAACATAAGAAGATTCATACAATATGAAAATCTTCTAAATCTTGAAGTCAAGGTTAAAGCTGACAAAATAGAAGGCCTAGGTGGGGTTTTAGCAGCACATGCGCGCACGAACACACAACACTAGCACCTTTAGAAAGGATTTGAATTCCCTCCTGTTGAAATTCAGTGATAAAAACCAAGTTGAAGATCTACTGTGTTGACCTACATTGTTTAGAGTAGCTAAAAGATTAAAAATCAAGTTTTTCAAGTTTTTCTTCCCAACGCACCAAGTGGCACAGAATGGACCACCTAAATAGTTGCCTAGTTGCTTAATTAAACACCCTGGAATGTTCCAATACCTAATAAAAACTGGTGTGCAAGGATTTTAAAGAGTTTAGATCATGAAGAAATAGTTGGATTGACAATTTCTATACCAAAAAAATCACAAATATAAAAAACATGCTACTTCTGGTTTGTTTATTTTGCGCCAAATTTGCTTCAAATTTGGCTTTTAGGCAACATTGTCCAATAATAAGTTTTGAATCTATTGAAAAATTAAGTGCAAATAAGTCGTGTGTATGAGGCTTTTGTTTTGACCCTCACTATATAGTGTGCACTTAGAAACAGTTAGTATTACAAACTTGTAATATGTCTTAAGATTAATGTTCTTTATGCGGAGAGGACAGAAACCCAGCCTAAACAGTTTTAATTGAATATTATTGTGCAGCCCATAAATCAGTTAGCCCGTCCATTCCCACCGGACCTGAAATAACCTGACCCAAACACAAACCAACCTGAGACAATTGCGAATATGATTTGGGTCGAGAAGTTTTCCTGCCCATCGAGTTTCGAGCAGGTTAGTTAGGAATCTCCGTATTTCAATTTGCTCTCAAAACCTGCACACGCGGGTCCTGACCTATTCACACCCTACTTGTGCAGCTTGACTTGAAAACAAGCTGAAAAGATGAAGTATTGTAGGCCTATAGCTTGCGAGGGCTTTTGACATGTTATTGTGATTACAGAAATACTAAATTTACTTAAGTTGTCAATCATATTCAGAAGATTTGAATCCTAATTCCTATACCTCTGGTGAATCATAACAACTTATCCCCTAGTGCACACACACTTCCACGGATGAATTGATTGTTTCTTTGGGGGAGTAAAACAATGTGTTGGGCCAAGATAGATAAAAAACATAATGTTCCTTTTTTCTTTTTCCTTATTATGTGTGTGTAAAGCATGTGTTGGTTAAATATAGTTACCTTTGTGGGATCAAGACCAGGTTGAAAGCCAATCCCAACAACCCTTTCCACTCTTTGAGTATGCAATCTTGCTGAACAAACAGGCCTACAAAACCAGTTGCAAGTAGTACTTTGTACAAAGCTTCTGCTGATGAGTTATAAAAGAATATAAATTATACAAAAATAGAAGGGTTACTTTCCCATAGATCCATGTAATACATTTAAAGGATGCAGAGTGAACTTAGATCTTCTAGAAGAACATTAGGGTGAACTTACTGATCAGGAGTGCGAACATCATAGATTCTAACAGAGCCATCCACAAAGCCAGCTGCAAACTGACCCCCGTGAACTTGTGAAGCAGACTATACACAGAATAGTGTCAGAAGAAAGAAATATACACCAACCGAACAACATCTTGTAGCATAAAAGAAAACAGGGTAATAGGAGAAAATTGAGTAGCACAGTATTAAGAAAGTACTATAGATCCATAAGAACTATCATTGTTCTGTAAGAAGAGTCAAATCAAATGTTTCTAAAGTATATCGAGACTTTAAAGAGGTACGAATCAGAAGTCCTAGATTTGAATGTTTTCCTTAATCATTAACTATTGTTGCCGTATGTTGCTAGCTAAATGCAACAAACAGAAGGATATTACCTAAAAGTTTTCACAGAAATATAAAAATTGAATTGTACTGGAATAGAAGGGTGAATCCCTCAGACTAGAAAGGAAGCCTTGTACATCGTAGAATCCACGTGGTACAATTAAGAACAGCTGCTGTTTCGCTGGCAAAAGAAACTGATACAGCAAACCCTTCCCTCCACTTTAGCATGTTCATATGCAAGTAATGGTTATTGTGCATAGCTAATGCAATACTAAAAGAACACCACCAAATAGTATCTAACTATTATCATATCTCCAAATGGCCTTCTAATCCAGTTCTATTAAATCAAAAACCAACACCGAAAAGTTCGCAAGTGAAATAATAAGGCCTGTCATATACTAAAATAGTTGGTCCAGTCTGGGACTGATTTGTGTACATGTTTAGTAGGTTAGTTCCGGATCAGGAGAGAGTTGGATCATTGTAAAAGGGAAACAACCCAGCCACCCATGATCTAGTAGCTAATAAACAATTAAACCATGATATATGCTGCCGATTATGTGACTTCACCAAGTCATGTGGCCACGAGTAACAAATGGGGACCTGTCACCCACATAAATTTAATGCACATTTCTATTATTGCATATTTGGTGAAGAAAGACAACAGAACAAAATAGTAGTGAAATAAGGCGCAAATCTTTGTTTCCAATGACAGACATCTCATCCGCTTGTCTATGTCATTTATAGTAAGAATAAATAAAATAATGATGAAAAGAAAAAAGATAAAACATTTAGCTAGATAAGGGGTGGATGGAGACAAGTAAATCAAGGTAGTGGTTTGTCAATCCACCATTGACGGGTTAAATTCCCATCATTCGACCATCATATTATTTCAAATCCAAAAAAAATTGACTCCCCAAATTCCTAGATATGGAGACAGAATAAAACTCATACTAATTTTTTTCCTTCCCCTTTCCCTACTTTCAACCACAAAATAACACCAGTGGTATGTGGGTTTATTTTATCAATTGGGTTTCTCCTTTCCCCACCCTATGGGGATTGTCTACAGGGTTCATAACTACTCTAACTTTAGGACAGCTTACCTAGCCAACAGTTCAATCCAGCTATCCTGAATTTTTATGTTTCACCCCAAAATTATACACTTAACCGAGTGTTGTTAAGCATTTTTTGGATATCAAATGGATCTTCTCCAAACGGTACTTTCAATGCGGCCAATTTACCCTCTTTTCCAATCAGTACTATTTACCCTCTAGCTGCTGCATACTGCTCGCATCAATACTATTGATGAGTTATTGCCAAAACAAAGAGAGAGTGGGTTAAGCGTAATGGATACATCTCATTTCGCTAACCTGGTTGGCCCTGATGACCAACTCCATTTAATTTGAAATATGGTTGATCAAATCAGATTATTTTGAATCAACCAGATCCCATTAAATGGTGTTCGATAGATTTCAACCAGATTTGAAGTGTTTGGCTTAGTCCATCCCTCCCTCCCTAGCGCGAAAGAGGCACAAAAAGAAGCGGCGAACTTGAATGGTATAAGTTACTTTCTCTTTACTTTTTCCTTTTCCTGTTCTTCTTATAAATCTTTTGCTTCTTCCATCCTTTTTCTCTCCCTTTCAATTCACCCCACTCTTTTTTCCCATTATTTTGTTTCTCACTTCTTTTTCTTTTCTTTTCTTTTGGTTTTTGAACGAGTGTGATGCATTTGTGGCATATATGCCACACGTGCTATGTGGCATGTATCTTATGTTCTACAAACCACATTCAAGAACATTCGCATGGTGTTTAATACATGATGCACATGTAAATCGTAAAGGTTTTGATACATTCAATTTTAAAAGGAAATTATATATCAAATCAGTAAAATGGGGGATATATTTAGAAGTGGGCTTATGAAATCGTTGAGATAAGAAAGCTCACTAACATAATTAAATTGAAATACATGTAAAATGATAATGTCAAGAGCTTATGTGTAAACCACTTATTCGTAATAATAAAAATAATTTATTGAGACCCCTAGGATTAAGATTTCAGCAAATATTCAAACACTAAATCCTGATGATCTGTAGCATATTATTGGTCTACCTGGAAAATAAAAGGTAGTAAAGGAAATTTTTAGTTAATTAGTGGTACACACAAGCATGCACATCCCATCCACCCCACAAATCCCCCCCCCCACCCGCATGCGGGGGGGGAGTTCGTAATGGTATCAGAGCCATGATTCTTGCATGATAGTTAGCATTAGTGCATACTATGAGGCAATGTTGAATTTTAGTAGGCGTTGGCAAGCGTTGATAAGCTTGTAAGTCCGTTGGCAAGCCCGTAGGATAGGGTGTTCCAGGCATTGTGTTCCCGTGTTCCAGTCGACTAAAAGGTCAACCCCGCAGATAGTTACGCATTAATAATGACTAATATTGTTAGAAAAGTGTTTCTTGGTTCCAATTCATCCTCAGGATCAAATAAGAAGATAATAAGAAGTAGAGAGGACATAATTCATGAAGATTATTTAGAATGAAAAATTCCAAATGAGAAAATAGAAAACATTTATAGTATAGGAACATTTGACTTCAAAACCTCATACGCAATTAAAATTCATGAAGAAACATTTAATATTCAAAATAAATTCCAAACCATTCAATTACTATCTACCCTAGCATTAAAAGAATTTCTTAAGAAAGGATTTAGGTACATACATTTTGGATTAATACAAGTAGCAATTAAACTTTTAGTTCATACAGGTGTAGACATTCCTGTGTATACAGCCTTAAGAGACAAAAGATTAAAAAGATACAAGTCATCCATTTTGTCAATGATTCAAACCAATATATGTAATGGTCCAGTTTATTTCAACTGTATGCCTAATTACTCTGTATCATTAACAGATCCATTAATCTTAAATTCATTAATATTAGATGTTCATTTACAAGGTGACGAATTTGAACGATTTACTGAGCAAGTAGCTGTTATGTAAAATATACTTCAAATTAATGAACACTAATATGGACCCTAAATTTAAAATGATCAGTACAATTTCTATACAAGAAGAAACTGTCTTACTTCAAATTGAGGCAGAACATTCAAAAACCTTTGTACCTAGAAGATTAAAATGGAATGAAATTACAATTCCAGAAGAATTTAGGATTGAAAATCCTCAAACTCCTAGAGATATAGAACAAACAGAAATATCTGATATTATTGAAGAAAATGATGAAACAGTATTAATACGTTTTAATTCACTAAGAGAAAAACCTTCAACCTCCTTTAGATATCCTGAATCCAGTAGAACATCATGTTCAGATTATTCTTTTCAACAACCCATTAAAGTATTTCATAAATCTCCCCTTCCAGAAATGGATCAAGGAAATTATTCTCCAACATCATCCCAGATGAAAGGAGACTTTGGTGAAATTAATGCCATCACCAGTGTTAAACCTTTCATCAATCAAAGTTTTGAATTAATGGAAGACTTTAGAAACGAATCAAAATATTTCAAATGGTTTTCAAAATTTGATATTACTTTCAAAGAAATAATCATAAAAGAATGGATCACTGATATGAACAAATATAAACTTCATTATAACTTTGAAATCTGGCTAGAAAATTATTTAAAAAAACAAGGTATTCAACACCCCTATGATCAATCCCGAATAGATGTTCAAACTAATTTATATAAAAAATGGCAATTAATGGATGGTAAAACTGTAACCTCTATCTACCCCCCATTACAATCTATTAAGATTACTACTAATGAAGGAGAAGTTACTGCTTCACCTTTCAAACGAGGTAAAGATAATAATGAACCAGTCAATGTTGAAGACATTAAAAAAATATATCATCAGAATAATTATTCAAATCAGATGTTACATACTATAGCACAACAAATTGATTCATTATCAACAGAAATTAAAGAAGCACACAAAGAAAAGAATTCTAACTTTCCACAAAGCTATTCAGCACCACATTTTCAACCAACTAGTGTACCAATTGAACTTATAGAAAAAATTCAACCACTAAATTTGCTAGGACAAATAACTCAAGCCTTAGAAAAACTTAATAATAAAGATAAAGACATTCCAAGCACATCAAAAATAAATACAATTGAAGAATATAACACAACAGAATCTGAATCTGTAGAATACTCTGCAGATGATTCAGCCTCTGATAATCCCTTAATTCAACAAATAAATCAAATCGAAAATAATCTACAAGGAACAGATCCAAATTTAGAAGTTAATAGAATTAATACAAAATATAAACAAAATAATAATAATTCATACAATAATTACTGGCGCAATGGAAAACCAGAAATTATTATTCTAGACCAACCCCTCCGGATATTCAATATGAAGAACGAGCAATATTCAAGTCAAGTTACGATGGTACTTCCGTCTATGAATGGAACATTGACGGAAAAAATGAATATGAAATATTAAATACTTTACAAGAAATGGGTATGGCAGTAACTGCCTACAAAACAAATCGATTACCAGAACAAAATGCCACGGTTTATATAGTTACCGGATTCACTGGTCAATTAAAGTATTGGTGGGATAATTCATTAAACTTAGAAGATAAACAGACTATTTTAAATCATGAAATAGAAGTAGAAGATGCTCAAGGAACTATTACTAGAAAAAATGATTCCACTAGTTTCCTTATGGTTACAATAGCAACACATTTTGTAGGAAACCCTGCAGAAGAATTAGGATCTTCAAAAATATTCCTTACTAATTTAAGATGTCCAACCCTTTCTGATTTTAGATGGTATAAAGATATGTTTTTAACGCATGTCCTAAAACGATCAGATTCAAACAAATCATTTTGGAAAGAAAAATTTATTACTGGTTTACCTAACCTATTTTCCCAAAGAGTATTTACAAGCATTAAAAAGGTCATGGGAGTTGAAGACGACAATGTTGATTTTAGTACAATAACATATGGACAATTGTTTACATTCGTTAAAAAAGAAGCATTACTAGCTTGTCAAGAAATAAAATTCCAAGCCAAATATGGTAATAAAAGAAAAGAAATGGGTTCCTTCTGTGAAGCCTTTGGCATCACAGGTATAAGGGCTCCCTCAACAGAAAAGAAACATAAACATAAAATGATTCCTTATAAAAAAACATAGGTCAAAGAAATATAAATATTCTAAAAAAGATTCTCAAAATAAATATTCTAAAAAAGATTCTCAAAAACGTTCAAACGAAGATTATTATCAATCTAAAAGAATTACTTGTTATAAATGTGGCAAACCTGGTCACATTGCAAGTAAATGCAAATCAAAAGAAAAAATAAAATTAATGAAATAATAGACGAATTATCAGATATAGATTTAAACATAAAAGAAAATTTTAAACAAAAACTACAACTCTATTCTGAAATAAATAAAATATCTGAAGACGATGGATATTATTATTCCTCAAGTTTTACTGACACCACTTGTACATGTAAGCAAATTAATATGATTAATACAAGAAATACTTTAAAACTACCTAAAGCAAAAAATTTAAGAAGAGATTCCAAAGAACTAATATTTGATATGATACAACAAATTCCTGACCCAGAAAAACAAAAGGAACATTTAGAAAAATTAAAAGCCTTAATTATTAATGAAGAAGACAATCAGGATAAACCAATTCAACCCTTTAGTATTTCCAAACTTTTTGAAACATATCCTATTCAAACAACTTTAAAACCCCAACCAAATAATATTCATGAACTTCGAACCGAAATAAAATTATTAAAAGAAGAGGTTAAGAATATTAAAGAGAATTTAAACCATATAGAAATTAAAAATTTAGAATACGACACTAAAATGTGCATTATTCAAACTCAACTAGATAAAGCAAAGGATACTATATCAGTAGAAGAACCACCTTTCTCCTTAAATGAAATCACCATTCAACCATTGAACCCTCCGAATCTAACTTCATCTCAACCATTAAACGATTTACTTATCGAAAATGGTTTGTATTCATAACTATTTCAATTCACAATTGTCAATTCACCTTTACGGCTATGGTTGAATCTGGAGCAACCATAGTGTAATTAGAGATGGCATATTCCCAACAAAATACTATGAATCAACAAAAGAAAAATTAGTAACAGCAAACAATTCTCCTTTACGAGTCAAGGGAAAATTAACTAAAACCTCCATATGTAATGAAACAATATGTTTCAAACATCAATTCATAATTGTACATGACTTAAACACAGTGTCATATTAGGAATTCCACTTCTCACACAAATCTATCCATTTTGGGTTGATTCACAAGGATTAGGAACAAAAATTATGGGACAAAAAATATTATTCAAATTCATAACCCCTATACAATATAATGCATTAAATACCTTACAAACCAATTCCATTTATCATAATATAAATACAATTACATTTCCCAAAATAATATTTTACACCAATCACCTCATGGGCAATTAGTTAAATTTCATTCAGGTGTTTGGTTAGGCTCCCAAAAGTTCTATCCTGCTATCAAAAAAGAAAACTTTTCTATTGTTCAATACATTTCTAAATTTCAAAATGATCCTTTAAGACTCCTTTTCCGAATTTATTATCAATCAGCTACGTTCATTCTTTCTAGTTCAAATAATTCCTTACCCGATTTCCTAACTCAAGAAATTTTTAACCACAGATTCAAAATGAATACCGACAAAGGAAAATCTCCCATTCAAAGGACTGTCAATTCAAAAGATTACGAGCTGAAAGCTTCACCACATTCATACTCACCCATTCAAAGCCCCATAGATTTCAAGTCTTAGGTACTTTCCTCCTCTCACTTATACCATGACTTCTCAATTGCCTTCCTCAAAATTTCAAAGTACTTCAAAGTCTCAGTCCACATCCGATTCACCTCTCTATTTTACAAAAAAACATCCAGACCATTTACTTCTTACCAATTTCACTGAAGTTCCTGATTACAAAACTCTCACCTCATTTATTAATAAACTTTTTCCAATTGGTTGTCAATGGATTCCTGATGAACCCCTCAAAATCAAAGGTACTATGAACTTGTCTTAGTTGATTCCGGCTCTATTGAGCTGTATCATACTATGGATAAAAATAATCCTGACAAGATTTCCAACTCCAAGTGCATCATCAAAAGGGTAATTAAACCAACAGAATGGGCATCCTATGTTACAACGAAGGACTTTACCGTCAACTATGTTCCAAAAGGATATTCCTATCATGACTACCGAGCGGCCTGGTATCGAGCATTTCTCTATTGACCATTTGATCATTCATGGTTCTTTACCTTTCATTCAAACTGCCAAGATGACTTTCCAATATGGTTTTACGAATGGTGGCATTCATACGGACCCACACCAGATATTCTACCCCCAGCAGTACTAAAAGGGTTTAATCTCTATTTACTCAAGGCCAAGGGACTACACTATGTTAAATCAGTACAGTTCTACAGGGAGTTCAAAGTCCCATGGATTTTCTGTTGAAGTTACAAAGTTGCTCAACACTATACTATTGCAGATAATTTCTAATGAGCCTCTTCAGAGAATTCAAAATTAAATGGTGGGACAAATTCAACCAAGACATCTGTTCTGATATCACAGTGACAGAGTTCCTCAACACCGGCAAAAAACTTCAACATCAAATTCAACAAGTTGCTAAGCAGACAGCTTCTCCAGTCACTCCAAAATCTACTCATAAAACTCCAATATCAATTCCAGAAGACTCTGACTCAGATGACGAATTTCGACAATTTCTCAAATTTCAAAAATTCAAGAAACTCCAAAAGCAACTCAAAGGGTCACGTGCAAGCTCCACACATCCTCATCATCCATTGATCCCTCCATAGATCCAATCGGTGGACAGGATCCCTACGATATGTGAAAAAAAAAGTTTTTACTAACTCTTCTCTGCAGATATCCTCACCTTAAGGCACCATACTCTCCTGTAAAGGGACGACAGGACATTCCTCATTCCACAAAAAGGGACAAATATGGCCTAACAAAGACATAAGCAAGGCATCACCATTCAAAAATACAGCAGAATTATTCCTCATCACGAAGATGTCACTATTCAAAAATGCATCATACCAACTTCAAAGCATCCAAGATGGCCTAACAAACTTCAAAGCATCCAAGATAGCCTAACAAGGAACAAGGACAATAAGGACAAAGTATCCAAAGATGAACAACAAGGACAAATTATCCAGAGATGCCCCATCAAGGCAAAAATTTCAGCATTCAAAAGCCAACGACAAGCTAAGCCTAATAAGCCAAACTAAGCCTAATAAGCCAAAGGAAATTAAAGGCAACAGCTCTGCTAAATCACTTCAAAAGTCTCATCAAACAAAAGCAGAATTCAAAAGCAGAAGGCATAAAGCAAGCAAGGCACTCCGGACAAAAGCATTCAAAGACAAAGCAGTCAATCAACAAGACATAAAGCAAAACGGATTCCTCCATAAAGCAAGCAAGGCACTTTGGACAAAAGTATTCAAAGACAAGGCAGTCAATCAACAAGACAGAAAGCAAAAAAATTCCTCACGCATGCAAAAGAAGATAAGAGGCCATTCAAATCACATCTCATCAAGGTCACCTCAAACAGACACTTCCAAGTAAAGGCAACAATTCATCATTCTCCAGAAGCCACGGTTCGCTCTATAAAAGAGGGATCCCCTTCATTCATTAAAGGCATCGGAAAAAACCACGAAGAAAACAACCACTAATCACCTGCAATTAGCTATCCTAAACCTTCCCTTCTCAGCAACCATCTCCTACTTTCCAACTTGTACTCCTTGTATTCATTGCCCAAGTACTTGTATCAAGACAAAGATTGTAAGTATTTCATCTTGTAATTTTCTTGTAATTTCTTTTTAATCAAGATTATCAATCATTTCCATTCCATCTTGTCTTCGTGCAATTACTCTGTCCAAATTACTTCCTGCTTATTTCCTTATCTTGTCTCCTGGGTTCGTAATGGTATCAGAGCCATGATTCTTGCATGATAGTTAGCATTAGTGCATACTATGAGGCAATGTTGAATTTTAGTAGGCGTTGGCAAGCGTTGGTAAGCTTGTAAGTCCGTTGGCAAGCCCGTAGGATAGGGTGTTCCAGGCATAGTGTTCCCGTGTTCCAGTCGACTAAAAGGTCAACCCGCAGATAGTTACGCATTAATAATGACTAATATTGTTAGAAAAGTGTTTCTTGGTTCCAATTCATCCTCAGGATCAAATAAGAAGATAATAAGAAGTAGAGAGGACATAATTCATGAAGATTATTTAGAATGGAAAATTCCAAATGAGAAAATAGAAAACATTTATAGTATAGGAACATTTGACTTCAAACCTCATACGCAATTAAAATTCATGAAGAAACATTTAATATTCAAAATAAATTCCAAACCATTCAACTATTATCTACCCTAGCATTAAAAGAATTTCTTAAGAAAGGATTTAGGTACATACATTTTGGATTAATACAAGTAGCAATTAAACCTTTAGTTCATACAGGTGTAGACATTCCTGTGTATACAGCCTTAAGAGACAAAAGATTAAAAAGATACAAGTCATCCATTTTGTCAATGATTCAAACCAATATATGTAATGGTCCAGTTTATTTCAACTGTGTGCCTAATTACTCTGTATCATTAACAGATCCATTAATCTTAAATTCATTAATATTAGATGTTCATTTACAAGGTGACGAATTTGAACGATTTACTGAGCAAGTAACTGTTATGTATAAGATATACTTCAAATTAATGAACACTAATATGGACCCTAAATTCAAAATGATCAGTACAATTTCTATACAAGAAGAAACTGTCTTACTTCAAATTGAGGCAGAACATTCAAAAACCTTTGTACCTAGAAGATTAAAATGGAATGAGATTACAATTCCAGAAGAATTTAGGATTGAAAATCCTCAAACTCTTAGAAATATAGAACAAACAGAAATATCTGATATTATTGAAGAAAATGATGGAACGGTATTAATACGTTTTAATTCACTAAGAGAAAGACCTTCAACCTCCTTTAGATATCCTGAATCCAGTAGAACATCATATTCAGATTATTCTTTTCAACAACCCATTAAAGTATTTCATAAATCTCCTCTTCCAGAAATGAATCAAGGAAATTATTCTCCAACATCATCCCAGATGAAAGGAGACTTTGGTGAAATTAATGTCATCACCAGTGTTAAACCCTTCATCAATCAAAGTTTTGAATTAATGGAAGACTTTAGAAACGAATCAAAATATTTCAAATGGTTTTCAAAATTCGATATTACTTTCAAAGAAATAATAATAAAAGAATGGATCACTGATATGAACAAATATAAACTTCATTATAACTTTGAAATCTGGCTAGAAAATTATTTAAAAAACAAGGTATTCAACACCCCTATGATCAATCCCGAATAGATGTTCAAACTAGTTTATATAAAAAATGGCAATTAATGGATGGTAAAACTGTAACCTCTATCTACCCCCATTACAATCTATTAAGATTACTACTAATGAAGGAGAAGTTACTGCTTCACCTTTCAAACGAGGTAAAGATAATAATGAACCAATCAATATTGAAGACATTAAAAAAATATATCATCAGAATAATTATTCAAATCAGATGTTACATACCATAGCACAACAAATTGATTCATTATTAACAGAAATTAAAGGAGCACACAAAGAAAAGAATTCTAACTTTCCACAAAGCTATTCAGCACCACATTTTCAACCAACTAGTATACCAATTGAACTTATAGAAAAAATTCAACCACTAAATTTGCTAGGACAAATAACTCAAGCCTTAGAAAAACTTAATAATAAAGATAAAGACATTCCAAGCACATCAAAAATAAATACAATTGAAGAATATAACACAACAGAATCTGAATCTGCAGAAGACCCCGCAGATGATTCAACCTCTGATAATTCCTTAATTCAACAAATAAATCAAATCGAAGATAATATACAAGGAACAGATTCAAATTTAAAAACACATAAACCAAGAAAACATAAGCATTCTCAAAACTATTCAAACGAAAACTACTATCAAAACGAACCTAAAGTAGCTACTTGTTACAAATGTAGAAAACCCGGCCACAGGATAAGTAGGTGCAAATCACAAGAAAAAAATAAATTTAACATATCAGATATAGATTCAAACATAAAAGAAAAATTTAAACAAAACTACAACTCTATTCTGAAATGAATAAAATATCTGAAGACGATGGATATTATTATTCCTCAAGTTCTACTGACACCACTTGTACATGTAAGCAAATTAATATGATTAATACAAGAAATACTTTAAAACTACCTAAAGCAAAAAATTTAAGAAGAGATTCCAAAGAATTAATATTTGATATGATACAACAAATTCCTGACCCAGAAAAACAAAAGGAACATTTCGAAAAATTAAAAGCCTTAATTATTAATGAGCAAGACAATCAGAATAAACCAATTCAACCCTTTAGTATTTCCAAGCTTTTTGAACCATATCAAACAGCTTTAAAACCCCAACTACATAACTTTCGAACAGAAATCAAATTATTAAAAGAAGAGATTAAAAATATTAAAAAATATTTAAATCACATAGAAACAAAAAACCTAGTATATGACACCAAAATATGCCCTATTCATACTCAACTACATAAGGAAAAAGAAACTACATCCGAAGAAGAACCATCCTTCTCATTAAATGCAATTACACTTTCAACCATTAAACCCTCCGAATCTAATTTCATCTCAACCATTCAAAAATTTACTTATCAGAAATGGTATATATTCATAACTATTACCATTCACAATTCTAAATTCACCTTTACTGCTATGGTTGATTCGGGAGCTGACCATAGTGTAATAAAAGATGGTATGTTTCCAACAAAATACTATGAACCAACAACAGAAAAATTAGTCACAGCAAATGATTCTCCTTTACGTGTTAAGGGAAAACTTACAAAAACATTCATATGCCATGACAAAATATGTTTTAAACACCAATTCATAATTGTCGACGACTTAAACACCGATGTCATACTAGGAATTCCATTCCTCACACAAATCTATCCATTTTGGGTTGATTCACAAGGATTAGGAACAAAATTATGGGACAAAAAATTTTATTCAAATTCATAACCCCTATACAATATAAGGAATTAAGTATTCTACAAACTAATTCAATTTATCATAGCATAAAATTAATTCAAAGAAAACAAAATAAAATTATGTTCCTCCAAGATGATATACTATATCATAAAATCGAACAACAATTACAAAATATTGACACCCAAAATAAGATTAAAAAACTAATAAAATTATATACTAATGAAGTCTGTGCTGATATTCCTAATGCTTTTTGGCCGAAAAAGGCACATTGTAAATCTCCCTTATGAAAAAGATTTCTCAGAAAAAAACATTCCAACTAAGGCTAGACCTATTCAAATGAACCATGACTTACTTGAAATATGTAAAAAGGAATTACAAACTCTACTTGATAAAAAATTAATCAGACCCTCCAAATCTCCTTGGAGCTGTGCTGGATTCTATGTAATGAATCAAGCAGAAAAGGAACGAGGAGCTCCTAGATTAGTAATTAATTATAAACCTTTAAACAAAGTATTACAATGGGTTAGATACCCAATCCCTAATAAAAAGGATCTGTTTCAACGTTTATATAATGCTAAACTCTTCTCCAAATTTGATATGAAGTCTGGTTTTTGGCAAATTCAAATCGCAGAGAAAGATAAATACAAAACAGCCTTCACAGTACCATTCGGTCATTATGAATGGAATGTGATGCCTTTCGGATTAAAAAATGCTCCATCAGAATTTCAAAGAATTATGAACGACATATTCAATCCTTATACAACATTTTCTATAGTCTACATTGATGACGTCCTAATATATTCAGACAATATCGATCAACATTTCAAACATCTTAATATTTTCTTTCATACCGTAAAAAGGAATGGATTAGTAATTTCCGCAACAAAAATGAAGTTATTTCAAACATCTGTCAGATTCTTAGGACACAACATTCATAGAGGAACAATAACACCAATAAATAGATCAATAGAATTTGCAAATAAATTTCCTGATGAAATTAAAGATAAAACCCAATTACAATGATTTTTAGGATGTTTAAATTATGTGTCTGACTTTATCCCAAAAATAAGAATAACATGTGCACCATTATTCCAAAGGTTACAGAAAAATCCACCAGCATGGTCTAACGAGCATACTCAATTAGTTAAACAAATCAAAGAGAAAGTGCATTCATTATCATGTCTATGCATTCCTCATCCTCATGCATTCATTATAGTCGAGACCGATGCATCAGACATAGGATATGGCGGTATATTAAAACAAAAATTGCAGCATTCCTCTCATGAGCAATTAGTTAGATTCCATTCAGGTGTCTGGTTAGGTCCTCAAAAATCTTATTCCACCATCAAAAAGAAATTCTTTCAATAGTTCAATGTATTTCTAAATTTTAAGATGATCTTTTGAATAAAAAATTCCTTCTCCGAATCGACTGTCAGTCTGCCAAATATATTCTTGAAAAAGATGTCCAAAATATCGCATCTAAGCAAATCTTTGCTAGATGGCAAGCTATTCTTTCTATTTTTGATTTTGATATTGAATATCTTAAAGGTTCTAATAATTCCTTACCTGATTTCCTAACTCGAGAATTTTTAACTACAGATTCCAAAAAAATGAATACAGACAAAGGCAAATCTCTGATTGCCTCATCTTCTCACAGAAAGCGGAGCAAATACTCTAACAAGGGTAAAACTCCTCTTAATCCTCCAAAGCATACTCCCCTCACTATTCCTCAAAGACTGATCTTCTTCGAAAACGATCGTACACGACTAGTTTATGATAAGTTAGAACACCTCCCTTCCGAACTCTACGATAGAATCGAGCAAACATCCAGCACTGCTGAAACCCAATTAATCCTCCGAATAAATCAACTTTGCCACGTATTCCCTGAACACTCCTCTCGGGTGATACAGCAAAAAATTCCCAGCCTAAGACTCCTTTTATTTCCAGAAACTCCTCGCTCACAAAAAATTTGGACCATCGAAAATGGTCTTTGTTATGGACTAGTCTCTGACTCCATAAAGACCGTATTCGTCTGTTTTCCACACTAACCACCGCCTCCTTAAAACTCAAAGACCTTTGTTCCGATAAACTGTATTTCAAATTTTACTCAACTCCGCCCGTTTGGGAATTTGAATCATATCAGCCAGCACAACATATTGTCTTCATAACCGAATACTATAGTTGGTGGCATTCTTCTGACGATCAATTTCTCACTACACCTGGTGCCGAATACTATGATCCAACACATCACCCACTGCCTCCTGACATTTCCCCAATTAATTTACGAATTGATCAAGTCTATGCTCAGCTCCATATGCGACATATCATGGAAACATTTCCTCAAGGATTTCATATCTTTCATCACTCTCCTAATTGGATTTTTGCTACTAATGTCCAAGGCATCCTCAAATTACTAGTCCCACAATTCTCCGGCAGCTTCATTCATGAACCACGATGGCCAACTGTTCCGTGGCAGTGAAAAAAAAAAGCTTTTACTAACACTTCTCTGCAGATATCCTCACCTTAAGGCATTCATACTCTCCTGTAAAGGGACGACAGGACATTCCTCATTCAACAAAAAGGGACAAATATGGCCCTTACAAAGCCATAAGCAAGGCATCACCATTCAAAAACACAGCAGAATTATTCCTCATCACGAAGACGTCACTATTCAAAAATGCATCATACCAACTTCAAAGCATCCAAGATGGCCTAACAAACTTCAAAGCATCCAAGATGGCCTAACAAGGACAACAAGGACAAAGTATACAAGATGGCTTACCAAAGCAAAAATTTCAGCATTCAAAATCCTACGACAACCTAAGCCTAATAAGCCAAAAGGCAATATGAAAAATAATCACTCTACTAAATCATTTCAAAAGACTCATCAAACAAAAGCAGAAGCATAAAGCAAGCACGCCACTCCAGACAAAAGTATTCAAAGACAAAGCAATCAATCAATAAGACATAAAGCAAAACGGATTCTTCCATAAAGCAAGCAAGGCAGTCCGGACAAAAACATTCAAAGACAAAGCAGTCAATCAACAAGACAGAAAGCAAAACGGATTCCTCCAGCACTCCAGACAAGGCAGTCAATCAACAAGATAGAAAGCAAAAAAGATTCCTCACGCATGCAAAAGAAGATAAGAGGCCATTCAAATCACATCTCATCAAGGTCACCTCAAGCAGACATTTCCAAGTAAAGGCAATAATTCATCATTCTCCAGAAGCCACGGTTCGCTCTATAAAAGAGGGATCCCCTTCATTCATTGAAATCATCAGAAAAAACTACGAAGAAAAACAACCACTAATCACCTGCAATTAGCCATCCTAAACCTTCCCTTCTCAGCAACCATCTCCTACTTTTCAATCCCTGGGTTCCCGAAATGGTATCAGAGCCATGATTCTTGCATGTTAGTTAGCATTAGTGCATACTATGAGGCAATGTTGAATTTTAGTAGGCGTTGGCAAGCGTTGGTAAGCTTGTAAGTCCGTTGGCAAGCCCGTAGGATAGGGTGTTCCAGGCATAGTGTTCCCGTGTTCCAGTCGGAAAAAACTACGAAGAAAAACAACCACTAATCACCTGCAATTAGCCATCCTAAATCTTCCCTTCTCAGCAACCATCTCCTACTTTCCAACTTGTACTCCTTGTATTCATTGCCCAAGTACTTGTATCAAGACAAAGATTGTAAGTATATCTTATACATAACAGCTACTTGCTCAGTAAATCGTCCAAATTCGTCACCTTGTAAATGAACATCTAATATTAATGAATTTAAGATTAATGGATCTGTTAATGATATAGAGTAATTAGGCATACAGTTGAAATAAACTGGACCATTACATATATTGGATTGAATCATTGACAAAATGGATGACTTGTATCTTTTTAACCTTTTGTCTCTTAAGGCTGTATACACAGGAATGTCTACACCTGTATGAACTAAAGGTTTAATTGCTACTTGTATTAATCCAAAATGTATGTACCTAAATCCTTTCTTAAGAAATTCTTTTAATGCTAGGGTAGATAGTAATTGAATGGTTTGGAATTTATTTTGAATATTAAATGTTTCTTCATGAATTTTAATTGCGTATGAGGTTTTGAAGTCAAATGTTCCTATACTATAAATGTTTTCTATTTTCTCATTTGGAATTTTCCATTCTAAATAATCTTCATGAATTATGTCCTCTCTACTTCTTATTATCTTCTTATTTGATCCTGAGGATGAATTGGAACCAAGAAACACTTTTCTAACAATATTAGTCATTATTAATGCGTAACTATCTGCGGGGTTGACCTTTTAGTCGACTGGAACACGGAACACTATGCCTGGAACACCCTATCGTACGGGCTTGCCAACGGACTTACAAGCTTGCCAACGCTTGCCAACGCCTACTAAAATTCAACATTGCCTCATAGTATGCACTAATGCTAACTATCATGCAAGAATCATGGCTCTGATACCATTACGAACCCAGGAGACAAGATAAGAAATAAGCAGGAAGTAATTTGGACAGAGTAATTGCACGAAGACAAGATGGAATGGAAATGATTGATAATCTTGATTAAAAAGAAATTACAAGAAAATTACAAGATGAAATACTTACAATCTTTGTCTTGATACAAGTACTTGGGCAATGAATACAAGGAGTACAAGTTGGAAAGTAGGAGATGGTTGCTGAGAAGGGAAGGTTTAGGATGGCTAATTGCAGGTGATTAGTGGTTGTTTTTCTTCGTGGTTTTTTCCGATGCCTTTAATGAATGAAGGGGATCCCTCTTTTATAGAGCGAACCGTGGCTTCTGGAGAATGATGAATTGTTGCCTTTACTTGGAAGTGTCTGTTTGAGGTGACCTTGATGAGATGTGATTTGAATGGCCTCTTATCTTCTTTTGCATGCGTGAGGAATTTTTTTGCTTTCTGTCTTGTTGATTGACTGCCTTGTCTTTGAATACTTTTGTCCAAAGTGCCTTGCTTGCTTTATGGAGGAATCCGTTTTGCTTTATGTCTTGTTGATTGACTGCTTTGTCTTTGAATGCTTTTGTCTGGAGTGCCTTACTTGCTTTATGCCTTCTGCTTTTGAATTCTGCTTTTGTTTGATGAGACTTTTGAAGTGATTTAGCAGAGCTGTTGCCTTTAATTTCCTTTGGCTTATTAGGCTTAGTTTGGCTTATTAGGCTTAGCTTGTCGTTGGCTTTTGAATGCTGAAATTTTTACCTTGATGGGGCATCTCTGGATACTTTGTCCTTGTTGTTCATCTTTGGATACTTTATCCTTGTTGTCCTTGTTCCTTGTTAGGCCATCTTGGATGCTTTGAAGTTTGTTAGGCCATCTTGGATGCTTTGAAGTTGGTATGATGCATTTTGAATAGTGACGTCTTCGTGATGAGGAATAATTCTGCTGTATTTTTGAATGGTGATGCCTTGCTTATGGCTTTGTTAGGCCATATTTGTCCCTTTTTGTTGAATGAGGAATGTCCTGTCGTCCCTTTACAGGAGAGTATGGATGCCTTAAGGTGAGGATATCTGCAGAGAAGAGTTAGTAAAAACTTTTTTTTTCACATATCGTAGGGATCCTGTCCACCGATTGGATCTATGGAGGGATCAATGGATGATGAGGATGTGGTGGAGCTTGCACGTGACCCTTTGAGTTGCTTTTGGAGTTTCTTGAATTTTTGAAATTTGAGAAATTGTCGAAATTCGTCATCTGAGTCAGAGTCTTCTGGAATTGATATTGGAGTTTTATGAGTAGATTTTGGAGTGACTGGAGAAGCTGTCTGCTTAGCAACTTGTTGAATTTGATGTTGAAGTTTTTTGCCGGTGTTGAGGAACTCTGTCACTGTGATATCAGAACAGATGTCTTGGTTGAATTTGTCCCACCATTTAATTTTGAATTCTCTGAAGAGGCTCATTGGAAATTTATCTGCAATAGTATAGTGTTGAGCAACTTTGTAACTCCAACAGAAAATCCATGGGACTTTGAACTCCCTGTAGAACTGTACTGATTTAACATAGTGTAGTCCCTTGGCCTTGAGTAAATAGAGATTAACCCTTTTAGTACTGCTGGAGGTAGAATATCTGGTGTGGGTCCGTATGAATGCCACCATTCGTAAAACCATATTGGAAAGTCATCTTGGCAGTTTGAATGAAAGGTAAAGAACCATGAATGATCAAATGGTCTATAGAGAAATGCTCGATACCAGGCCGCTCGGTAGTCATGATAGGAATATCCTTTTGGAACATAGTTGACGGTAAAGTCCTTCGTTGTAGCATAGGATGCCCATTCTGTTGGTTTAATTACCCTTTTGATGATGCACTTGGAGTTGGAAATCTTGTCAGGATTATTTTTATCCATAGTATGATACAGCTCAATAGAGCCGGAATCAACTAAGACAAGTTCATAGTACCTTTGATTTTTGAGGGGTTCATCAGGAATCCATTGACAACCAATTGGAAAAAGTTTATTAATAAATGAGGTGAGAGTTTTGTAATCAGGAACTTCAGTGAAATTGGTAAGTAAATGGTCTGGATGTTTTTTGTAAAATAGAGAGGTGAATCGGATGTGGACTGAGGCTTTGAAGTACTTTGAAATTTTGAGGAAGGCAATTGAGAAGTCATGGTATAAGTGAGAGGAGGAAAGTTACCTAAGACTTGAAATCTATTGGGACTTTGAATGAGTGAGTATGAATGTGGTGAAGCTTTCAGCTCGTAATCTTTTGAATTGACAGTCCTTTGAATGGGAGATTTTCCTTTGTCGGTATTCATTTTGAATCTGTGGTTAAAAATTTCTTGAGTTAGGAAATCGGGTAAGGAATTATTTGAACTAGAAAGAATGAACGTGGCTGATTGATAATAAATTCGGAAAAGGAGTCTTAAAGGATCATTTTGAAATTTAGAAATGTATTGAACAATAGAAAGGTTTTCTTTTTTGATAGCAGGATAGAACTTTTGGGAGCCTAACCAAACACCTGAATGAAATTTAACTAATTGCCCATGAGGTGATTGGTGTAAAATATTATTTTGGGGAAATGTAATTGTATTTATATTATGATAAATGGAATTGGTTTGTAAGGTATTTAATGCATTATATTGTATAGGGGTTATGAATTTGAATAATATTTTTTTTCCCATAATTTTTGTTCCTAATCCTTGTGAATCAACCCAAAATGGATAGATTTGTGTGAGAAATGGAATTCCTAATATGACATCTGTGTTTAAGTCATGTACAATTATGAATTGATGTTTGAAACATATTGTTTCATTACATATGGAGGTTTTAGTTAATTTTCCCTTGACTCGTAAAGGAGAATTGTTTACTGTTACTAATTTTTCTATTGTTGATTCATAGTATTTTGTTGGGAATATGCCATCTCTAATTACACTATGGTCTGCTCCAGAATCAACCATAGCCGTAAAGGTGAATTGACAATTGTGAATTGAAATAGTTATGAATACAAACCATTTTCGATAAGTAAATCGTTTAATGGTTGAGATGAAGTTAGATTCGGAGGGTTCAATGGTTGAAATGGTGATTTCATTTAAGGAGAAAGGTGGTTCTTCTACTGATATAGTATCCTTTGCTTTATCTAGTTGAGTTTGAATAATGCACATTTTAGTGTCGTATTCTAAATTTTTAATTTCTATATGGTTTAAATTCTCTTTAATATTCTTAACCTCTTCTTTTAATAATTTTATTTCGGTTCGAAGTTCATGAATATTATTTGGTTGGGGTTTTAAAGTTGTTTGAATAGGATATGTTTCAAAAAGTTTGGAAATACTAAAGGGTTGAATTGGTTTATCCTGATTGTCTTCTTCATTAATAATTAAGGCTTTTAATTTTTCTAAATGTTCCTTTTGTTTTCTGGGTCAGGAATTTGTTGTATCATATCAAATATTAGTTCTTTGGAATCTCTTCTTAAATTTTTTGTTTTAGGTAGTTTTAAAGTATTTCTTGTATTAATCATATTAATTTGCTTACATGTACAAGTGGTGTCAGTAGAACTTGAGGAATAATAATATCTATCGTCTTCAGATATTTTATTTATTTCAGAATAGAGTTGTAGTTTTTGTTTAAATTTTCTTTTATGTTTAAATCTATATCTGATAATTCGTCTATTATTTCATTAATTTTATTTTTTCCTTTTGATTTGCATTTACTTGCAATGTGACCAGGTTTGCCACATTTATAACAAGTAATTCTTTTAGATTGATAATAATCTTCGTTTGAACGTTTTTGAGAATCTTTTTTAGAATATTTATTTTGAGAATCTTTTTTAGAATATTTATATTTCTTTGACCTATGTTTTTTTATAAGGAATCATTTTATGTTTCTTTTCTGTTGAGGGGGCCCTTATACCTGTGATGCCAAAGGCTTCACAGAAGGAACCCATTTCTTTTCTTTTATTACCATATTTGGCTTGGAATTTTAATTCTTGACAAGCTAGTAATGCTTCTTTTTTAACGAATGTAAACAATTGTCCATATGTTATTGTACTAAAATCAACATTGTCGTCTTCAACTCCCATGGCCTTTTTAATGCTTGTAAATACTCTTTGGGAAAATAGGTTAGGTAAACCAGTAATAAATTTTTCTTTCCAAAATAATTTGTTTGAATCTGATCGTTTTATACATGCGTTAAAAACATATCTTTATACCATCTAAAATCAGAAAGTGTTGGACATCTTAAATTAGTAAGGAATATTTTTTAAGATCCTAATTCTTCTGCAGGGTTTCCTACAAAATGTGTTGCTATTGTAACCATAAGGAAACTAGTGGAATCATTTTTTCTAGTAATAGTTCCTTGAGCATCTTCTACTTCTATTTCATGATTTAAAATAGTCTGTTTATCTTCTAAGGTTAATGAATTATCCCACCAATACTTTAATTGACCAGTGAATCCGATAACTATATAAACCGTGGCATTTTGTTCCGGTAATCGATTTGTTTTGTAGGCAGTTACTGCCATACCCATTTCTTGTAAAGTATTTAATATTTCATATTCACTTTTTCCGTCAATGTTCCATTCATAGACGGAAGTACCATCGTAACTTGACTTGAATATTGCTCGTTCTTCATATTGAATATCCGGAGGGGTTGGTCTAGAATAATAATTTCTGGTTTTTCCATTGCGCCAGTAATTATTGTATGAATTATTATTATTTTGTTTATATTTTGTATTAATTCTATTAACTTCTAAATTTGGATCTGTTCCTTGTAGATTATTTTCGATTTGATTTATTTGTTGAATTAAGGGATTATCAGAGGCTGAATCATCTGCAGAGTATTCTACAGATTCAGATTCTGTTGTGTTATATTCTTCAATTGTATTTATTTTTGATGTGCTTGGAATGTCTTTATCTTTATTATTAAGTTTTTCTAAGGCTTGAGTTATTTGTCCTAGCAAATTTAGTGGTTGAATTTTTTCTATAAGTTCAATTGGTACACTAGTTGGTTGAAAATGTGGTGCTGAATAGCTTTGTGGAAAGTTAGAATTCTTTTCTTTGTGTGCTTCTTTAATTTCTGTTGATAATGAATCAATTTGTTGTGCTATAGTATGTAACATCTGATTTGAATAATTATTCTGATGATATATTTTTTTAATGTCTTCAACATTGACTGGTTCATTATTATCTTTACCTCGTTTGAAAGGTGAAGCAGTAACTTCTCCTTCATTAGTAGTAATCTTAATAGATTGTAATGGGGGGTAGATAGAGGTTACAGTTTTACCATCCATTAATTGCCATTTTTTATATAAATTAGTTTGAACATCTATTCGGGATTGATCATAGGGGTGTTGAATACCTTGTTTTTTTAAATAATTTTCTAGCCAGATTTCAAAGTTATAATGAAGTTTATATTTGTTCATATCAGTGATCCATTCTTTTATGATTATTTCTTTGAAAGTAATATCAAATTTTGAAAACCATTTGAAATATTTTGATTCGTTTCTAAAGTCTTCCATTAATTCAAAACTTTGATTGATGAAAGGTTTAACACTGGTGATGGCATTAATTTCACCAAAGTCTCCTTTCATCTGGGATGATGTTGGAGAATAATTTCCTTGATCCATTTCTAGAAGGGGAGATTTATGAAATACTTTAATGGGTTGTTGAAAAGAATAATCTGAACATGATGTTCTACTGGATTCAGGATATCTAAAGGAGGTTGAAGGTCTTTCTCTTAGTGAATTAAAACGTATTAATACTGTTCCATCATTTTCTTCAATAATATCAGATATTTCTGTTTGTTCTATATCTCTAGGAGTTTGAGGATTTTCAATCCTAAATTCTTCTGGAATTGTAATTTCATTCCATTTTAATCTTCTAGGTACAAAGGTTTTTGAATGTTCTGCCTCAATTTGAAGTAAGACAGTTTCTTCTTGTATAGAAATTGTACTGATCATTTTGAATTTAGGGTCCATATTAGTGTTCATTAATTTGAAGTATATCTTATACATAACAGCTACTTGCTCAGTAAATCGTTCAAATTCGTCACCTTGTAAATGAACATCTAATATTAATGAATTTAAGATTAATGGATCTGTTAATGATACAGAGTAATTAGGCATACAGTTGAAATAAACTGGACCATTACATATATTGGTTTGAATCATTGACAAAATGGATGACTTGTATCTTTTTAATCTTTTGTCTCTTAAGGCTGTATACACAGGAATGTCTACACCTGTATGAACTAAAAGTTTAATTGCTACTTGTATTAATCCAAAATGTATGTACCTAAATCCTTTCTTAAGAAATTCTTTTAATGCTAGGGTAGATAGTAATTGAATGGTTTGGAATTTATTTTGAATATTAAATGTTTCTTCATGAATTTTAATTGCGTATGAGGTTTTGAAGTCAAATGTTCCTATACTATAAATGTTTTCTATTTTCTCATTTGGAATTTCCATTCTAAATAATCTTCATGAATTATGTCCTCTCTACTTCTTATTATCTTCTTATTTGATCCTGAGGATGAATTGGAACCAAGAAACACTTTTCTAACAATATTAGTCATTATTAATGCGTAACTATCTGCGGGGTTGACCTTTTAGTCGACTGGAACACGGGAACACTATGCCTGGAACACCCTATCCTACGGGCTTGCCAACGGACTTACAAGCTTACCAACGCTTGCCAACGCCTACTAAAATTCAACATTGCCTCATAGTATGCACTAATGCTAACTATCATGCAAGAATCATGGCTCTGATACCATTACGAACCCAGGAGACAAGATAAGGAAATAAGCAGGAAGCAATTTGGACAGAGTAATTGCACGAAGACAAGATGGAATGGAAATGATTGATAATCTTGATTAAAAAAATTACAAGAAAATTACAAGATGAATACTTACAATCTTTGTCTTGATACAAGTACTTGGGCAATGAATAGGAGTACAAGTTGGAAAGTAGGAGATGGTTGCTGAGAAGGGAAGGTTTAGGATGGCTAATTGCAGGTGATTAGTGGTTGTTTTTCTTCGTGGTTTTTTCCGATGCCTTTAATGAATGAAGGGGATCCCTCTTTTATAGAGCGAACCGTGGCTTCTGGTACACTTAACCGAGTGTTGTTAAGCATTTTTTGGATATCAAATGGATCTTCTCCAAACGGTACTTTCAATGCGGCCAATTTACCCTCTTTTCCAATCAGTACTATTTACCCTCTAGCTGCTGCATACTGCTCGCATCAATACTATTGATGAGTTATTGCCAAAACAAAGAGAGAGTGGGTTAAGCGTAATGGATACATCTCATTTCGCTAACCTGGTTGGCCCTGATGACCAACTCCATTTAATTTGAAATATGGTTGATCAAATCAGATTATTTTGAATCAACCAGATCCCATTAAATGGTGTTCGATAGATTTCAACCAGATTTGAAGTGTTTGGCTTAGTCCATCCCTCCCTCCCTAGCGCGAAAGAGGCACAAAAAAGAAGCGGCGAACTTGAATGGTATAAGTTACTTTCTCTTTACTTTTTCCTTTTCCTGTTCTTCTTATAAATCTTTTGCTTCTTCCATCCTTTTTCTCTCCCTTTCAATTCACCCCACTCTTTTTTCCCATTATTTTGTTTCTCACTTCTTTTTCTTTTCTTTTCTTTGGTTTTTGAACGAGTGTGATGCATTTGTGGCATATATGCCACACGTGCTATGTGGCATGTATCTTATGTTCTACAAACCACATTCAAGAACATTCGCGTGGTGTTTAATACATGATGCACATGTAAATCGTAAAGGTTTCGATACATTCAGTTTTAAAAGGAAATTATATATCAAATCAGTAAAATGGGGGATATATTTAGAAGTGGGCTTATGAAATCGTTGAGATAAGAAAGCTCACTAACATAATTTAATTGAAATACATGTAAAATGATAATGTAAAGAGCTTATGTGTAAACCACTTATTCGTAATAATAAAAATAATTTATTGAGACCCCTAGGATTAAGATTTTCAGCAAATATTCAAACACTAAATCCTGATGATCTGTAGCATATTATTGGTCTACCTGGAAAATAAAAGGTAGTAAAGGAAATTTTTAGTTAATTAGTGGTACACACAAGCATGCACATCCCATCCACCCCACAAATCCCCCACCCACCCGCATGCAGGGGGGACTGGGGAGAGTCTTTCATGCAATAGTTACTCTTATGAGTTAATTAGAGCAATATCGAGCGTAAAAGTGTATCGACAACTGATAACTATAGCTCAATCTACTCAGTATGTTGCTGATGCCGTAACTGAATCCAGCTAAAGTAATGCAGCTTACTAGATTTATCATTTCTTCCCTGTACCTACTGTTATGGATAGTAAGGAAGAAGGATAGCAGGGTAAGCCTAAATCTACTGAATATACTACAGCCAATACAATCAGAATAAAGAAGACATGCTCATCAGAGCACTTTCCGACATGCACAGCAAAGTGAGTCCCATAACATTTCGACCTTTGATAGAGCTTAACAATGACTGAAGTAAAGATGTTGAAATGTTGAGATAAGGCAAAGGTGACAATTAATTGAACAAACTGCAGGCATAGTCTTAAGTTACAAAAATGTGATCTATGTAGTGCTGTAAAGGAAAATGGTCCAACATCTTAAAGTAGGCCAAATCTTACTTTTTTATTGATTGAAAGCACAATACAACAAGGTCTAAGGCTGTATGCATATCCACAGCACAGTTTATGTTCATTAAACTTTTAATCTACATAAAAAATATCTTCTGTAAGTGTCCATTTAGTCAGTCAAGGTGAGCAGTTGAGAAATGCCCACTAATGCACCTTCACATGTTAAAAAACAAAGGGTTTATAGAACATTGAAATGTTGATACCACTGGGCTGGTTGAAAGACAGACAAGATAATATCCTTTTACATCATAAAAGTTCAAATAGAACTTATCTGAACTAACAAAGAAATAGAATAAGAAATTTTAAACAATAATAAATGGATTTACATATATATAGTACAACTGCAAAAGGAAAAGAAACTCACTAAAGCTGATATAGTTCTGTCTGAAGAAGACTGAATCGTGCAAACATTCTGCTCTTTATCAAGATCCCAAACCAGGATGGATGGCACCTCACCAGAAGCATACTGTTATCAAGATGATGCAACAAATGTGCCAGTATAAGAACCGTACCGAGAACAAGGCAATGACAAAGAAATAAATAATTATACAAGACACAAAGAAAAACTACCAAATAGCCAGATTGTTGCTGCCAGTCAACAACTGCATTCCCACTCCGAACACCTAACCTGTGACCCTGAGTTGAAGAAAATGTCGTCACAAGTTTCGTTTACCCCTCTGGGTATAATCTTTCCATATCCGAACATTTCCATCACCTGCATTCAGCAAGCATATATGACCATGCTGAAAAAGAATATCACAACAAGAAAACTGCTACACTTGACAACAATGACTACAGACGTAAATAAGATAGAACTTACATGACGCAACGAGAAGCAAATTGTCATCAAGCTCATTTACTAGACAGAGCTTTGAAATTCCTCTATCAGATAAATTATGGTTGTCAAAGGTGTTCAATGAGATAGCTTCGTCATAATTCCATACCCTACGCAATGAAGTATCAGATATTAGTAAAGAATCATATTCTGGTATCTCGACATTAAAGAAGGGTACTTAAATTTATGATGCGCTTAAAGTTGTGTGACGAAGACATAAAACTAAAACTGGATGTGTTGCTGGTTACCAGCTTCACTCAACAAAACGGAATAGAAACTTAGTACTCATTGAATCTAACAGTACAGCTAGCATAACATAGATTACACAGCCCAGACGTTTAAAAGCGACAAATCGACTATGCCACTAGCCATGCATCCTATGCACCATTACATGGGACAGGCACTCAAGATGGACTGAATTGGTAAAGGAATCTCATGCAACTGGGAAAGGTGCATAGGAAGCCCAAAAAAATACAATTCCTGCACTTGAGACAAAAATTTCAACCTTTAAACAAAATAAGCAGAAGGGTAATTATTCTGAACAACTATTACAAAATAATTTAGAAATGGTTCACACTATGCATGATAATTCTCATGGGAGAAAATGTTTAAATCTCATTGCTAGCAAGTATATTAGAGGGTATACACCTAATGCTTCCGCATCCGGTGCCAGGAATCTAAAAAGAATAATTTAAGGAACTCCTTTCCGCGAGAATATAGTTACACCTTGCAATAGCTCTTAGCATGGAATTCTTGAAGCAAAGCCAGCTGCATTAATATTTGATTATATCCTATACATAAACTGCTAGCTACAATATGATTCAGCATTATACAAGTTTCAATGAAAATGTGAAGTAAAGGAACTGAAAAGAAAAACCCATTGCTGGATAGGATTTCTAGAGGGTGGGGGAATAAATAAAGCTAGAATTTACCATGATCTAGCCGACACATTAAACTTCAATTGTCTCCACCCAATTTGAATGCCCTTAAAGATAGTTACTTTTACATATCAAAACATTTAAAAAAGAGATACTTTTCTGACACGCTTTCAACCTACACACTTCTATACACGAGAGCAATACATGTGGGTACCAAGTATCAGGAAAAAAATTAATATCATTCAGGGGGTTATGGTGCTAGTCTTGTGTAGAGAAGTGTGTAGGACGAATGCATGTAGGAAAAATATTTTTTTTCTTTAAAAAAATCCTTGCCATATGATAAAAATTAACCCAACACCTCAAGTAAAAGTCAATCAACAATCATCCTTCTATGGATCAGAAGACCAACTAGGAAACTTTTGAGGCAATAGCACAAGCTTGATTCTTCCCAGAGCTCCTAATTTATCCAGCAACATAAAAAGTTTCCTAAGAACTAATAAGGAAATAAACCGCATTAATTAGATTAAGATAATGCAAACGGCACTGGGGTTCAATATGCAACTAGTATGGGTGTATGCATATCCAGAATAGTTCATGAAATGCACAGTTTAAGAAGTCTTTCCTTAAATTAGAGATGTTGCTATCAGAGAATTGCAGTTTCAAAGCGATTCCAAGAGACCAGACTCCCATGAACCATTATTATGCGGCTACTAAACAACATAAATCACATATTTTCTTAAAATGTACTCATAAACTGCACATTTTGAAAGCAAATTTTCAACATTGTAAGAAACCTGTCAGGACAAAATCATAGAGACACCCACCGAAGAATCCACTAAAAGTGGTAAATGTCATCTGTTTAATGTGCACACACACACACACACCCACGTGCGCGCATGCACACGTACACCATGCCCAAACCCACCCACCCACACCCACACACACCGTACAGGAGCACACACAACGCACGACACATGAGCACATGCACCCGCATCATGCAAGTTCCCCCCAGCGTGCATGCGCACGCACAAACGTGGCAGGATGCACATATCAAAATAAAATATTCCTGGTCAACACATCATCACCTCTTACTAAAACCTAGGGGACCGACAAAAGTTGAAGTATTCATGCTTCAATCACCTGATTCTTTCATTCCCATCTGCAGCGACAACAATAGGTGAAAAGGGCAATAGTAATGTGGCCTTAGTACCAGTTTCGAACTTGGTATCCCAGCTAGCAATTTGATTATTAAGCTTGCTTACAGCTGCAACTCAAAGAGACAAAAATAACCATACAGGTTACTGAAAACATGATTGACAAGCAATACTGTGTATTCAGATGAAACAGTATGATTATGATCCACTCACAACAATGCTGGCACTTGGCAATACGATCTATTGCAATTTTCTCCCTGTCTTCTCTTCTAGTTATGATTTCTTCATTATTATCAGCCGCTGTAAGAAGTGGCCTCGAAAAATGACTGCAGCTCCAGTTGTATATAGTTGACTGTGGGAGCAAACTGCGTTCAGAAACCCCAGATGATCCAATAGAACCTAGAAGCGGATTAGCTAATCCTGAATCCGGTGAATTTAGTTGGTGTGGCCTAAATTCTAGGGAGCACACACGCCGTAATCCTGTTAGTCTTGGGGGCTAACAGGCGGCGTTTTAAATGTCATTGGCAGATGACCTGCAAAAAATTGACAACATTATATAATTCAAGACTATTTCAACCAAAATATCTGCAGTTCGTGGACGGTAATGCTTATCATGACTGAAACTGTAAATAACAATGGACATAGAACAGAAGAGAGGGAGGGAGGGGGAAGGAGTGTTAAGAATGTGAGACATCAATTAGAGAATTACCAGCATTCATATCAAACCATGATGATGATCGTGCCAATCCAGCGAGGCTAGAAGATGGGGCAGAAAGTTCACCATGGTAAGTACTTCCACTATACTTTGCCGTCTTAGAAACAACTTGTTCAATACCAATAATAGACAAAACCCTTCTTCCCAGACTTGCAATTCGAGGAGATGGATCTTTTGCTAAAGTAGACATGTCTAGAACAATTTGGGAATACAATGCATTGTCAATAGACCTAGACCTCCTAGAATAACCAATGACTCCATTACTAGTATTTTCTTTTAATAACATGCCAGAATCTGAATGTTGAGAGGAATCATCTGATACTGGTGAACCATGCATGATTCCAGTAGATGCAAGCGGACTACTTGTGGAGATCCTTCCGTCTCGACCAGTGGTCATGCTGTCACTGCCAACTCTCAGTACAGGCCCAGTTTGGGAGGAGAGTGAGCTTACAGGCTGCATATACTGGCCAGGGTTACCACAGCCACTGCTTTGACTGCTAATATTCGCCAAAGATGGTAACGAATTCAGCATAGATTTAGGCTGAGGCTTCCAGTATGCAGCAGCAATGGACTTCAAGTGTTTGTTGTGGCCAAAGGCAAAGCGGGCAAGAGCTGCAAAGAAGATGCAAAAGCTCATTAGCAAATCAAATTAAAGCAACCTGGTTACGGTATTACATAATACTAAGCCCTTAAACCAAGAGACAAAAAAAATAGATGACACAACTAGACAATATACAGTCTTTTACTATATATCTGCCATAAGATTCTCCATGAAACAGCTGAAAAAATTTTAAAAACTTTTCTCTACTTTAGAACAGCATCAGATGCCACCAGGACATGAAGATATATCAGACCTGTTATGCCCGAGAGCTGCATGTGGTAAACAAAAAACTCCCAACAAGTAATACCCAAGCTACATAAGGTTTCCCTGTATTGTATTGATGAAAAAACAATTGGAGCATGATATCAGTGAAAATGGTAGGCGACCTAGGCGGCGCCTAAGCATTTTGACCCAAAAAAGGAAAGGAGAAAAAGAAGAAGAAAAGATATGGGAAAGGGAAGATTATAACCTTCTCACTGGTTTTACATTCTCATAGCCTTCACCTCTCGAAAGCATCACGCAGTTTGAGCGAGTCTACATAAAAAGACGGCGTGCTGCATTCCTTTAGTTCCTAGTTTATTATTATGTATTTTTGCTTTATTTTATTTTAATTTGGTTGTTTTCTTTTCTTTTGAAATTTAGTACCACATCGGTTGTATTCTGAAAACTGAATTTTTTGTAAAGCCTATAAATAGGCCTCAAGACCTCTATAATTGATAATGACTAAATGAATAAATCTAAAATTTTCAGTTAAAATTTAGATATCCGAGTTCTTGTGATCTTGAGATTGATGTAAGGGGTGGTTAAGCTCGTTCTTGTGCAAGGGGTGTGAAGCCCAAATCTTATCAGGTTTTTGTCTTCTTTCGTATTTTTTGTTCATTTTTCTCAACTCTAGTTTTTCTCCTCTTTTTTGGATTAAAGGTGATTGTGATCCCAATATTTTACATCATTTTGGTATCAGAGCCCTATGTTTCCAATCTCCATCAAAAAAAATTCATATCCATTCTCTAAAAAAAAATCAAAACCCTAAATCTAGATCTCTTCTTTTCTTCCCAAGTTTAGATTTCTTAAATTTTAAAAAAAGTCCGAAGAACCCTATATCCAGTGTTCTAAAAATCGGTTTCATTATTCGTGCGATCCAACACTGAATAATGATTAATCGGATTAATCGGAGATTAATCGGGGATTAATCGTTTTTGAAAATTTTAATATATTTAATTATATTTATACACAACTACATATGAATATATACAGTTATTTGTTGAAAATACCTAAATATTATATAAGACAATATCTAGATGTAAAGTTATAAACTATGATATGATGAACAAGACAATATAAATAAATAATAAAAAAGAAGTAAAAGAACTTATCTCTTCACATTAGTAATCCAAGATTTCAAATTTTGCAGCATAAATATAAATCAAGGAACTTACTTGTAAAATAAGATAAATAAAAAAATTAGTCAATTTATCAATCAAATTAATGAACTTTAAAGAATGATCAGAAAGATTGCTAAATAAGTTAATTTAAAAAATAATCAAAAATAATAAAACATAAGCATCACTTTATGTAAAATATACAATAATAAAATATCATAATTCATCTACTATTTAATAAATAACAATTCATCTACTATTTAATAAAAGATCATTATCAAATCATCAACATTACAACATAAACTACTGGCGATCCAACACACAAAGTGAAGTTTTTCAAATAAAAAACATATGAAATACCTAAATGATTAATCGGGGATTAATCGGATTAATCGGACATTAATTGGAGATTAATCGGGGATTAATCGTTTTGGACCCAATTAATCGCCCGAGCGTATAATCAGAGCAATTAATGTAAATATTAAGCGGGTTGTCACCGAATAGGATAAATCGGATTTTTAGAACAGTGCCTATATCTGTTCTTGCGGATAAAAAAAAGTATTGTTCAAATTTTGGCCGAACAGCAGCCGAAAAGCCGAGAAATTCTCCCGCCGCCAATGCTCATCGTCTTCTTCCACGACTACAGCCAAGCCACCACCGCGGCCTCCCAGCCACCTCTCTGCTCTCAGATTCGCCACCAACCCATCATCATCGTTGCCACCTCTTTGTCCAGATCTCCTTCCTCAGCAGTCGACGCCCAGATCCAGATCTTCGCCGCCGACCTCTTCCATCGATCTGCAACACCAGACCTTGACAGCAACCTCCACGCCTCCCCACCCTCGACGGGAGATCACTGCCGCCCCACCCCTACGCCAACCTTGTTGTTATATCCTTCGATAGCAACCATCATCTCTGACTCCCTCTCTCTACGCCGAACCACCCCTCCCTCTAACCAAGTCCCGACCCACCCTCAACTCGCCAATTGTCACCGACGACCTCGTCGCTGCACAAATCTCTGCCAACTACAAACCCAGACACCAGCTACTCACGCCGCCAGCATCGACGTTGATCTCGCCACTTCTATTCTGGGTGAAGCAAAGCCAAGCATATTCAGATCCATATCATCGCTTCAAACCCGGTTGCCCTGTGTACCCATCCCGCAATCAAAATTGGATTCAGATCCAACCCAGTTTAGGTTTTCAACAAAGTACCGACCCAGATCTGATTCCTATAGCAGCACAGACCCAACCCGCTACAGTATCGAACCGAGCTGACTCGAGCAGTGCCGACCCGAGCTGACACAAGCCGACGGCGCCAATTCGAGCTGACACAAGCCGACACGAGCCGATCTGGGCTAACGGCTCAGACTCAAGCCGACCCGAGCTGACGACTCAGACCCAAGCTGACCCGAGCCGACGAGTCAGATACGAGCCGACAAAGCCATCCAAGCCAGATCTCAGAATTGAACCCGACCTGATAAGCATCAGTAGACTCGTTAAAGGGTTTTAAGTGTTTCGAAGCCTGTTTCAAGCCCGATTCGAGCTAGTGTTCATCCGGTCGCTCCAATCCATCGTTCTCGAACTTTCGTACAAGATTTTGAGCCATTAGTTGTGGAGAATCATCTTAAAGACTTACAAGACTTATGTTCGTAAACTAGTCACCTCACATATGATATTGTAATTTGATCCAATTTTTTACTTGTTCACTTCTTGCAAAATCTAGGGTTTATGAATTTATTTGTAGTTTATCATGCATAATTATTGATGTTTATTGATCTCATTTGTCGGTTGCTTAATATCATCATTTAGAATTACATTTCCTTGTATATAAAGATTGAGCCTTTTAGGATTGTAATTTTTATCATTTAGTGCATGCATTTGGTTTTATTTGTCTAGGGATTTTGCATATTCATCTATTTGTTTGTATTCTTTTGCATTGCAGTATGTCCTAGGTTAAATTGTAGATATGTCTGAGTCAGTGTTCAAAAAATTGAATTAATCGGCCGATTAATCCTAATCGTTGACAGCCCTGTAATATTAGATTATGCGCTTGGGCTATTAATCGGCTCCAAAATGATTAATCGGGCGCTTAATCGGGTCCAAAACGATTAAGCGACCGATTAAACTGTTATTTATTAAATAGTAGATAAATTATGATATTTTATTATTGTATAGTTTGCATAAAGTAATACTTATGTTTTATTATATTTGATTATTTTTCAAATTAATTTATTTAGCAATCTTTCTCTATTATTCTTTAAAACTTATTATTTTGATTCATAAATTGACTAATTTTTTTATTTAGGTAAGTTCTTTTATTTATATTTATGTTGCAAAATTTGAAATCTTGGATACTAATGCGAAGAGATAAGTTCTCTTACTTCTTTTATTTAATTATTTATTTATATTGTCATGTTGTTCATCATATCATGGTTTATAACTTCACATCTAGATATTGTCTTGAATAATATTTAGGCATTTTCAACAATTAATATATATTTATTGTAGTTGTGTATAAATATAATTAAATATATTAAAATATTCAATTTTAATTAATCTCTAATTAATTCCCGATTAATCATTATTTAATGTTGGACCGCACGAATAATGAAACCGATTTTTAGAACACTGGTCTGAGTTTAGCATGAGATGTAGGCATCCCCTAAAGTCACAAAACACAGATGCACAACATTACATTAGAAAGTGTAATTATTCTAATTGGCATGTTGTTAGGAGAGAAGTCCAACGAAAGAGCAGCGTAGCCCCTCTCAACTTTTATGGTACACATGACCCTCATGATTTTTGTGATTAGATAGCGCACATTGACTACTATTTTAATTTGTATGAGTCAGGTTTGCTAAGTAAAAACTAAAATATTCAGCTTAGGATTATTGAACTACCGTAGAAAGATAAATAGCGAGAACATATGCCAGACTTATAGAAACATGGGATAAAATAAAGGAAAAGCTCAAGGAAAAATTTATTCCCTCTTCCTATATAGCTCGATTTTTAGAAGAGTTGTTTTATCTACGTCAAGAAACTTTTTTGTTACCGAATATAAGCTTAAATTTGAGGAGTTTGAATTTAAATGTGGCTTTCAGACCATCATCTTAATATATATATATATATATATATATATATATATATATATATATATATATATATATATATATATACTTAATTTCAAAAGAGAGATGATCTTACATATCATGAAGTCTGTCAAAGAGACATTTCTTTTGGATTTGAGCTAGAATGTCTCTTGGAGCACCTTTAAATAGGAGATCCGCTTTCAAAACCAGAAAGCGGTGTTCTACGTGTGAGGGATATGGACACCATGCTTACGAGTGCCCCATCGATCAAGTGCTCTAAGTGTGAAAATTTTAGACATTACGTTACACGTGCCCTTTGAAGAGTCTACATATTGAGATTGTACATATTGATGATATGAATAATTCGAGGATTGTCGAAGATGTTCATATTCCTTCTGAAATTACTAGTGATGTTGATGAGTTAATAAAGTCTAGTACACACATACTTGATGAGATTCATGTTCATGAAGAGAGTATTAGTTACGTTCAGGATGCATTAAATGAGTCTAGTACACCCTCACATGACGTTAGGTGTTCGCTTTCTACACCTACAATAAAAGAAGAGATTAAGCACGATATAATCGCTACTAGTGTTGATACTGGTGGGTCTTTAGGGTTCCTTCCTATGTTTGTCAGATTATGTCTTAGCATTTCTTCTTGATTGTTTGGAGTTCTTTCCTGAGTTTCTTCAAATTTCTATAGGTCCTAGTAACTGTTATACCATTACCAGGCTGTTCGATGTATGTCTTAAGCAATCTTTTTTATACTTGACTTGTTTTTACATTAGTGAGTTTGTTGCATTGCATTTGCCTGAAATACATGTTGACTCATAAACAGATAACAATATGCAATGATGACCACAAATTTGTTGTCTACCCACATAGCATCTTGCAAGAATTTGCAGTTAAAATATAGTGATGGTTACGATTCACTCTGAAAGGTTCCCTCTCGAAACGAGTCAGTTGCACACTCGACGTATATGTCCTTCTAGAGTCCTAAGGAGGATTACTTCCATTACTCATAAGTTAGATATTCCATGGGATATGATATCAGTTCGGCTTTTAGTGGGGCGGATTCAACTCTTTCTCATGCATGTCCTTTTCAGATCTATCATCGACCAGCTGACCTATCAGAGAGGCCAGTTCCACCTCCACTACCTTGGTTCAGACTTGATGCACGACCGTCGCTTTCTCGACCACCACCATGACCCGATTGAGATGCTTCGTGTGGGGGTCTACACTCGACAGGGTCAATTTTTCCCAACCCCGGGGAAAATGATGAGGGCATCACGCCGTTTAAGCGAGTCTACACTAAAAGAGGGTGTAATGTATTCCTTTGGTTCTAATATATCGTTATGCATTTTTGCTTTATTTTATTGTGATTTTAGTTGTTTTCTTTTCTTTTGAAATTTAGTACCACATTGGTTGTATTCTGAGAACTGAATTTTTGTAAAGCATATAAATAGGCCTCAGACCCTTTAATTGGTAATGAATGAATGAATAAATTTAAATTTTCAGTTAAAATTCTTGAGATCTGAATTCTTGAGATCTTGAGATTGGTGCAATGGGTGGTGAAGCCCGATCTTGTGTAAGGGGTGTGAAGCATAAATCTTATCAGATTTGTCTTTTCATATTTCTTTGTTCATTTTTCTCAATCCTAGTTTTTCCCCTTCTGTTTGGATTAAAGTCGATTACGATCCCCATATTTTACGTCTACACTGCGACCACTTCATAGCCACTTTTGTTGTTGAGATAAGGGAAATACACAATTGTGTTTGTGCCATCAATTTCCTTTAAAGACTGAAATGCCTAACTGTGCAAAACTAAAGGCTTTTATCACAATGACACGGCGGTGGATTTGAGCAGACCATGAGTCCAGCATTGGTAGATCAAGGCGGTGACAATGGTGGATCAAGGAGGTGACACAATGAATCAAGGGAGTGAAGATAGTAGATCAAGAGGCGAAGTGGTAACATTTTTTTTCTATTTTTACCCGGATGCCACTTAAAACGAGCGTTTATGTGTGACATAATGGCCGCTTCTGCCGAGACAGCTACCTAGATCACTGTTTAGAACATTAATCATAACCCTAATGATAAATGACAACGACGATCTATTATTAAGCAAAAAACTAAAAAAACATACCAATCTAACCACCAAAATAGATAGGTCTATGTATTTTTGATGACATTATGGCTATGGGCAAGGAGTCCGAACAAAGCAGAGCACCATACAACCAAATAATATTTGCCAAAATTTGATTTCAATCTTAGGAACACAAATATCAATTGAACTCCCTACTAACTGGCTAGGAGAATATTCATTTTACTTCTGCACGGCAAGTGTCCACTATGTGATCTCTACGCATTGTTGTCCTTTCCAGTAAACAAAGTATTAGGCGCATAAAAGGATCAGTCATAAACAATTGAACTCAAAACTAATATGTTGGTTATCCATATCTCACCTAGATACTTTCCTCTTAAGGTCACACAACAAAATTTTCTACAAAAGAATGAAATAAAGTATGACTAGATTCAATCTGGCATGAGAACTTCCCACTAACCGGCAAGTAGAATATCCATTTTACTTTTGCACGGCAACTGTCCATTATGTGGTCCCTACCCACCCTTGTCCTTTCCAGTGAATAAAGTATTATGTGCATGAAACGATCAGTCACAAATTACTGAACTAAAAACTAATGACAGTTATCCACATCTCTGTTGCGGAATTGATATGCTCTGATACCAATTGTTATAACAAATCGGCGCTCCAATACCAATTGTTACTCTCAAGATCGACGTTTGCGAAACATGACAATATGATCAGTACTTGCAAAAGCAAACTATTGTAAAGCAAACTAGCAATATCTAGACAGAAGAGCAATAAGAAAAAAACACGACTCGCGAGGATTTACATGGTTCGGCCCAAACTTGGCCTATATCCGCAGCGAGAGAACTTGAGAGAGCTTTATTAATAACTTGACACAAAAAGATCTAACATTTCTCTTGATACAACAAGACTATTCACTTTCCTCATTAATCCCTAAATTACAAGAGTATTACCTTATCTCTATGCACCTTCACCTTGCTCCTCTATTTCTTGGTTTCCTTCTGATCTTCTTGGTGTTCTCCACCTTTTTCTCCTTGAGATCGGTATTTTCTCAGTTTTTTCAATGCTGGATTACAACCTTTATATATAAAATTTTACAATACCAAACTTCTATTCAGACTATGAGATAATCTTGGTCATTAGATGCTTAAAGAATCTTGATCAATCCTATTAGGAGTTGATCTCCTTAATTTAGAAGAATTTTAGACCCTTAATCTTTAGAAACAAATCCTTCATTAAATAGAAACTGAGTCTATTCGTACTCCACCAAAAAAGAAAACCGACGCCTGAAAAAGAAACTGATTCTGCTTCAGAAAACGCCCTGTATAGTCGACTAGCACTTAGGCCTAGTCGACAAATCCCTTCCATTAGTCGACTAATAGGTTTATACAGTCGACTACCGTAAACTGCTTCCTCTTTATATCTGTCTTAGTCGACTAGCCTAGTCAACTAGTGCTTAGGCCTAGTCGACTAGTGGTTTCTTTAGTCGATTATAAGTCGACTTTCTTTGATCTGCTTCTTTTCTTCTACTTCATGCCATCTTCTCTAACTCGATTAGATCTTCTTGGACCATCATCTCCTCTTGAAACAAGGCACAGCAATTTTCACCTTGACTTGCTTATCAAGCCTTTAGTAAAACACCTTGAGATTTTGGGTTCCTACCTTCGATTCTTTCCTTGGTTGTAAACGTGCTGTGAAGCCTTTAACTCTTGCCACCTCTCCCCGGAGCCTTTGGCTGATTTACCGTCATAGCTTAGACTATCTCAGGCCTTGCCCGAATGCACCCTTTCTCCTTCCCGCAACACTTTGACCCTGTTCACGTCCCGTTGCAGTCTTCCTTGAAGCTCCACCTCACGATGAACTCCCTTCCAAGCTTTTCCTTGAAACTCCACCTCGAACTAAGTTTTCTTCCTTCAGTTTGTATAACCCTCCACACTTCTCTCCTTCCTGGATTACCTTGTCTCCTTGGCTAACTGTGACGACGCCTTATTGCACTTGGATCTGGCATCCTTTTTCGTCGAGCACCCTGATGGATATTAGATTGTACCGTGTCTCCGGGACATACCGGACCGCTTCCAGAGCACGCACCGTTCCATCTCTTTCTGTAACCTTGACTGTCCCAGTGCCAATGACCTCGCAAGCCGAGCCATCCACCATCTTGACAATCCCTTCCTCCTTTACAACCAAAGAGTTGAACAGCTCTTTTTGGGAACATATATGAACCATACTACCCGAATCAACTATCTAGCCTTTACCTTGAGAAGTGTTATTTTTGTAAGAAGCCATTAATACTTCGGTTTCCTCTACACAGCTCAATACTACGTCTGCCTCTGCAGCTTGCCCCTTCTTCAACCACTATTACTGATGCTTACAGTCATTCTTCCAATGACCTTCCATGTGACAAAAGTGTCATGCCTTTGACGAGCCCGGACCTTTCTTTCCTTCTCTTTCCTTTCTGTGACCAAACCCGATCCTGTCTGCTCCTCTTGATTTAGTCTTTTCCTTATCTCATTAGATAAGAGAGTTGGTGTAACCTCCTCCAAGAAGAAAGTTTCCTTACCATAGAGCATGGTGGTGACGATGTGATCATATGACTATGGAAGCGAACTGAGAAGTATCAACGTCTTGTTCTCCTCGACGATCTTGATATCAAAGCTAGAAGCTCGCTGATAATCTTATTGAAGAAGTTTAAATTCTCCAACATTGTTGTCTCTTCGTTCATACGCAGCCTATATAGTTATTTCTTGAGATACAGCTTGTTGGAGAGGCTTTTTATCATATACAACGTTTCTAATCTGATCACAATTATGTAGTCGTTTCTTCATCCATCACGTTGTACATCACTTCGTCTGCGAGACGAGTAGGATCGTGCTTGCTGCCTTTAGATCCATCTCCTCCCAATCTTTGTTTGACGTACATGCAGGTTTTCCTGACTTACCCTACAAGGTCTTGTGAAGACCCTGTTGCGCTAACAACACCTTCACCCTCTTTTGTCATAAGCTGAAGTTTTCTTTACCATTGAACTTCTCAGACCTCGAACTTTATCGTAAAACTTCCTATCTTCGACATATCACCCTTCGTCAACCTTTAGTTATGATACCACTGTTGCGGAATTGATATGCTCTGATACAATAGTTGTAACAAATCGGCGCCCTAATACCAATTGTTACTCTCAGGATCGACGTTTGCGGAACTGGGCAATATGATCAGTACTTGAAAAAAAATTGTGAAGCAAACTAGCAATACCTAGACAAAAAAGCAATAAGAAAAGAACACATGATTTAACGCGATTCGGCCCAAACTTAGCCTACGTCCACGGGGAGAGAACTTGAGAGAGCTTTATTATTAACTTGATACAAAGAGAACTAACCTTCCTCTTGATGCAACAAGAATATTCATCTTCCTACTTAATCTAGACCTAGATTATAAGAGTGTTAGTGTACCTTCACCTTGCTCCTCTCTTTCTTGGCTTCCTTCTGATCTCCTTGGTATTCTCCACCTTTTTCTCCTTGAGATCAGTATTTTCTCCCTGTTTTTTCAATGTTGGGTTACAACCTTTATAGGATTTTACAATACCAACTCCTATTCGGACTATGAGATGATCTTGGCCATTGGATACTTGAAAAATCTTGAAGAATCCTATTAGGAGTTGATCTCCTTGATCTAGAAGAATTCTAAACCTTTTAATTTTTAAAAATAAATCCTTCATTGAATAGAAACAGAGTCATATTCGTACTCCAGCAGAAAAGAAAACCGACGCCTAAAAAGAAAACTGATTCTGTTTAAGAAAATGCCCCGTATAGTAGTCTTTGTTAGTCGACTATTTCATTGATCTGCTTCTTTTCTTCTGCTTCAAACCATCATCTTCTCCAACTCGATTAGATCTTTTTGGACCATCATCTCCTCTTGAAAACAAGGCAAAATTTTAACAATCTCACCAAGCTACTTTCCTCTTAAGGTCACACAACAAAATTTTCTGAAAAAAGAATGAAATAAAGTATGACTAGATTCAAACTGGCATGAGAACTTCCCACTTAACGGCAAGGAGAATATCCATTTTACTAGAAAAGAATGAAATAAAGTATGACTAGATTCAAAATGGCATAAGCCGCTAATAATTAAATACACTAGGTGTAGGACATCCAATCGGGTTCATCCCTTAAAACAAAGAAACCTCATTGTGTCAGCCAATGTTTTAAAAACCTCATTATGTAACTCGTTATAACACGTTACAGAACATAACGACACCCAGCCGTTATATAACACTCGCAAAAAAACGCAGTCCCCAATAACGAGCGTTTTTTGGAGCGTTACGAATGTTACGTTATGAAAATAACATAATGTTCGTAACTCACGTTATTTACACAAATTGCAAATATAAAACAGCGAAGCAATTTTTCTCAAGACCTAATCTACGTGAAACCCTAAATTGATGACGGCGAGCGAAACATAGAAGCACCCAAGTTCATCTTCTCTCTGCAGTCGACAACGACGGTGACTCTCTCGTGTGGTTCCTCCTCTCTCTATAGTTCCTCTTCAATTTCATTTCTCTCATCAGCGAGCATCAAAGCACCCCAGTTCCTCTCTCGTTGATCTCTCTTCAATTAACGAGGAACTTGTCATTGTATGATTGTAATGCTTCAAAAAGAAAAAAGCACGACTCTTCAATTGACGAGGAGCTCGTCGTCGATCTCTCTTCAATTGACGAGAAACCAGATGACATCAGAGCACCTTAGTTCCTTGATGCTCGCTAAAATTTAAAGTTGCTAAATGTGTTATATATTGTTTTGATATTTTTTAGATATTTTAAAATTATTTTTCTATTTATAAAAATTTTAAATATAGTATATATATTTATTTTTATTAAATAAATATTAAATCGTGTAACCTACGTTATGCGTTACGTTATCTCCGATGTTAACATAACAAAGGAAAAACGTTATTGTTACGTTATCGTTATTTTAAACATTGGTGTCAGCATCCATGCGTGTTTAGAGAGAGAGAGAGAGACTCTCCTTTCAAAAGAATTTGGAAGCAAACCGCTCTCGTCAAAATTCAATGATAGGAAAACCAAGCATAAGATCAACACTGTTCAAGATTATCTGTGTGGTTTAGAACGCCTCAAAAATTAGAATCAAGTGTTTACTTTTCCTACACATTAAGTGGCACAAAATAGATTGTTAAAATGCAAGTTGCTTAGTTTAATGCTCGAACGATTGACACCTAACAAAAGTCAGTAAGTGTTTTGCGAGTGCTTAGATCATAATTTAAAGGTTGGATTGAGAATTTGTATGCCCAAAATAATAGGATTTAAACAACATGCTACATTCAGGGGGATGTTTAGTGAGATGGAACATTTAACTGGAAAAGGAATATTTTGTGGGAACAATTGTTCATGTTGTTCATCATTAGAATTGGAACCAACAATGGAACTAAAACTTTTTTTAGTATTAGCGATGACTGGAGATGGAACTGGAACTAAAACAAAATGTTCTACTCTCTATTTCCACTATATAGAAAAGGAAGTTCCACCATCCAAAATTGTTCTTGACTTTTTTAGTGGAACCCTCCCCCCACCTAGATTGCTCAATATCTCTAGCAACCAGAATAATATATTTCTTAAAGTTTAATGATTATTAATTAATACTTAGTATTTTGTAATAATTAATTTCTATTAATGACCAATATTAATAATTATCTTCCAATTGTATTAATATTATTATGACTAATTATTATTTATTAATAATTGTGAATGACTAATAACTAAAGTCTAAATTCGAGTAATTAAAGGTTAAATTTATTAATAACTTTTATTACAGTTATATATTAATAGATTTTTGAATATTTGAAACCTAACAAAACTTAACCAGTTGCTTGGTTTGATGCCAGTTGCACAAAATAGGTTGTCTAAATAGCAAGTTGCTTAGTTTAATGCTTCATTGAGACCTGAGGAAAATAAGTGAGTAAGAGGTTACAAGTGCTTAGATCATGACCAATAATTTATATGCCCAAGATCATTGATCTAAACAACATCCTGCATTCAGCCATCCATTTTGTCCCCAGTTGATGCATTGGTAGGAACACTTAAATTTTGTTTTTACGCACTATAAATGCATAGATCAACTTTATAAATGTATAGATCAACTTTAATAGAGTGAATCTTCAATTTGAACATTGAATTTGAATGGGAATATTTTGGCCCATCTTTCGAGTAACAAAGTCCTTATATGGGCGTTTTGCACATGCTTTTTATCCCTTGAGAGAGTTATATTAAGATTTAAATTTCAAAAATTGTTACATTACTTTTATAAGAAAAAAATTATTATATAATCCTCCTCTAGATAATTGAATAAGTATTAAAATACTTTAAAAAACGTAACTTGAATTTAGAAAAATAATAAGTTGAGTTTAATGAAAGGTGTCATAGTTATAGTTGTATTTAAATAAAAACTATTATAGTTGGGATTTTAGGGCCTGTTTGGTTTGATGAAAGTGGGAGGAAAAGGTGTAACTGAGAAATGAGGATGGGAAATGTGGAAGCGCAGTGGGAAATTAGAATTTCTGCAATTCACATTTCCGGGGTTTGGTTGTAATGTGGAAGTGAGTGGAAAAGTATATCGTGCTTTCCGGTATTTGGCTAGTAATGTGAAAGTGGAAGTGGAAAAGTTGACTACAAAGTTGACCATAAAATAATATTAAATTAAAAATTAATTTTGAAGTGACATGTAAGGACTACAATTGTATTGCACGTAAGATTTACATGACATCAAAATTATCTATTTTGAGTTACAATTTATTACAAGTGAAATTTACATGACCACAAAATTAACTGTAGCACCTTGAAAGTGGGAAAATGGTAGTTTAAAAGGGAAACGGGAAAAGGAAAAAGGGTTTTTCCATTTCACATTTCCGATTCAAAACAAACAAGGAAAGTGGGAAATGAGTTTTCCCACTTCCCCACTTCTCTATAACCAAACAAGCCCTTAAATGATGATCGTGTTGATACACGGATGGTTGGGATCAATTTGTGGAGCGTTAGGAGGGCATAACATGAGTTGAGCCCCAAAAGGGTTTGTATTATATAAATAAAGATATCGTGTATGTATGTATGTCCTGACAGAACTTTGTAAGACAACCAAAAGCGAACTAATTTTGTTGTAAGTTCTTATTCACAACCGTTGGATAAAAGAACCCACAGTATCTATTAGGGATCAAGTCGGACAGTGAATTATAAATTCAGACGTGTCAAAAGCAGACTTTTTGATTTTGTATCTCATTGATAAATTAGAACGACGAGTATTCATGATCTCCGTGATGTCCCATGAGTCAAACTAGACTCTTCCCCTGTCCTTCTATCACCTTTCCTCGTATTCTGTATAGCTGGGCAATTTCTTAATCAAAAATCTCAACATTAAGGAATGGATGTGTCAAAGATCAATTGTTAAATCATTTAAATGGATGAATAAGGGATGGGCATGACATTCTAAGGCAGAAAGAGTAGCCAGATTATTCAGAACTCCGGTCATTATTTTGAAATTTAAATTTTTAAAAAGAAAGAGGATAATTGGAGAAATCTTGTAGATATAAAAGCCTATCAGATGATGGGTACAATTGTCATGGTCACATGAAAAGTCCTCTTTGTGATTTCAATAATTTATGACCATCCAGATGGGGGTCAAGACTTGAAGAATCCCCAGTTAAGACTGATGATTGACACCTGAAGTCACGAAACATGTACGTCCTTAAAGTCCAATCCACGAACCAATCAACAATACACCAATATGGCATTAGTGTAGAAGACCAAAACTAACTAGACGTGCCTAACTAGAACTTGCAATGTCATAGAAAAGTTTCAGGCCTGGACTATAAAATTCACAGCAAACCATAACCCACCCTAGAGGCCTAGCCAAACCCTCAAGGGCCTCAAGTAAGACCTAGATATTTGGATAGAAATTACGGGGATTTTTTTTATCTAACGAAATCGCAATCATAAACCTCAGTTCCCCTAATGAAAGGTTAGCTTGCTCCAACAAAAATGATAGGCATTAATCAGTTAAATACTAAACTACCATTATCCAACCAAGATAATCAAGAAAAAAAACACATTTAAGAAATGTTTAACATACCTACGGCAACCTCTGCTCTAACGAGAGGACTACCATCTGCAACAACCGGCAGAAGGCTTCTAACTATACTGAGTTCAGCCTTGATTTTTTCATCATCATCACAATCATCAACTCCATGTCCATCTCTAAAGTCATATCCAACTTCGAGGAGAGTGCCCAAAGCAAAAACCGCAGAAGCTCTAACCTGACGCAAGAAAAATTATCCTTATCAAGACACAGCAAATAATCTGAAATGGCAAGTCGGTAGCAATATTATGGAGAAGGGAAAAAAAAATGTCTCACCTCGGGCTGTGGCACTGACAGTAGAGGTGCACATATGGCAGGTGCATCTAACTGCACGCCTATGAGCTGTGCAGCTGGGTAATCCTCCCAGAGCTTTCCAAGACAGAGACAAAGCCACTGAAGAAGTAACGGCTCGGTCTGTGCTTCATCAGGACTTGCAAGTTGCAGATGTCTCAAGCACACATGAATCAGGGTCTCTTTAGAACATGCCTCTTGCCCTCGCCGGTGTCCATCCACAATAACTGCTAAAACAAAAGCAGCCATTGCACGCTGCTCAGGGTAAGCATCCATGCTGTCAAGAAACTTGATGAAATATGCATGGCCCCCATCTTTTACCAGATCAACCTGACAAGACTAAAATCCCAGGAAAAAAAGCGTGATGAGAAAGTTTGCTCAGATGGTCATAAGGAATCGAAACACATAAAAGTTATATCCCATTTGAATAGTGGCAAAAATGAACTGAACAGAAAATACATATATCAAATGTAGAAAATTTTAATATTATTTAGTCTGAAGAGAAGCCTACCCCCAAATACTTGGGAAAAATGGCTTTGTTGTTGTTGTATTTAGTCGAAGAGAAAATACCTTGTCAAGGGCAAGGATCTTGGTCCATATGAAAACAAGAATTTGACGCAACTCCGTTGCAGTTGTTTGCAGCAACTTGAGCACATACGGGAAGATTCCAACAGATAAGGCCTAAATAATTCCAATTGCGAATGTTGAAAAAAGGCCAACTCAAATTACACAAATTAATTAAGCAAAGGAGAATAACAGAGTGATAATGCTGAGATTGACAATATACCAGATCCACCGCCCAGGGTCCCATATCAAGGAATCGTCCGAGAAGTACTAGCGCACGGAATCGGTGAGATTGGCTAAGCAAAACCTGGGACCATTTAGGTTATCAGAGAAGGGGGCAAGAGTAGGACAAATATATTTAATAAAGGCAACAAGGCTTGAAAATATACAGAATAAACCAGGCAAACAAGAACAAATTGTCTAATCAATATAAAGTAAGGGCTAGTTAAATTAGCTAAATAAGTTCTTACTTATATTAGCAATAAGAAGATCATAATACAAGCAAGAGCTAGATCAACAGTAAAATAAAGTATTACATAAACAAAAAACCATGATAAAACACGAGACTAAGGACTTGGATTTGTTCAGCTCACATGCAACACAAAAGAAAACAAAAACTAGAAGATTCCTTTTGATGCAAATGAACATTCATCTCATTGCAAATTCAAGACAAATTATTAGACTTTATCCCCTTGCAACAGAGAGCATTTACCCTGCTTACTACTGAGTTTCAGTGCACCCTAGCAGACTATCAACAAACTCCCATTAAAGAAAATTTAGCAAGTGTTAGAAACAGAGGTCAAGAGATCACCTTCATAATCAACACAAGGGGGGGAAAAATCTTAAATAGCGTTGGACCAGCTTATGCTAACATTAAAAGCCCCATTAACAAGCTGGACAAGCATGATACCTTAGCAGGAATAAAGCTATGAAAATTAATTATAAACAACCACAAACAAGTTTCCTACCTGGAGTACTATGGGCAACTGCTCTGGTGGCTTCTTATATTCAGAACCATGGTCAAGCCACACTTCAAATGCTGTCAATTGTTCTGTAAAAAATGGGCTTGGCTGATGGAAAAAATCATGTTTGATGAGATTATGTAAGAGAAAGAGAAACTGAAGAAGATACATCAATAATCCGTTAGCATTATAACACCCGATAGTTTTTTTGGCATGCGCAAAGGAATGAGTCATTAGAATGAAACTTAACTAAGTCTATAGGGGTTTATATGAAAATAAACAAATTGGAAACAAATATGTGCAAATTAAATTAATTAAACTTCATATTTGGGTATATATACAAAACTCCAGCTGCTACACGTGTGCAAAAAACTATAAATTTTGTCTATATGTTACAAACTAACAATTATGGATTACCTAATAATACTTCTTAAATTTTGTTTATATGTTGTCTAAATGTGCTCTGATATTTTTGCAAAAAAATATATATCTGGAAGGGTCTGAATGCATATATTCTGTTAAAATTATACAGACAAACATGTTGTACAAGGTGAAAGGCATGGAGTCAAAATTGTTTTTCCCTTCAAAGAAAAAGTCCGAGTAATATATTAAAGTAGAGGAGAAGGCTACCTTTAATTTCTTTATTTTCGAATGAAGAAGCATGCAGATAAAAAGTGGGATCTTTAAAATGGAATAACAACAATAATGCAACAATAAAATTAAATGAAATTGTAAATCTACTAGAGTACGTGCTTTAGTGATGCGAACATGATCAACAATTAAATTGCAAACTTCCTCAAGAGTTTGCATTATATACAGTGAATATAACATTTTTAGCAAAAGGACAAGTAACAGTTCGGCATGTATATGTTATACTGCATTAACCCTATACAACCATAGCAAACAAACCTGAAATTCCATATTTGGATCAGCAATCAATTGAGGAAGCTTAGAAAGACAAATCTCAGCAGCCATGTCCCATGCATCCCTGAAATGTGTCAAAAGTCGAAAAAAACAAACAAGAATTTTCAATAACTAAATGTTGAAAAAAAAAATCTACAAATATATACCACATGTGATGTTGATGGGTTGATGGTAATAATGGATATGATATTGGGGAACAATTTGCAGTCCTCATAATTCGCTCAGCCAACAGAAAATTTCGAAAAAGGCTCGCAACTAGTAGATCTTGCCTAAAAAGCCTCTGAAAAAGATCTGCCATCACCAATTTCCCGCATTAGCACAATATCTAGCCCACTCAAGAAATATAAAAGAAAATCATGTACAGAATAGGAAAAAAATTAACAGGCAATTTAAACCCTAATACCGTGAGGAAGGACATTCCATGCAATTGTATCAGTGACAGCAGTAAAAATCCAGTTCAGTTCCCCCAAAAGTGTCTTTCGGTCATTCTGGCGACCAGGAATTTTGTCTATTAGAGAATGGTCTAGGAAATCACGAAGCAAGGACCGTGAACAAAACCTGAAGAATGGACAAGAACGAAATGTTAAACAGAAAGAAAGATCAAATATGCATATATCAGATGCAAATGTTGCCAAAATTAAGAACCTTAAACCGTACTCCAGAAAGAACATTATTTCAGGCCTGAATTGAATATCATACAGAATATTGAATCGAACATATTGTTTAGATCTGCCAATATAATCACCAATACACTTTACAGGGGAGGCAAAACATGTAGAAACTTGAAATGTTTTTAACCATTATAGTTTAAAGGACACATGTACATTCACTACACAAAAATCTGTAAGTGTACAATAGATGACTATATAACAAATATATAGGAAAGTAAATGGAGAATGTCAGAGATGCACTCACTACATAAGCAGTAGATTGAAAATGTTCATGTTCTTGCAGAATTGCTAAGAAGTAGAATAAGGGATCTGGAACAATAGTGGGGGGAAAGAGCGTAACTGCTCAACTACAATGCACAAGCAAGAATGCACGCACACATACAACCACATTTACAGATACAATACGCATGCATGTAGACACGTCAAAATACAACCACATGGACATGCCTAAGCTTACTGCAGAAGAGCAAGAGTCTGCAACATCAAAGATACAAAATTATGTTGTCACAGGATAAATAAATAAATAAAGATTCCTGAAGTAGCACCATATTAATTTAACAGATGAATGAGGTAATGAAAACTGAAAAGAACTCACTTAAAATAAAAGATCAGCAACTAAAATCCTTGTGAAACAAGTTTCCCATGATCCACAGACCAAGCTTCCCATAAATAGATATACCATTACAATCTATAATGTGGCATGTCTAGTACTATGATACACACTTCTCTTAGACACCTGCCAGAATGAACTAAAATGCAGATCTAAATTCTATGAAGAAAAAGGAAAAAGGAAAAAAAAAAAAAAGAATTTCTTGCCATATTCTTCTTAAAAAAACTAGTTAAGCCTTCACCATGTGAGCAATCAATTAGCAAGTTGTCAATAGGATAAAAAACCAAGCTTCGGTATACCATGGCGACAGTTATGGATTAGAAAGAGCACTAGCATAATAAAGTATCAACTTGTGGGCAGTGCTAGGAAATGTTCTCACCGAGGATAATTATAACTTATCTACTAGCGTGATAAAGTATGAACTAGTGGACAGTGTTAGGAAATGTTCTCACCGAGGATAATTATAACTTAAAGACACTTGCATGGGACGAAGTAAAAAATTTATCATAGGGCTTGAGATATAAAGAATTTCTAAGTGTTTTTACCCGCACATTAATTTTTCTTTTCAGAAAAGTTCCCCTCTTACCCTCTCCCTCCTTCCCTCAATGATATGTATACTCAATCTTCACCTAGAACTGCATTATCAAGAGAAAGAGGAAAAGTAGAATGAAGTGCATCTCATCTGTGATTTGAGAATGGAAAGGGATAATAAAGGACTTAAGTGGTCACGGTTTATATCCCAACCCGTACCGTGTACAACTCAAAGCATATAGCTGGGATGAACCCAACAACTATACATAGGTGCCTATATGTTCAGGACATATCTGGCTTGAATCCAACCGTCTTCACAGTTGGTTCAAAGCCATGTGTGAGCTGGATATGTCACACATGTGCACTGAGTGTCTTGCATGTGTTGCATATAGGTGCGTTCAGGATATATCCGGCCTGAATCAAACCGTCTTGTAGTTGGTTCAAAGCCATGCCTGTGCTGGATATTTCAGACATGCGCGTTGAGTATCTTGCATGTGTTGGTGTCAGATACATATAAGTCACAGACACAGGGCCATCAAGCATGAATGGTGTACCACCCATTTGTTAGGCTATGACCTTTAACTGAACTTGAAGCTTGTTGCCACCAAAAAGATTCTACCTAGAAAGCAAGTAGATTGGTTAGTAGAGGGGTAAGGGTAACCGGGTCAGGTTGGTTAGAGTTTAGGCCAACTAGAAACCAATCCAACCTAACTGGTTCCAAGACAAAGTTTGACCCAATCTACATCGGACCTCTACCCATTACATATCACATCTATTGGGACAACATGCTCTTTGAAAGCTCCAATTAGTGTAAAATGTTTAATCAACAACAATGATACTACAAGTTATTTTAATGTTCATAATATAAGAATCATGACATAGTTATAGTAGGTAGAATATTCAAAATGGTTAATAATGTACATGAAAAGTTTATATATATATATATATATATATATATATATATATATATATATATATATATATATATATATATATAGGGAAATGATCCTATGAGAATAGTTCTCAAATTAAGCTTCATAAGAACTCCACGGTGGGTCACCCCATGGATGATCCGAACTACTCATCTTGATCTGCATACTCTAATTAGGCTAACCATGAAAAATTAAGTGATTCCAAACTTTTTTACCCATGCATTAAGTGGTTACAAAAATATGTTATATTAGCCGTGGAAAAAAGACGTCATTTGATGCATGGGTAAAAAAGCTTAGAATCACTTAATTTTTCATGGTTAGTCTAATTAGAGTATGTAGATCAAGATGAACGGTTTGGATCATATAGGGGGTGGCCCACCGTGCAGTTTGCATGAAGCTTTATTTGAGAACGGGATCATTTCCCTATATATATAATCAAATGATCTCCCCACTACAGTGTAAATTTATAAATATATGATATGATGTTCTGTAATCGGGCCAGATCAGGTTACTGTGTTCACTCAAAGCAGAAACAAACCAAAGCCTATGGTTGTCATATACTTTGCACCAGCCAGTCAAAATCAGTTAAGGTCCCAGTCTAACGAATCTAATTGGCAAATCATTATAACTAAAAACAATAAATGATCTTAATACCGCATTATGGATAATTAATTATCCATTCTCTAACAACATAAGCTTTAACTCCATAAAATTTCCTTCAATAACTCATTCTATTTTAGCAGCTAAAGCATGTGTTACTGTGAAGCAAGCTTTTAGGCATGATGCTTTCCTGATATGCCAAAATTCTCATTCGCAATTAAAATTTACGGGCAATGCATTACGAGATATACATCATTAAACAAGTTGCACATGGAGTGTACAAAATTCTGCTAACCTCTGAAGTTTCTGAGGTCGTAGGAACAAGAAGTTGAAAATAACTTTTAAAGGAACAATAAATAGCTACTGCTAGCGCACCAATTTTCAGGTAAGATCTTTTTTTAAAATTAGGGTTTTTTAATTTTTGAAAGACAAAAATGTAAATGATGCAATACAGCATAACCAATAGAAGAAGCTTCATGCTTAACATTAAAAAATAATAATAATAATAATAATAATAAATAATATGAGAAATAGCAAGAGCAGATTTTAGATTTTTTTTTTTAAACATCTTGAAAGAAATAATGCAAACATGAGAAAAAAGGAAATAATTAAAGTAATTCTTTAGGAAATACAAAATTCAATTTACTAGGAAACACAAATACATTCATATACTCCTGTAGGAAATATTGAGCTTATAACGGGTAGACATAAGAATTGTAACGAAGAAAGAAGAGGAAAAACAACTGACCACCGTAGTGTCATCTTAATTGGTGTAGTGAGACAGGACGTGAACACATCAGCTGGAAAATCCGAACTCTGCGGAAGAGTCTCATGTGCTTCACAGGCTGCAAGCAGAATGCAGTCTTTTGCTGTGGAAGCAGATGAACCAGAAGAATTCCACTCTTGACGCTAAAAAGAAAACATAATAGACAAAATAAAAGAAAGAAAAACTGATGCACAAAAGAGAAGAAATAAAAATCCCTGAAATATGATACTATTGTTTGATATTCTAAATCCATTTCAGAAGGAAAAGAAAAGATTGTACCTCTATAAATGCATTGACAATCATCCCAGCAGCTGAGCAATCAAAAACATATATTGACGGTGTCTTCAGCCATGAATCAAGGTCGCTAATAGGTAATGGTATATATTGTGTGTAACTCTGTACAAAATTCATGAATTAGAACAATAAACATCTAGCTTGAGGACATGCTGTATCATTTATCAGAGAGAACCTTATTGAAAATCCAAATTTCACCATTACTGGTAGGCTTCGGTACTCCATGACCATTATAATGAAATAAGACTCTCTCTGACCGAGCATTTTTGCGACAGTTGTTACAAAGCTTCTTCACTTCCTCCACGGTAGGATCGAGTAGAAGCTTATATCGAGCCTGTTATACATTAGACACTAAACCATTAAATGCATAAAAGTTTTTAACCAATGGAAATCAAATAGCAGAATAAAATCAATGTGGTTACCCGAGGCTGCCATCGTTCATATTGAGCATGCAAAGTCTTGCCAATGGTCTCAAGAGCTTTTGGAGCAGCCATAGAATGTGGATCTGGCACATTCAGAAAGAAAATAACCAACATTGTCAACAGAGATGTCATGAGATTGAAGTGACTTTGTGCTTAATTTATGTTTCTCCTTTAGTTCTGATATCTTTGTATGTGCTAAACACTTGTTTAACCAAATTTTAGTTACAACTTTTTGTGGTATCCGCTGGCTTTGAGAGTCATGGTGCTCGTATTCATAAGTGGATGGCAACCCAGTTGAGGATGACAGAATGAACAAATTAGCGTCATTCTGACCAGCATCAAAGCCGTCCACAGCACATTCATATAAAATGTAATTGTCTGATCAAGAACCTCGACTCTATCACTGCCGGGCATTCACTTTTCAAGATGGTGTGCTTATGTGTGTGACTCTGCGATGTGTGAATGTCAACCCAGCATTACAACATAAGTTCTTTAATTCACAAAAGAATATTTAAAATTACTATTAAATATTCATTTCATTAAAGTCATCGAATTATTTAACATTTTTTTATCTAACTGAAAGAAAGCTGAAAACCCTAGCAACTTTAAACTAAAGACAAATGAACCTTATATAGAGCTGATAAGATCAATATTGACAAATTAATGGGACATACTGTGAAAGCTAGTAGATTTAAATATACATAGCACAAGTGTGCGGCGATGGAAACCCCTCATAAAGATAATGAAACAAGTTTCCACCACATCATCACAATAATCCATATTTAAAGCAAAAGGTTAAAAAACCATGCAACAACTACTAAATGAGCTTACCCATACCAGGACCAGAACTCCCACTTTAAGTGGGAGGTCTCTAGTTCAAATCAACTCATGTGCACTGGTAAAAAGGATTATTCAACCTAAAAGTTAGTGGCACACTCTTCCAAGTTCAGTATGCACTCGCTGATCTTTGTGAAACATGGACGTGTCTGATACCTCGCGAAAATCTGAGGCACACTATTCAACCTTGACAAATTTACATTATTTGATGACATTCAAATTTCTAACAAAAATTCATCAACCAATGCTTCTACACCCCTCTCTGCAACCACCAAGCCATCCCAAAACAAGGGAAAAGGAGAAAAAGGAAAAAGAGAAAACAATAAGTATCATCTCTCGGGCATATAAGAAGCGCTTCAACAATCCACTTTGACAGAGATAACTGTCAGGCAAAAAATGGTATAACACTGGTGTATCCATGAAAGAATACTCTGGGCACAGGACACACAGCAGCATGGCAAATCCTTAAAATGTAGGAAACCAGAACACTATGATATGACTAAAAATATTTAAAGTATAACGGAAAACAAAAGAAAAATCTAAATGTTTTACATCCATAGCTTCTAATAAAGTAATGAAGCTAAAAAAAGAAAATTTTGAAATCAAATCTACTAAATGAATAATGACTAACCTAGTTTGTTAGGTGTTTAGGTTCTACTAATATAGAATTTATGTCAAAGAGGCCTCTTTTTCATATTTGTTTAAGCAACATATAGCTCTTAGGTGTCTCATCGGTGGTCCCCAAAACCAACTGCTATGAAGATATCAAAATGCCTAAGATGCTCTTTGAGAAAGGTGACTTGGGAGCCTAATAAACAAATAATCTATCTCACAGAATTAGTTTTCTAGTTATAATCAATCAAATATAATTGTATAAGAGTTAAATTGCTTGTGCAGACATTAAGGAGAAAAAGAAACTCTGACAAGCCTTAAGGAAGTGATCTTATCAGAAAAGATATTTAATTCATCCAGTACCAGAAATAAACTAATATCAACCTCAAATAAACAATTACTATGTTTCGACATATGCACAATATCCAGAAGATGCAAACATCAACCCCAATAAATAATATCGATATAACATAACAAAGAGATATTGGGAATATGAATATAAAGTAATCTCCATGCTCAAAAGACCTTAATGTCTTATAGCAGCAAGGACTCGTAGGTACAGTTCCTCTTCTCTATGCCATTATATTTGGTCAAAATGTACAATAAATCTAAGGAAATTGTTTCTGGGATACATGTAGGATCTATAAACAAGGCAACACAAACATTAGAGGGGGGTGAATAGCGTTTATAAACTTTTAATAAAAAATAAACTACTTGCAGAAAAGTAAATGCACAAAATAAATCTCAGAAAATTACAAACGCAAACCCAAGAAATTTTATCTTGGTTCGGTCCTTGTGACCTACGTCGAGTCCCCAAGCAACCCGCTTGAGATTTTCCTTATCCTGATTTTGATACACTCCAAAATCAACACTTGTACACCACTTGACAAAACACTCTTTGTCAAATCTGTACAACTATTCTTTACACTAAGAAGACACTCTCTTTAATTGATTACAATATAAGCCTTGAAACTTGTACGTGATTGTGAACAAGGTAGCTTATGGGAGAACTCTCAGAATTCTTCACAAAAGAATTGGAGTTGTGTGAAAAACAGAAAGTAGAAACTAATTTTCTGAAAAACGGAATTTGTTTTAACAGAGTTTTGGACAGAAACTTATGATTTGAATTGGTGATTACATCCAAGGACAACATTCCTATTTATAGGTGAAATCAATGGTCAGTTAAGAAAGTTATCAACTCAAATTTGAAAATCAAAACGTTGGAGAAAACACTAGAAAATCAAAACTGAATAACAGTCAGAAACTGTAGTTAGTCGACTAGGATATGAGAGTAGTCGACTAATATAAGAAGTTTAGCCTGGGTTAGTCGACTAGCCTAAAGATCAAGTCGACTATAGAAGGCTGACACAGAATGATAAGTCTCTGGAAACTAAAATTAGTCGACTAGATATAAGGGTTAGTCAACAAACAGAGAACAGATATTTTTTTCTGTGAAGACACTTAGTCGATTATAGACTATTATAAGTCGACTAAAGGATATGTTAGTCGACTATAGAAAGGGGTTAGTAGAGTATAAGACTATTTTGTGTGTGTGATCAAGGCTTTAAACAAATTTCTAAAAATACACAAAAATAAGTCAATATCTTTGAATAAACTTGAGGTACCAAAACTCAGTACTAGCTATGTAGATTAAGCTCCAATGTACCTGTATTACATTTGTTATCATCAAAATCTATTATCATCAAACTGTAAGTTCCAACATTCTCCCCCTTTTTGATGATGACAAGCTGTGTGCGCGAAAACTCCCCCTGCAGAGAACAAGTATAACAAATGTGCATATGTTCATATGTTTAACCCCTGCATGAGACAAACCATGGCTATATATCTTTAACCATATATCTTAGCCATATACAATATGTATCTTAGCCATATATCTTTTATATATTCTCCATATATCAAAAACACAGAGATATATCAAGAAACACAAGGAACATAGTCATAAACTTATCCCCCTTTGTCACTACCAAAAAGAGAGAAAAATCACAGATCACAAAGGCATACACAGACAACCAAAGTTTGCATAACATAACATAAAGTGTCAATTATTACAACAGAAAGAGTCATAACGAACGAAAACAAAAAAAATGAGACACATATAGGAGATACATAAAATATGTGAAATAAAGCAAGTACTCCAAAACCATATGTAGCAACACAAAAAATCCAACACCATGTGCATCATATGTTGGATCCGGGAGAAGGTGGTGGAAAATGGGTCTTGAGGAGATCCAGTATTTCCAATTGTGTAGCTTCAAAAGAATCCATCAGTTGCATATTTATAAAATGCTCCATAAGCATAGATTGATTGTTGAGTATTGCAGACTGAGAGGTCATCAAAAAGATTTGTTGGGTTTGTAAAGCCAAAATTTCAGCAAAGATAACTATAGAAGGCATCGGGAAAGGAATGAGGTGTTTGAGAGGAAGGGGTTCAGTGAATGGAGGTTGACTTGAGGAGAAAGGAGCTTGAGTAGAACTTTGTGGAGGAGAAGAGGGTTGAGGTTGAGGTTGTGGTTATGGTGGAATTTGAGGGAAGTCAAGAAGTTTCATGCAATGGAGAACGGCACGATCAAATGGTTCGAAACCGTGACGACACTAGTTTCGGAAGCAAAATCTATTTTAAATTTCTGAAACACATGAGACAAAAAACTCCATAGGGTAAGAAAGAAGTATGCTCTTTGACAAGGTTATCAAATATGATCTTAGCCCAATTAACTTCAAGTCCAGCCATGATGGCATAGACACATGTAGCTAAGTCACGGGAATAATAGTTATAACTCCTAGTTTTTGGGCAGATATTGTGAGCAAGGATACGACCAATGAGACGAGAAACAGGTTTTAATTTGGTGTTTGTCATTGGTGGTCCTTGACCGGGAAGGATGATATGAGATAAAACTTCATCATCATCCATTTCAATATCATTAAGGGATAGGCCATGATACGGAATAGAGAGGATACGACCTAAAAATTTAGGAGATAATTTGATATGAACACCTTTAACCAGAGAATAAATATAAACAGAATCATCATTAACTTCATAGGTTAAATTAGAGTAAATGAGGTGGACCAAAAAGGGATAATACTAAGGTATAGATCCTACAGATTTATTATCATATAGTGATGCTGATTTTGCTGGATGTAAATCTGATCGGAAAAGTATTAGTAGTACTTGTCACTTTTTGAGACATTCACTAGTATCATGATTCAGTAAAAAACAAAATTTTATATCACTATCAACAACCGAAGCAGAATATAACGCTGCTAGTGTTGCATGTGCTCAGATTTTATGGATGAGATAAACCTTCCTTGATTATGGTATATCTATCACAAATTCACCTATTATGTGTAATAATACCAGTGCTATTGCTTATCTAAAAATCCAATTCATCATTCACGTACAAAGCATATTGATATTAGACATCATTTTTTACGTGATCATGCTTTAAAATGTACATTTCATTAAATTTTATATCAACTGATAATCAAGTTGCAAACATTTTTAGAAAACCTCTTAAAGAGAATATTTTATGAGATTTTGAAGAGATTTAGGTATTTGCAATATTTTCGATATTTAAATATTTTTTTCAGATTTTTATTTTTAATGCACTTTTCACTTATTAGTCAACTTAACAAGTCTATTAGTCGACTTAATAAGTTTACTAGTCGACTTAACAGATGACCAGTCGACTACTGTAATCAAACAGAAACATGGTATTCTGAATTATTCAATTTAGTCGACTATATTGAACAATTAGTTGACTAACCAAAGGATTAGTCGACTAATCATAGACTCAAGTCGACTAACTCTGTATAAAATTGTGTTCTGTTATTGAATTTATGACTTTCAAATCTGACCCATTTCATGATTTTTTGGATCCGATCTCTTCCCATATTCAATCCTCACCATTGATTTCGTTTTTTACCTCTCCTATTTACCCTTCCACACCATCAAAACCCTCAATTTTTACAGTCGTTTTCTTCAGCAGCAGCAGAACCAGTCGACTACATTTTTATCCCTTCCTCTAATTTCAGGGTAAATCTTTCCAATATCTCTCTTTTACTTATAATTTTCTGCTTTTTCAACTACATCTATCCTCTCTTAGACCTAAATTTTATTTCTCATCATGTCAAGATCTAAAAAAACTAGATTCACTATCTTCATCTTCCTCTCAAACAGATTTTAAGGTTTTTCTTAAAAATCCTGCTCTAGAAGATGATTTCTTAAGACTTTCACAGTTAGAAATCTTACCGAGTCGATTTGTTAAGTATGAAGACTTCCATGAGTATGATATTGCATCTGTTCTTCAAAATTCTGGTCTTTATACAATGTCTTCAACTGAATCTAGGCAAGGATATTATACCTTTTTGATTCACCTCTTTTACACAATTTAACCTATGAAGATAATGATGATTCTGTTCATATTTATTCTCTGGTTAAAGGTGTTCATATCAAATTATCTCTTAAATCTTTAGGTCGTATCTTCTCTATTCCGTATCACGACCTATCCCTTAATGATATTGAAATGGATGATGATGAAGTTTTATCTCATATCTTCCTTCCCGGTCAGAGAATCACTAATAACAAATACCAAATTAAAACATGTTCCTCGTCTCATTCGTCGTATTCTTGCTTACAATATGTGCCCAAAAACCGAGAGTTCTAACTATTATTCTCGTGACTTAACTTAGTTGTGTCTATGTCACCATGGCTGGACTTGGACTTGAAGTTAATTAGGCTAAGATCATATTTTATAACCTTATCAAATAGCATACTTCTTTCTTACCCTATGGAGCTTTTCTGTCTCATGTATTTCAAAATTTTAAAATAGATCTTGCTTCTGAAACTAGTGTCGTCAAGATTTTCAAACCATTTGATCATGTTGTTCTCCATCACATGAAACTTCTTAACTCCCTCAACCTCCACCACAACCTCAACATCAACATCAACCCTCTCCTCCTCCACAAAGTTCTACTCAAACTCATTCCTCCTCAACTCAACCTCCATTCACTGAACCCCCTTCCTCTCAAACACCACCTTCCTTTCCCGATGCCTTCTATAATTCTTTCTGCTAAAATTTTGGCTTTACAAACCCAACAAACCTCTTTAATGACCTCTCAGTCTGCAATACTCAACAATCAATCTCTATTTATGAAGCATTTTATGAATATGCAACTGAAAATGGATTCTTTTGAAGCCACACAATTGAAAATATTGGATCTCCTCAAGACCCATTTTCCACCACCTTCTCCTCTCGGATCCAACATATGATGCACATGGTGTTGGATTTTTTGTGTTGCTACACATGGTTTTGGTGTTCTTGCTTTATTTCACAGGTTTTATGTATCTCCTACATGTGTCTCATTTTTTTTTGTTTTCTTTCACTATGACTCTTTCTATTTTCTGTTGTAATAATTGACACTTTATGTTATGTTATGCAAACTTTGGTTGCCTATATATGCCTTTGTGATCTGTGATATTTCTCTCTTTTTGGTAATGACAAAGGGAGAAGTTATATGGCTGTGTTCTCTGCGTTTCTTGATATATCTCTGCGTTTTTTGATATATGGAGAAGATATATGGCTAAGATACATATTTAATATGGCTAAGATACATGGCTAAGATATATGGCTATGGTTTATGCCTTATGCAGGGGTTAAACCTATGAACATATACATATTTGTTATACATGTTCTCTGCAGGGGGAGTTTTCGTGCACACAGCTTATCATCATCAAAAAGGAGGAGAATGTTGGAACTTACAGTTTGATGATAATAGATTTTGATGATAACAAATGTAATGCAGATATATTGGAGCTTAATCTATAGAGCTAGTTCTGGTAGCTCAAGTTTATTCAAGGATATTGACTATTTTTGTGTATTTTAGAAATTTATTAAAAGTCTTAACACACACACAAAATAGTCTTATAGTCGACTAACCTTTTTCTATAGTCGACTAACATATCCTTTAGTCGACTTATAATAGTCTATAGTCGACTAAGTGTCTTCACAGAAAAAATATCTGTTCTCTGTTCGTTGACTGTGAGCAACATTAGTCGACTAACCTTTATATCTATTCGACTAATTTTAATTTTCAGAGACTTATCATTCTGTGTCAGCCTTCTATAGTCAACTTGATCTTTAGGCTAGTCGACTAACCCAGGCAAAACTTCTTATATTAGTCGACTAACTACAGTTTCTGACTGTTATTCAGTTTTGATTTTCTGGTATTTTCTCCAACGTTTTGATTTTCAAATTTGAGTTGATAACTTCTCTAACTGACCATTGATTTCACCTATAAATAGGGATGTTGCCCTTGGATGTAATCACTAATTCAAATCATAAGTTTTCTGTCCAAAACTCTATTAAAAAATTCATTTTTCAGAAAACTAGTTTCTACTTTCTGTTTTTCACACAACTCCAATTCTTTTGTGAAGAATTCTGAGAGTTCTCCTATAAGATACCTTATTCACAATCACGTACATGTTTCAAGGCTTATAGGATACATTGTAATCAATTAAAGAGAGTGTCTTCTTAGTATAAAGAAAAGTTGTACAGATTTGATAAAGGGTGTTTTGTCAAGCGGTGTACAAGCGTTGATTTTGGGGTGTATCAAAATCAGAATAAGAAAAATCTCAAGCGGGTTGTTTGGGGACTGGACGTAGGTCACAAGGACCGAACCAGGATAAAATCTCTCGAGTTTGCGTTTGCATTTTTCTGAGATTTATTATGTGCATTTACTTTTGTAATATCCCCTATTTAATAATACCATATTATTATTTTTAAATATTTACCTGATTCTACCTATTATCTTATTATTATTAATTAACTTGATTTAGTATCATTATTAGTATTATTATTGTATATGACTTGTAGACTCTTATTGTTTATATTTAGTTATTTTAAATTATTATTAATGGGTAGAATTATTATTTTCATTCCAAGCCTAACAAGCTCAGCTCATTCTCCTTTTCCTTTTGTTTTCTTTTCCTTTTTATGCTAAGCCCACATGAGCCATGCCCACTTCCTTATTTTCATCTTTTTTTAATTTTTCTTTAAGCCCAAAAACTAAGCCCGCAAGCCCACTCTCTATTTTCTTATTCTTCATATTACTTATTTCTTTTAACTAAAGCCTAAATATAACCCATTTACCATTGAGATCCTTACCCAAAACTCAAACCCAATCCTAATCTTAATTCAAATCCTATTTTCAAGATCATGACCTTAATAAATACTAATCCTAACTACTAAATTAAGCAATCTAAATCTCACTGGAATTCAAGTTTCTAAAATATCTAATAACATATATAAAGACCCAAACTTTTTCTTTCTCTTCTACCTCAAGAGAAAACCCTAAACCTAACTCCCCAACCTCCTTTCTTTTCTCCTCAAGCGAAGTATGAACAAAAGGATCTTGAAGTGCAAAGATTGAGGAAGATGCTAGGGGAGGTCAAAACCAAATAAGTAATTTATCTTCTCACAATTTATTTGATAATTTATTAAAATCATGTTCATATTATGATCTCCATGAATAATTTTATACATCAAAAACCCAATAAAAAATCTAACTAAAATACATGTGAGATAATACCAACTCATATTTTAATTTATATTTTTTTCCTATAATTTTACAGCCAAGATTTCTCCCCCCCCAAAAAAAAATTCTAGCCGCTGCTCTCGGCCAGGCCGAGAGCAGCTCGGCCTGAGCAGCCCAGGCCTGAACTAGCCTGGCTGGCCCAGGCCAGGGCTGGCCCGGCTGGGCCAGGGCTAGCCTGGCCTGGCCTGGCCCGGGCCAGGCCGGCTTGGCCAACAGGCCTTTGGGCCCTGCTTTAAAAAAAAAAGAAAAAAAAGATAAACCCCGGACCAACCTGGGCCTGCCCTGGTCCCAGCCTTGACCTCTACATACATGTGTATAAAAAAAAGGAAAAAAAAGAAAGAAAGAAAGAAGAATTCATATTAAAATAATTAGATAAAAATATCAAGAAATAGAGAAAATATAAACAATAATCTACAATTCTTCTACTTTCTATGATAAAAATTTGAAACAAATATCAACATGAAATTAACTCAAATCAACCACTTTAAAGCCATTATCCTTAATGGTAAATTTAGACCCGTTAAATATTTTTAATAGTTTAAAGCCTATTTAAAATCCAACAAAAATTAGAAATTAGTTTAAATTAAATGTATTAGATTTAGTAGACTCAGAGAACCATATTCTCAACTCTAAACTAATTAATCAAGATTAAAACCCCTTATAACTCCTAAGTAAAACATCCTTTTTAAAATCTCAGTTTCTATTGAAATAATTCATATAGATTTATCGGGGTCTTATGATTTCAGTGCTCTGAACTTGGGATCGAGTTCAGGTGAGTGTTCTTTGTCTTCTCATTGAGTATTTTAGCATTATTTAATTTTGTTGTGAGTGTTCTTTCCCCCTTCAATTAAATAAGAATTTTGTGATAAATGATTTGATATATATATGCTACTTGCTTTATTTCATATGACCATCTGCTTTATTTTACATGTATGAGTACATGTATCATTTCATGTGATCACTTACCTGTATTCCTTCATGAGACCTCGGTGAGTGATCATCCTATTTAGTTAGTTCATATGAGTTTTGTCAGTATCATTGCATGTGTTGAGGATTATTTACTTTTGATTATAAGCTAGTTGTCGTACATCTTAGACTGTGACTTGGATTGATCTTGAGATTGGCTTTGTTCATATTTGTTGATTTAGTTGAGGTATTATCAGACATTTATTTGATGATATTACAGACAAGAATTCATTTAGACAATAAATATGCATTAAATAAGATGTTACCTTAAGGTTGAGTTATCTTGATGCTTGAATTTATACATGGACCTAAAGTTCAACTTGAGATTTACATGGGATCTTGATTCATATTTAGATGAGATCAATAATAGTTGGATTCTGATCATATGGGAGAATACCTTACCTTGATTTTTGATCTATCATATAATACAGATTTTGGATTAATAGTTACAAGTATTTTATTTGGATATATTCACCGATAAATCATCTGAGTAATGATGTTATTGATATCGAGATTTGAGTATAGATACTTTCTAGATTTTATGAAGCTTGAGGATGTCCCACTCCTTAGCTATGATCTTGATTTGGATTAGAATTATTGGTGATGTAACTTAGAGTATAATCAGATTTAAATCTTGAATTTGACTGGTTCATGATGGTATTTATATGAGTGAATATCTGGCTGATATTATCAGCATATCTAATTATTCTTATTGATGGTAAAATATGTGAAAGTTCAGTCGGACATTGATGATTGATTAAATAGGAGGTTCTTATTAAAGGTATGAGATCTTAGACTTGTCAAATAGACTCAATTAGATTGGAGTTGACTTGGGGGTTGAGAAATAGACTTTGATTGGGTTGACCTAACCTAATGGATTTTAGAGAGATATATATACTTGATATGTTACTTGAGTTTTAAGATTTTGTGATTGACTTGGGTAGAGTGAGAGTATGTGATGATCTTGATCGAATTGAAATATGAGGATTTGATTAGATGTATCAGAACTTGTATTTATTTCAGTTATTGAAGTTCAGATATATCAGTGACCTAAAGGATATATATGTCGATGACTTTGAGAACCTGAGTTGATTATATACTTTGTTGGATTATTCTATTCATGACAGCAAGTCATTACTCACCCTGAAAATCATGATTTGCCTAGAAAACTTGATTGATTATACACGATATCTACATGATACTATTGTCCATGATACTTAACTACTGGGAAAATAATGTTATACGGTAACAACACTCTCATGTTATCTTGTTACATGTCCTGTTATACCGGTATCATGTTCACTGACATTATATATCCTGTTATATCGGCATCCTGATTACACATGTTGACGTTGTTACCGGGACTATCACCGAGTTATCCCAGTGATCTAAGTAACATGCACATTAAATAATCTTGATAACTAATAACATGACATTAAACAACTTACACGGGGATTGGGGAAATTGATGGAGGAGACAGCGTCTGTATTTTGGGTGGACCTAAGATATAGGTTGCGCAACCGAAAGAGGGTTCCACTGCAGGGTTCCCGTGGGGTGACTGGCACCCAGTCCTGTTCCTGTTATACATGTTATACATATACCTGACCTGTTAAACATGTTCCTGACTACCTTGCGATAGGTCCTGGTTCAGCGCCAAGAGTCTGGGTCGTAGTCCCGGATATGCACGGGACCCACCTAAGACACAGACAATGTCTCCAACCGATCAGTTTCAATAACTGAGGACCTCGATTGGCGCATGTAGTAGGCGTAATATGGGATGCGTCTATTACATGTGGCAATTGGTGTTCGCTAACATAATTAATAATGATAAACTATTAATGTATTGTGACTGACCGTGATCACCCGACTGTACGTATATATAATTATGATAAACATATGATTGTACACATGACCGGATTGTATACCAGACTAGTGACATATGCTAGGTTACACGTCTTGACATTAGTGGTCAGGATACCAATTATATATCGTTCATACCTTTGTTCTTAACATTGATTATTCTATGTTTTATTTCAGTTATGATGTTATTGCTTGTGTTGCTATATACGAACACCTTTTCCTTTACACACATACTCATTAGGTCGCTTCTGACGACCCTGGATTCGCACGTCCAGGAATTTTTAGATACCTTCTTATATTGTTTAGGTGTTCGTGTGATCGTACGCGTTACGAGAAACTGGAGTCTCTTTTCTTGATTATAGGTATTCTTGCTTTTTTTTATTCATGTTATTTCCTGATTCTATCTTTATCGCATCCAGTTGCCATTTTCTTTTCTTTATTCATCTGTTATCGTTGTGTTAGATATTTATATGTCATATTGCAGTGATATTGATTTATCGTAGTAGATTTTGTAGCTTGTTCAGGTTACTTTAGGCTTAGCGTGTATGCGTGGGATATTTTCCTCGCGTATATACGTCGTCGACCTTCGTCGCGACTCCGTTTCCTCGTACTTTGGGAAGCGGGGCGTGACAACTTTCCTGCTAGTAGTTTATTTTTTATTAAAAGTTTATAAAGACTATTCAGCCCCTTCTAGTGTTTGTGTTGCCTTGTTTATAGATCCTACACAAACGCATACACGAGAGATTTTATTCTGGTTCGATCCTTGTGACCTACGTCCAATCCTGAAGCAACCCGTTTGAGATTTTCCTTATCCTGATTTTGATACACCCCAAAATCAACACTTGTACACCACTTGACAAAACACCCTTTGTCAAATCTGTACGACTCTTCTTTACACCAAGAAGACACACTCTTTGATTGATTACAATGTATCCTATAAGCCTTGAAACTTGTACGTGATTGTAGCAAGGTATCTTATAGGAGAACTCTCAGAATTCTTCACAAAATAATTGGAATTGTGTGAAGAACAAAAAGTAGAAATTAGTTTTCTGAAAAACGAAATTTTTTTAACAGAGTTTTGGACAGAAAACTTATTTGAATTGGTGATTACATCCAAGGACAACATCCTTATTTATAGGTGAAATCAATGATCAGTTAGAGAAGTTATCAACTCAAATTTGAAAATCAAAACGTTGGAGAAAACACTAGAAAATCAAAACTAAATAACAGTCAAAAACTGTAGTTAGTCGACTAAGATATGAGAGTAGTCGATTAATATAAGAAGTTTTGTCTGGGTTAGTCGACTAGCCTAAAGATAAAGTTGACTATAGAAGGCTGACACAGAATGATGAGTCTCTAAAAACTAAAATTAGTCGACTAGATATAAGGGTTAGTCGACTAATGTTGCTTACAGTCAATAAACAGAGAACAGATATTTTTTCTGTGAAGACACTTAGTCGACTATAGACTATTATAAGTCAACTAAAGGATATGTTAGTCGATTATAGAAAGGAGTTAGTCGACTATAAGACTATTTTGTGTGTGATCAAGGCTTGTAACAAATTTCTAAAAATACACAAAAAATAGTCAATATCTTTGAATAAACTTGAGCTACCAGAACTCAGTACTAGCTCTGAAGATTAAGCTCCAATGTACCTGCATCACATTTGTTATCATCAAAATCTATTATCATCAAATTGTAAGTTCCAACAATACATTCATCCAAATAAAACTATAACCCATATCTGCATCTGCTAAAGTAGACTACTACTTTCTTGTAAGTGTGCAGAAAACAATACTAATTACTAACAGTGTTATATTGTCAACAGGTATAATGTAATGCAGCAGTCAATTATTTATCAATTAGTAAAAACTACAACAAACATCATGAAATGTAAAAGAGATATAGTAAACAATCAATGTGCCACAGTAATGACTTCATGCTTACATTACATTATTGGCAATTTGTTAAGCTAGTCACTTTAGACTTCAAAAATTATTAGAGTTGTAAGAAAACAATTTGAGGCTTTATCACAATGGCAAAAGTCAATGTCAGAGATTTTATAGAGACAACTGGCCAAGTAGGAAATCAATTGGACAGTCAGAACTACAAAAAGAGCAAATAATAACACTGTCTGCTGATGAAGTAATAATGTACACATGTATCTATAACAAAATCATGGAAATTAATTGGGAACATGACCATGTTACCTATCCAGCACTCCATTCTAGCACAAGGAGAAATTTTTATTACATCAGGTGGATCAACGCCAATGTTTAAGCATAAAACAAGCGCCACACATCCAGTCTTCATCTGCACAAAAATCCTTATAGTCAGACCAATTTGAAAGTCGATATGATGCTAATTCTCTGACATGACCAATACAAGGTACATAACTTTGAATCAGAAACAACTTCCAGATCAAAAAGAAAGCTTAAAAATAAACAAAAGACACTATAGAGGTTTGTTTAATATTACTTTCATAATAGACCAGATGAACCCTTCAATGCAATAGCTGCAAATTTCCTTTATCTATAGCAGTCTAGCCAAGAAGTATTAATGCAATTTGAGGTTGGCACTAAGGATCAAGGTATTATCCACTAAAAGTTAAAGAACATTACACCTGAAATAAGACATATCTTTAGGCATTATTTAAGGATGGCCGAGAAACATATAAGCAAACAGATGACTGGGAGACTAAGACGTTGCTGACGACTTCAAAAAAAGCTTTTTGTTAGGTAAAAAAAAAAAGCAGTCGTTCCAAATTTCCTTGGGTTAGATTTGAGTGATACATGATGATGATAAACTATTAGGACCACTTTGGTTCAACTGTTCAAACAGTAAAAAGATCAAAAGCTAGTCACTGCGCCAAGGAAATTGCCCCCTACTCTTGCATTAACTGATCATAGAAATGACTATAAAGCACAAAACAGAAGTGTATGATTACCCAAAGAATATGATTGATCCCAGCAGTCACAAGCCGTGTTCTAAATGGCGGCCACGGCGGTTATATCGGCCAGAAAAATTTATCAGAGATGGGGATATATCGGGGATATTTTCAAAAATCGGATGTCAAAATCGGACTGTAAATATACATATCTTCTTGTCTTAAATCGCATCTCAATAAGACAATATATGCATAAATTATATAAATCTACATAAAACATCATACTTATATGTTTAAGATATACTTAACTCGATAACTTGTATTAAGCCTATGAATCCATAATCACTATCCAAGTGTAGAATCTTCAAAAATGCCACATTGTCACATCACTCGAATTACCCAAATACCAAACCTAGAAATTGAGTGTAAAATGCTATATCGGGTCCAAAATCGCCGAAATTGCGGCCGATATATCGGGTCCATGCCTATTTATCGGCGATTTTGGATGAAAAACGCTATATCAGTTTGGATGTGCCAAATCATTGCGGCTAGGTACCGTAAATGCAATATCAGCGCAATATCGGGGTTATATCGGGGATATTTAGAACACTGGTCACAAGTTATTAACTATTTCTATATATAAAACTAATTTTTGAATGAAGCTGGCACATCACATGCACTTGAGGAAGGCTCCATGAAAAATTCAATTTTGTCCTAAACAACCATAGGCAATCACAATTAACTTAATAATTTTGAGAAAAGAAATAAGAAGACAAATGAATAACAGAGACAAGAATATGAAACATAACAATACACTGGATTTGCTAAGTATCTAGCACACTGCAGCATATACTGAAAGGTTTAAATGCCATCTCTCGATTAATTTTGTTTCCAGCCTTCTCCTCACACTGTGTGCTCAAACAGCAAATACAAAACCAAAAAAAAAAAGATAAACACTACTTAATCCCAATTCAAGAAAAATAATGATTCTCAAAATGATAAAACCTATAAGAACCAAAACCCAACTAAATAGATAAACCAAATTTAATAGAAAGATAAGTTTTGATAGAATCAACTGCAGTGTAGCAAGCTTTCAAAATTTCTATGGTAAAGACATACAGGCACCGTAATCAGATAATAGGTCCTCCATTAATATTTATACATGGGAATACACGCAGCAAATCAGCAGTCGTGGGATCCCAGATTTACCATAACAATCACCCATTGACCACAAGTTAGGTACCTAGAATATGTATTATGTTGGCAAAATCTGGCCTGCCACAATATCACGTAAATAAATATGTTACCAGATAACCTTACATATTTGTCATATTAATCCTCTCATCCAACCATTACATGTACATCAATCATATGCTTAATACTTTTTCATATTTGTCATATTAATTTTCAAAACCAAAGATGGTCTGTATATGGATCATATCCCGTGAAGATAAGAGATAATGGATATAATATAACAATATATGAATAATTTTTGCTACCTATTTCTGACACTTCAAACTTGGATTCTTAAAAACAAATGAATCTGAATCCAAACCGCGTTCATCATAATCAAATCAAGCGGGTTACAATAAATGCATCATGGTACCCATTATTTTTTTATTCTTATTCAGTTAATTTAAAAAAAAGGAAGGCAACTGATTCCAGAAATGTAAACATAACTTCCAATATTAACACCAACTTGTGATCAACTAAGGCAATTAATTTGAGACAAAAGGCCTTTAGGCATGGCAATTTCTTGCCTTTGCAGAAATCCTACCATAATAAACGCATGGATTACAAACTCTCCAAAAAGCAGCTCTTTTAGGAACCTTTCTTCTTTTCTCATCTAGCTCCATTAACTATAAATTATGAAGAGGTAATGATGTACTGACCACAATTTTATCCCCAGAACAAAATCAGCACAAAGTAGTGCTGTACCAACTAGCTCTGTTCTTCCTTCTTTACTAAAGATTACAGACACGAATATTATCTCAACTTTATCAACAATAATGAACTCTAACTATCTCCGGATTTCTGACCTACACAATTGATATAGCTCAGAAGAGATCAAGTTATGTTTTCCTTTTTGTTTGTTCTAACTTTCCAAACTCTATCATATTAACTAAATGGAATCACTTACAAATCTCTCTCACAGATACCAAACCATTCAGGACTACATTTCTCCCTTCTTACGAGTTTACTGTTCAAAACTAATGCAGAGATATACAGCTCTATTAACTTTTTCCTCAGTCCTTTTCATCCATAGTGAAGTCATTGAACCACTTCCAAATAAAAGGCTCCAAAAGGACTACCCACGAGTACTTCCGCCTAATATCAATGTGTCCTTCCTCTGCAGAGACTTTAAGAAACCCACTAAATGGCATAGCTTTCTCCTTCCATTTAAAATTCTATGTCCATTAAGGACTACTAACGGAAGACAAAAAACCAGAATTGATATAAAATGAGGGTGCAGCTCTTAATCAGCAGAAATTAAAGCATTTGAAACCTGAGAACAACAAAACAAACGCTGATGATGAAAAGTTCAAAACTTGAGCTAACCCGATCCTTGGGCCGCCATTTCGATACCAGCCCGTTCTCAGCCGGTCCCGAAGGCACGCTCTCCTCGAACCCTTCATGCCGGAAATCGCAAAGAACCACAGTCTGAGGCAAATAAGCAATGCTACTCGTCGCCGCAGTCCCTGAGTTCACGGCAATCACAACCTCCGGTTCCCTCTTCAATCCTCCATCCCGTCCTCCCTCAAACTAAACTCATCTACATGATTCGCAATGATTGTCGATGCTGTGGAGGATTGTGAGAACAAGGGCGCAGCCATCAGATCTCCCAATGCCATTCAATCAAAACCCTATCTGCCGCCGCTTCACCCAAACCCCAGCCTCACCATCTGTGCCAGTCTAAAACCCTAATCCCAGTCCTAACACTAGAAAACCTCCTCGATTGCGAGCTTCGCGTGAGGGCTAATCCACAAAGCCGCTTGACCAGCGGCGCATAGATATTCGATGCAGAAACCACAGGTAATCCAGCTCCGGAAACCCTACAAGGGGCTTTTGGGAGACCTAGAATCTCGAGAAAGCGAAATTAGGGCTTTGAGAGGGAAGGCGGAAGGGAGGAGAAGGAGGGGCGGTGAGGCAATAATGGGAACTCTTCTCTCTCTAGAAAATTTTTTTTTTTTTTTGGGGGTGGGGGGGGGGGGGGGGAGGTGTATTCTCAAACTCTAACTATTCTTTGGTTTCTTTTTGTTTTTCGCTTTTATCGTTTTCGAACTTTCGACTGTTAATTATTAATTATTAATTATAATTATAAAAAAGAGGACTAAGGTTTACAGCCGCCGTTCCCATTCTGCCCCCGTGTTCCAGTTATATTTTTGGATGGACATTTTTCATGTTAGCACCCGTGAGATTTTTTATTGTATGGAACTCCATGTTAAAGGACCCTAAACTCTTCAATATTTCTCACTTGCTCGGCATAGAGATTTTGCAATTTATACATTTGCGCAACACACAGCACTTTGATGCTCCTTTTATTGTAGAATATTTCTCTCTGTTTGCTCGCAAAACACAAATGCATATCATCCTCGTACATAGCTTCTGAAGGATAGAATGTTACATGAACTCTTTATCTCACTTCTATGAATTACATAAAAATAGTTTAGTAAATGAAGAGTTTGCTTTAATGTTTTTATTTCAATAAGCCTTCTTGAGCTAGTCAATGTTGACTTCATTACCCCCTCTCAACATTGACTATTCTTGTCAACCCGAGGTGTCTCCTGAATTTTGCGAACTTCAAAGAGCGGAGTCTTTTGTGAAAATATCTGTCACCTGCTCTTGTGTCTTGGCCTCTTCGTTATTTCCTTCCGGAGCACCTTCTCCCTTAAGAAGTAATGATGTACCTTAATGTGATTTGTTCTTGCATGGAAACACTTGGTTCTCTGCCAATCATATCGTGGATTGATTGTCGCAGTACAAAGGTGCAACATAATTTGTTGGCTAATACAAATCCTCTATCAACTGTATTAACATGTGCTTTCCTGAGCTGCCATCGTTGCAGACCTATACTTGATTACTCATTAATTTTGCATATTTATTGTCATTCTCCCATTCATTTTTAATAAAACTCTGCTATTTTATCCTCTTTTTACTTAGTGATGTGCAAACTTTTATAAAAAGGAGGGAAGAAGGAAAATAGCCCAACAACCCCAAAAACCCAATAAATTCAGAGATTTGAGGCAATCATATTTAGAGATTGAAAGGAAAATCCAATTAAATTAGTGATTGAAAAATCAATTATTCTCCAAGTAGAAGAAAGGATATTCTCAGCATATTTAGGGTTTAAATCAAAATTCTGAGAATATACCCTTTGATTATATGACAAGATAGAGTCATAGAAGGAAACTCAAGTCTACAATTCAATCAAAATTCGGATTCAACCTGAACATCTTTTAGTAATTTGATCATAACTTTCGTTATAGAAATGCAAATCTGATGATTCAAGATGCTCCAGAAAGAAGACTTAAATATCTACAACTCTTCTGTTTATTTCCATTTTAGTCATTTGATGAGTCATATTCAGCCATAAATATGACAGCTAGCTGCAACCCAACTCAATTAAATTTTCAATCAATAGAAGAAAAGGATATTCTCAGCATATTCACAATTCAACTTCAAAATTTTAAGAATATATCTTTTGATGAGTCAACATTTTGATGAGTCACTACCCATGCTTCTTCCTATAAATACCCCAGCAGAGGCATGAGCATAGAGATTTCTCATATTCAAAGTAGAGATCAAAATTAGTATTTTTAGCTTAGTTTTTCTTTCTTTTATTTTCTGTAATTTCTGTGTAAACCAAGATTAGAGAAGAGATTTATGAGAGTAAGAAAGAGAAGGTCTATATTGAAAGTGACATCAATGTAAGTTTCCTCCTTTCTTTCATAGTTTTTCAATTTAATCAAAGTTTACTTTTTACTTTTATTTTCTCTTTGGTATTTTCCCTCTTGTATATGACTACTATCCAGATGCTTCTTCAAGCATAGGAATAACCTTGCCTTTGTGAGTGCTATTGATAGTTCATGACGGTAGAATTGCTTTCATAGTCTTCTTATTTCATGCTTGCCTTTGAGTTTTGATGATCTAATGTGGACGGAATCGGAATTAATCTTATGGACTATGTTTTGCTCGCCTCCAACTCAAGGTAAACCTTCGCCTACGATCTAAGATAAGTAATCTTCCTAAAGGGCAAGTCAACTTTTATCTTCTTTCTTTTTTTTTAAGTTTTCTTAAAATTTTAGAAACCTTAATTTTCTTTTTCTTAAAACAAAAATCAAAACAAACAATATTTTCCTTAATTACTTTTACTTCTAACTTAACATAAAATTCTTTTTATTTTCAAAATAAAGAAGAACACTTAACGAATTTAGTAAACATACCGAAATGCTTCCATCGCATCCATCCATGTGGATTCGACCCGCTTAGCAACTTGCTATCGCAGATAAATTGCGAGAAGCCAGAGATTCCTTTTACTTTCAGATAATATCATTCTAAAACTCTAGCTTTTTTGACAATAAAATTTTGGCATCGTTGCCGGGGAGAGAGCAGTAGTTATTAATTACTAAGTGGTTAATTTTTCTTCTTTATTTTTTTGTGCAGGAGTAGATTACAGAAAATTGACAACTACAAAAGGTAACTCTGCAGTTATTATATTTTTTTGTTAACTTATTCTGCACACTATATTTTTTTAATTCAACAGTAACTCGTGGTTGTAATTAATTAAAAAACGGTTAGACTTTACATTTAGGCATTTGTCTAATTTCATTTACATTTTACATTACTATTGAAAAGTACTGGAGCAAAAGTACATATGCATAGCATGTAGTATAGGAACACTTTTGAATTGCTTACATTACTTAAGTGTTGCTTTTCATATACATGTACACATTTCACTAAATTGATTTAAGAGTTTGTCCTATGAACAAGATAAGGTGGGGAAGTCATTATCCTCCTTTACCCTACAAACAATCTCCCCACTCACTAACCAAAACCTAGCTAAAACTGAGTAGATGTTGGCCCAAGGGACACTTGGACTTAATAGAAGATTGATTTAGGGGGAAGCTGAATAGAATTTGACTCTTGCCAAATCGGTGTCAAAAGTTGAGGATTGAGGAGCGAAACCTGAAGGCTGGTGGTCTGGCCTAATTAGGCCTGTTACTTTTAAGTGTGGATACCTCCCACCAATCTTACCCCTACCTGGCCGATTAACTTGTCATCAGAGTCTGCAATATATGAAAAACACCTAGAGTGGGGGTGAATAGGTGTTAATGCTAATCAAATGATCTTTTTAAACAAGTAAGTATGAATGATGCAAACGGTCACTCAAAACAAGAAATTGAAGCCGAATTCCCCGTGAAGGGCTCTAGAACTTCTCCTCTTTGATTCCTCTAGATTATGAGTTGAGGCGCTTAATTGCTTTCTTGTTGAGATGAGTAAAGACCGAAAAATGCAAGTCAATGAAATGATTGAAATGATGAAGAGCAAATAAATAATATCACAAGTTAGGAATGTAAAACAATAGAGAGCAAAAAAGGAAACCAATCGCAAACATAAGTAATTGGTTTCGAGGTTCAAGCCACTGCTCTACGTCCCCGCCTTCACCACTATTAAGGATTTTCACTAAATCCACAAAGAAAATTTCACACCGGAACCTTTACACCCAAGGGGATTACAAATGGTCTACACAAGACCGGCGTACCCAACTCCACCAAATCCAACCTCTACACAAGAGGGATCTTAACACAATAGAATACAAATCATTTGGTGATCAAAAGACCACAAACTCTCTCTTACAACTTCTCATAGAGTGGAGATGATTTTGGCTCAAGAAGTAAAGTGAGAGAAAATTTTCAGTTGAAAAGAAGTAAAGAGAACTTGTAAACTAGCTGAAAAACTTTTGCAAATGAAAGATCTTTGAAAATGAAAGCAAGTAAACTTTTCTTCTCTTTTGAAAACTTGAAACTTGGATATTTTTCTTGTGAAAAATAAATAACCAATGACCTCTATTTATAGGAGTGAATACATATCATCCATAATTGATACTAGGTCATTAGGGTAGAGTTTAGCCATTAGGAATTCAGAAATAGGTATAGAAAGCATTAAAAACAAACCAGAATTCAAGAAAGAGCCGTCGGGGTCTTTTGACGGCTGTCGGTCGACCGGCAGATCACGTGGCAAAAAGAGTCATTGGCATCGGTCGACTGGTCCGGTCGACCGCAGGCTAAACAAAAAGGAAATTTTGAACTGTCGGTCGACCGGGCCGGTCGACCGACAAAACCCGAGAGCTAGGGTCGACCGTAAGATCTGTCGGTCGACTGGCCCGGTCGACCGGTGATAGGTAGTAAAAAGTGCATATTTATCACTACATTTACTATCATATTTCCATATTTATTCTATAATTATGCACTATTACTAATGTTTTATTATTTAATGTGTGCAGGCCTTGAGTAATTTTTAAATAAAGAATAAAGCCTAAATGAAGCCCAGAAGCCCAAAAAGCCCATGTGCAAAAGTTGTAGTAATTTAGAAGTTTCATATTATCTAACCTAATCTAAACTTAGATTTTTAAATTCTTTATTTAAAATCTA